>CM074724.1:188573604-189114885 GCA_037306005.1 Rhinophrynus dorsalis | reverse complement strand
GCGGCGCGTGGTTAAGAATACCCAAACCCGGAAGTGCGGGTAAGGCTGACGGTACGTGGTGACGAGCTGGCAAACCCGGAAGTCGGGCAACCCGTCGGGACGGCGGAGGAACCGTGACACCAAGTATGGTCTCTTGACAGGGTGGGAGACCAGTAACCTGTATGGACTAAGTGAAAAGGATTTAACAGGTAAGACTAAAATCCTATTTTCACTGTCGTCCAATACAGATTACTGGTACACTGGGATGTCCAAAAATTTAGATTTCCCAGAGGCGGGAAGAAGGCAAGGACCAGGCACAAGGCCCCCAGAGTCACCAGAACCTCTATGAACCAACTGGTCATAGATCCCAACAATCAGAAGTGTCAACGGACACCAACTAGGGGTAAGAACAGACCCCAAGAACGAAACACAGCACACTGAACCAGAGCCAACAGGGCTCAACAGTAAGGAAGCACTGAGAATCTAAGAAGAAAAAGATCCTAGACAGGCAAAACTGCCTCCAGGACCTTCCTCCCAAAGCTGGCGTCAGCCGAGGCCAGCACATCCACACGGTAGTGCTTTGAAAACGTGTGCACAGAGGACCAAGTGGCCGCCCGGCACAGCTGATCAGCAGACGCTTGATTGTTATAGGCCCAAGAGGCCCCAATTGATCTGGTAGAATGAGCAGTGACCCAAAACGGCACATGTTTATTCCACAATTCATAAGCCTTACGAATAGTAGATTTTATCCAAGATGCAATGATCACTTTGGATGCCGGTCTCCCTGCCCTAGGCCCCTCAGGAATGACAAACAGAGCTTCAGACTTCCTGATAGACTCAGTGCGATGAACATAAAATTTGAGACAACACACTACATCCAACAAATGTAGATCCCTCTCCTTGTCAGAGGAAGGGTTAAGGCAGAAAGAGGGCACCACAATCTCCTGATTGATGTGAAATTCGGAGACGACCTTAGGCAAAAATTCCTTGGACGTGCGAAGCACTGCCTTATCCTTGTGGAACACCAGATAAGGAGGTTTACAAGACAAAGCTTGTAATTCTGCCACCCGGCGAACTGAAACAATAGCCAAAAGGAAGGCCATCTTCCAGGTCAAAAGGCGTAAAGGAATAGTAGCCAAGGACTCAAAGGGGGGTCGTTGGAGAGCCCCCAGAACTAGATTAAGGTCCCACTGTGAAAATCATGCGATAGATCCCTATCAGCACACCATGCAACAAAAGTTGACCAGACTCTGTGATAGATCTTAGAAGACACAGGGTTACGAGCACGTAGCATCGTAGACACCACAGAAGAGAAAAAACCCTTTTTCTTCAAATTGAGGATTCAACCTCCAAGCCATCAAATGAAGACGATGAACATCCTCCTTCCACAGGTAACCTTGTAGCAGAAGATCTGGACGAGAGAGAAGCGGAAAGGGCTCTGCTACAGACATTGCCATCAGATCTGGATACCAGGACTGACAAGGCCAATTCGGAGCGATTAGAATAACTGGACAACGCTCCATCTTCAGCTTCTGGATGACTCTGATCAACAGTGGAAGAGGAGGGAAAATGTAGGCTAGGGAGAATTCCGAAGGGATGGACAAGGCGTCCACTGCCAGGGCCAGTGGATCCCTCCACCAAGAGCAGAACACTGAAACCTTCCTGTTGTGCCTGGTTGCCATCAGATCGACTACAGGAACCCCCCACATCTGGGTTAGAAGGTGAAACACCTCTGGATGAAGAGCCCACTCTCCGCTGTCGACTTTGTGACGACTGAGAAAGTCTGCCATGACGTTGTCTACGCCTGGAATGTGTACCGCTGATATGACAGGAACATGAGCTTCCACCCAAGACAAAATGACCTTGACCTCTAACCATGCGGCGAGACTTCTTGTTCCGCCTTGCCTGTTGATGTAGGCCACTGTGGTGGCGTTGTCGGACTCTACTCTGACTGGACAACCCTCCAGTTGAGATTCCCAATGTCTCAGGGCAAGGAAGATGGCACGTAGTTCCAGAATGTTGATGGAGAGGAGAGATTCCTCCAATCCCCACTTCCCCTGGGCACTGAAGCGACCCAACAATGTCCCCCATCCCAGGAGGCTGGCATCCGTCGTGACCGTGGTCCAATAAGGGATCTGGAAGGATCTCCCTTTCAGGAGATGAGACAGATCCAACCACCATTCCAAGCTCAACTTGACATAAGGAGGTAGAGAGATGGATAGCTGCAGATGGTCTGGACGATTCCTGCACGTCTGGATCACGAACCTCTGAAGTTCCCTGGTGTGTGCCATAGCAAATGGCACCGCCTCTATTGTGGAAATGAATTTCCCCACCAGAGAAGTCAATTTCGGCACTGGAATCCGCTCGAGAGCCAGAATCTTTGATACTCGGAGAGCAATCTGATGAGCCACCTCTTCTGGTAGAAACACCATGCACCGCTGAGTAAGAGTATCTGCTGAGATGGAACCAAGTCTGACTTGTCCAGATTCACAATCCAACCGTGGCGAGTGAGTGTCTGAATGCAAGCCTGAACCTGCTGGTGAAGGATCTCTGATGATGAAACTTTCAAGAGTAAATCGTCCATGTAGGGAGTCACTCTGATGCCATCCCGATGGATTACTGCTATCAAAGCTCCCAAAACTCTCTGAAAAACCTGAGGAGCTGTTGTCAGTCCAAAGGGAAGAGCCGAAAACTGAAAATGACCTTTGTGGCAGGCAAACCTGAGATACCGCCTGCTCTCTAGATGGATATGGATGTGCAGATATGCATCCTGAAGATCCAGGGAGGCAAGGAATTCCCCCGGAGACATAGCAGCTATCACAGTGCGCAGAGATTCCTGCCTATAGTGGGTACTCACAACAAAGGAATTGAGATCTTTGAGGTCCAAAATAGGACGAGCTCCACCGTCCTTTTTGGCCACAACGAACAGGTTGGAATAGAATCCTGAACCTGTGTCCTCTGGAGAAACTGGTTCCAGGACTTCTTTGTCCAAAAGATCCTGAATAGCGTCGTCAAACAGATGCCTTTTTGTGGGGTCCTGAGAAGGACGAGTAAAATGGAACCGAAAGGGAGGAAGAGAAAAGAAAGGGATCCTGTATCCCTCTGACACCACCTGAAGAACCCAAGGGTCCGCCACTGAATCCTCCCAAGCCCGGCGAAAGATGTGAAGGCGCCCACCTAGAGCCGGATGCGGACCCGGGTTCGGCGAGTCATGCCGAAGCAGTCTTGGAAGCCTTGGCCTTGGGGGCAACTTTGGGCTTCCAGGACTGTTTGGGCTTGGAGGAGGTGCGCGAAGCAGGCGGAACCGCCTGGGACGTGGGGCGTGTCTCCGTTTGGAAGGAACGAAAGGACCGATAGCGTTTAGCTGGGAATTTATTTTTAAAGACTGAGGGTTGAAGAGTACTTTTACCTCCAGTAGCCTCGCTAATCAATTCCTTTAGCTCAGATCCAAACAGGGAAGTCCCTTGAAAGGGCAAAGAAAGCAAAAACTTTCTTGGAAACGGTGTCAGCAGACCAAATTTTTAGCCAAAGAGCGTGTCTAGCCACCACAGAAGAAGTGGAGGCCCTCACCATCATGCGAACTGCGTCAAAAGCAACGTCAGAAACATAGTTCTGAGCTTCAGAAATATTAGCAAGGAGTTGCAACTGCTCTGACACTGGCACATCTTGGCGAACCGCCACAGTAAGCTGTTCAGTCCAGACCGCAATGGCCCGGTTAACCCACGCCACAGCAAAGGTTGGACGCATGGCAGTACCAATAGAGGCAAAAATAGACTTAAGACAAGTCTCTAACTTTTTGTCCGTCCAATCCTGTAAAGCAGAAGCATCAGATACGGCCAAAGCAGTAGATTTAGACAACCTAGAAACTGGAGCATCCACCTTAGGAGGATGAACCCATTTAGCCAGTTCAGTCTCAGGAAAAGGATAAAGTTTGGCAAACTTTTTTGAGATTGAAGAGGACTTATCAGGATTTTTCCCACGCATCAGAGACTAAGCATTCAAGAGTAGGATTAGTAGGAAAACATGTAACAGCCTTAGAAGGTTTCTGAAACACGTCCGTTGGGTCAAGAGTAGATTCCTGAACACAAGGGAAGATTGAGGGTGGTCAGCACAGCCCTGATCAAACCCTCAGCAGAGAGTGCAGGATCACATTCAAAAGGGTCCTCAATGGATCTGGTAGACTCAATAACTGTACCATCCTCAACATCAGAATCCTGCAACAATTCTTCCTCAGAAGAATCAGAGACGTCAGGAGCTCCCTGTGGCTTGGGCAGTGAGGTACTGACAGTGGAGGGGGTCTGCCATACTTGAAGAGCCCCCTGAACCTGAGAGGGAAAGAGCTGAAGAGTGGATCTGAGATCCCTAGTTGCAGCCTTGAACTCTTTCACCCATGTTGGCTCAATAGTGTGACTGGAAGGCCCTGGGTTGCTGCCATTGACCTTCCGCACAAGTTGGGCATAAATGACCAAAAAATTCTCTAGGTAGCCCTGCGTGAAAGGAGGAGCAAAACGCAATGGGGGAGACAGATACCCCAGCCTCCTTAGTCTTAGGTCTAGTCCCAGGCTCAAGTGGAGTAGACATGCTCACAGCATCAGATATACCCCACAGATAGGAATCACCCAATTAAATTGTGAAAGATTAAATATTCACCCCAGAAACGTTTAAAACTAAACTTATCTGGCAAGCGAAGGGTTAATCAGCAGAGGAGAGAGAGAAGGTCCGGTCCCTGCGTAGTATACTCGATGAGAAGAACTCACAAAATGGCTGCCGCGATGGGAGCCAATCAGAAAAAGAGCGCGAACCGAGCGCTCATGGGAAGCGTAGTTTTCCTCACCAAGTACCCTAAAACAGTGCCCGAAGCCCCCGAATCCCCCAACACACTCAAACATACAACCGGATGATAGAGCAAGGGAAGACAAATAAAATGAGCTCACTCTGAAGTCGCTATGTGAAGCGGTTCCAGAGATACGTCCCACAGAGGGTAAAGGAGCAATGGCGTCTATGCGGGAAAAGTGCGCTTAAAGGCGCGGAACATTATTTCTAATAAACTTTTCGCTTAAAGTAAAAGTACCATAACACATAGCAAACATATGTGCTATGAAAGCAAACATTACCCAACCAAGGCAAAAGTTGAAAATGCCCATAAAATAGGAAAACCCAGCAGAGAAAGGGTTAAATCCCACATAAACTGCTCCAAAACTCAGACATACACGTATACATTGCATTAGCAAGATATATAAAAACACCCAATGAGTGCTGGAGTGCACAATGAGAACTCCCAAGTACAAGCCCAATGAAGGGACACTGAGGGACAAGTGGACCTTCGGCACTCAAAGGGTGGCTCACCTTTTCTGCAGGACTTCTGTCTTCAGGTTACCAAGATAAGAAAAGAATTACCACAGAGGATAATCCCCAGGGAAATACTTGAAATCAAGTTATTCCCTCATCAGGGCAAAAGATCCACCAGAAGTACCCTAGAAGCTGTGCTATCCACTTTAAAGAGGGCATTTGACAGCCTTGGTAACCCGCCTAATGGTGGTATTCCATATTTGTAAAAATAACAAAGAAACTAAAACTTGAAGAGAGCTGTTCTCTGCCTGGTGTGAACACACCGAGGAAAAAATAATTCTGGCTTGTTCTGACTGAGGTGCAGCCTAAGAGGGAGGGGAGGCTCCGTCCCCTGCATACATTTAGAGAATGTTCCTGCCTACTTAAAGGGGCGGATCGCCTCCCAGTGTACCAGTAGCATGTATTGGACGACAGTGAAATATATATATATATATATATATATATATATATATATATATATATATATATATATATATATATATATATATATATATACACACACACACACACACACACACACACATACACACACGGAATGTCGTCTTCCCCTCAGTTCCAGGGAAGCGTGACTTTCGGTTGTTATGATCTGTCTGATCATACTTCCGGAAGTTGATTGTGGTCTCCTCGAGTTGTAATCCATGATTGCATCGGACTTATTGGGTAGTGCTAGGTGGAGTTATAGATGTGGGGAGAGCGAAATTATTTTTTGCTCATTTTGGTCTGGACATGTGAACATCGGTTGTTTTTTGCCACGTGGAGATGGAACGCAGAAGTCATCTTTGTTTGCGTTCCACCTCCTGATTGCAAAATAAAAGACTATCATCAAGTTCAACCTTTGCCTGAACTGTACATCTCTGGAGGCGGTACACTCATTCTCTGGTTTTTCCCCAAGAGACAATAAGCAAAAGTACCTATTTAAATGTACTGCTTGTTCACAAGGGATCTCCATTTATATTTAATATGTAATTTTTCTTATTGCACTTTGACACTTTCACTACTGTTTTTTTTTTTTCTGGGAGTCTATAGCAAATGACAAAGAAAAAAAAAAAAAAGAAAAGAAAAAGAAAAACACTGGGTTTAGGGCGTTTGTATTTTACCAAGTTCTAGCTCCTCACCTTGTTGTATAACTTGATATTAGTGCCAGGAGTGGTAGATCCAAAATGATATACAAGAGGAGCTTGAGATGAGAATCCTTCTTCTACATCTGCTGGTCTCTCCACACACAATGCGCCCACTGTGCCTGGAACAGACACTGAGCCTTGTCCCACGTCCAGCTCCACTAGTGTGGGCCTCCGGCCACTTCGCACAGCATAGTTTAACAGCAGTCTGCAGAGAGTAGATTTGCCCACATCTGAGGGCCCTGCCACCAGCACTCTAGGCCCACGCTCTCCTTCACTTTCAGCTTGTATCCTCATCTGTTCTAAACCTACATGAGTGTTAAGGTACAATATCATAGGCGTGTCACGAGATACATAGGCCACATCCGGGCTCCCCCAGAGCTGCACAGTGCATCCATGCCATGTGAAAATAGCTGCTCTACTTCCAGGGGGAAAAGTGTACTTCTTATTTCGAGTTAGCTCTGTTCCAAACACTTCAGCCAGACCAGACACGAGCTCCACACGCACAGGGCCTGGACCTTCCACTTCCAACCGCAGCTCTGTTTCACGCTCTATCTCAAACTTGGTGGATGGACCGGAAGAAGACCAAAGGCCATCTACAGATGAAGGCCCTGCAGGAGAGGGGTCATCTGAAGACATGAGGTTCTGTAATAAAAAAGTATGACAAGTGAAATGAAAGATTGTATGAATGCCCATGAATTAAAAGGGATTCAAGCGTGAAAAGTAAATGGGAAGCAATGAACTCAAGGGAGGGAGAAGCAAATAGAGGAGGAAAAAAAAATAAAAACAATTGATGGAATAAGAAAATAAACTGCATATTTTAATCCACTGGGTCGAAATAGTAAGGGTGGCCCACAAATAAAACAATGAGTAAAAGGACAGACAATAAAACTGGGTTGTGTGGCAGGAATCGAATGCAAAGGTGGCTCGAGAGGAGGGTACAGAAAGAAAAAAGGGAAGAGGAGATGACAAAGCAACAGTAAGCAAGAGAAAGGCTAACGCAAAAGGATGCAAGAAGAGAGTACAGAAAGCAAAGGGGGACAAGAAGTGAGGACCAAACACAAAAGGGTAAGAGATGAGGGGAGAGAAAGCAGAAGAGGAAACAAGAGGAGACAAAGCAAGGATAATAGGACTGAAAGGTTGGGTGAAGTAGTATCAAAAGAGGATAATAATTTGATATTACTTATCACTTTAAAAAGTTCTTCCTATTTATTAAATATTAACTTTATATTAATAGGAGTGTTTGAAGCACCTCCCCCTCCACTGTTTGTCATTCAAACTCAATATAGTGCACAGAAATGTATTTTATTTATATGACATCAAACAAAACACTAAAACCCCAGTATACATTACATTTCTCCTACAAAACACCTCGAGGGCTTTGAATGAAATAAAAAATAAAGTTACAGACTTAACATGGGATGTACTCATTGTTTCTGATATTGATAATAACCTAGGTACACCTCCAAAAAGTAGATAAAGCAGTTCAGTAATGTAGAAAGCATTCTCAGGATCCTGATGTTTTGGCCTTTTCCAAGATTATACCACATGATCATACCAAAAGTTAAAATTGGTGCCAAGAACCAGCACTGAACTCATTGATTAAAGAGACAGTCAGAACAGTGATATAGTCAATATGCATAAACCTTATGACCATGAATAAAGGTTAACCCATACAAAGAGAAATAATAAAAACAATATGCATAGTACATGATGTGTAGCATATTCAACAAAAACATCAAAGTAAATGCAGACTGAAAACATCCTGGAGTATCACATATTAATAATTTACATTCAGAAGACACTGCTTATGTAGATGTAAGGAGTTAAGCCCAGACATATACTAAAAATAACAATTTATCGATGAATCCTTACGTGAGAAGCTGAATGTAAAAAAGCAACCTGTATGTGGACGCATATATTACAGGGAGCTTTATTTGCTGCAGTCATCTTCCCATGTACACATATAACATGTACAGCACCAAAAATAAAAGAATCTGACCATGAAGTATATTTAATGCCTGGTATGAGTCACTTAGGTCAGATCTAATTATGTATCAAAACTAATAATCTTATGAATGTCTCATGTCTACTAGTAACTTAATCCACAGGGCTAGGTATAAATTAGGGACTATGATCCTCAAAGTGTATGATCGCACATTGCAATGTAGAGACACTAATGCATGCGATTACATAATCTGAATGAGTTGCCTGCATTGTGTATAGTGCTAATTATAGACCTGATAATATATTGGACATATATGTGTTTGTATACATATACAAATACAAACACACACACACACACGCAGCAGAAGCAAGGTGTACTCTGTGAGATAATAGGAGCAGTGAAGTGTGTGTGGGGGGGGAGCAGAGACGGACAGAGCCGAGGAGGAGAAAGGGAGGGCAAGCTGGACCAGAGAAAGGCAGGGTACAAGGAGAGCCAGAGAGGGCTGTGAAATATGAAGGACAGGTATATAATGAAAGTAAATAACAGAGTGGACATGTGCCTGTAGTAATTTGGCTGGATTGGGCAGGGGGCTTTGGGATTTTGGTTCTGATCAAAACATACTGGCTCTATAAGTGCTTGAGACATCAGTCCCAGCTTCCCTAGCCCCATTTGCGGATTGTGGACTACAGGTGGAAGCTCTTTTAAACTTATCTTAAGAGACCTCTCAGCAGCATCGGCAATGCAACCCCAAGCAACAGGAGACAGTGAAAGCCAAGGGTACATAGCTTTAGCGAACATAGGACACATCTCAAAGACAGAGTCTTGACTGGAGACTCCCTCCTGCTCCTCCAACTGACCCCCACCTACTAACTCCCAGAATTCATAGTAACATAGTAAATTAGGCTAAATAAAGACACAAGTCCATCAAGTTCAACCTTTGCCTCATACCCCAGTGACTGAGAATTTTATAGCTTTCCTGCTACCAATTAAATTAGTCTTTATCAGACCTTCCTGATCAGCCTACTGTTAAACAGTATAACTCTGTATGCTCCCTTTTGAAAGAAATGCATCTAATCTTCTCTTGAATGATTCCATTGTATCTGCCATAACCACCTCCTTGGGCAAGGAATTCCACAATTTTACAGACACTGCTGTGAAAAACACCTTCCTCTGCTGAAGACTAAACCTCATTTCCTCTAATCTCAAGGGTTGTCCCCTGGTCACCTGATCAGGCCTTGGAATAAATAGCTCACCGCAAAGATCCTTGTATTGACCTCTCATATACTTGTAACAAGGTCTCCTCTTAGTCGTATTTTCTCTAGAGTAAATTAACTCAGTGTGTCTAGTCATTCCTCATACGTCAAGTCCTCTATTCCCTTAATTAAATTTGTTGCTCTTCGCTGCACCCTCTCTAGTTCTAGTATATCCTTTTCAGGATTGGCACCCAAAACTGCACTGCATACTCAAGGTGAGGTCTTACCAATGATTTGTACAATGGCAAAATAATGTTATCCATTCTTCCTTCAATACCTCTTTTTATGCAAGACAGGATTTTGTTTGCCTTTGCTACTGCTGTTTGACACTGGTCACTGTTTCCAAGTTTGTAGTTGACAAGGATACCCAGGTCTTTCTTTAGCAATGAGTCCCCTAAAATGATTCCATTAAGTTTATAAATAGCCTTGGGATTATTTCTTCCCAAATGCATGACTGTACACTTCCTCACATTAAACCTCATATTCCAATTAATTACCCTGCATAATTTAGTGTCATCTGCAAAAGAGGATTTTAGTCTCAACTGTTAAATCCTTTTTTCTTAGTCCATACAGGTTACTGGTAACTCTGGGTAGGCGATCTGCTCCTTTAAGTAGGCAGGAACAATTCTAGAATTGATTGCAGGGGGTGGAACATACTTTCCCTCCTTGGCTGCAGCTAGCCAAACAGCTCCAGAAAGATTTGAGACACTAACTATTGACTAGATAGTAGAAGGGAAAGAAGACTCCTGTGAGCATGACCCCGAAGGACCCCCACAGTCTGCTACAGGAGAGCCAAGCATGGTCCCTTGACAGGGTGGAAGACCAATAACCTGTATGGTCTAACAGAAAAGGATTTAACAGGGAAAACTAAAATCCTCTTTTCTCTATCGTCCAATGCATGTTACTGGTAACTCTGGGATGTCCAACAATTGAGTTTCCCAGAGGCGGGAAGTAAGGCAAGCAGAGAAGATATGAACCATCAGATCAGAGATAGCCCAACAAAACAATGAAGTGTCAATGGACACCGAACAGGGTTAACACCCCCAAACTGTTACACAGCTGTCATGGTACCAACAAGGAAACACAGGACAAGTACTTAAGGTAACACCAACTTTATTCAGGCAACAAGTACACAGAGATATCACAAGACAGTAAAACAACATGCAAGATATAAGAAAAGCATACAACGGTGCAAGAGACGACTACCAGGAATAGAAGCCTGCTACCGTGTGATTCTCTAGATAACAGAGTCCCAACAATGGAACAGGAGAGTCTGCAGTACCTCGGGTCCACACCTGGGAGTAGCCAGACAGAGATAAGGGTAGCCACAGTCTCAGGTTCGCACCTGAGAGAACCAGCAACGTAGAGAGGCAATAAGAAGGAGTCTACCAGAGCCCCAAGCCTGCACCAGGTTGGTTATCCACTAAATGGAAGGCCACAAGCAAGGTAGTAGATAATGCCAACGGTCAGCACTAGATAGGGTGGTCAGACAAGCCAGAGATCATGCACAGAGGAGGCTGTCAGCCAGCGCCAAGGGTTTGCACCAGGAAGGATGTCCACTGAAGCGTTGGTGTGCTGGATACACAGTGGACAGAGCCCCAGGTCAACACCAGAACGGATAGTCAGACAAGCCAGAGGTCATACACGTAGTGGGAAGTCAGCCAAAGCCAGGAACGACACACGTAACGGTTAGTCTGCCAGAGCTGCAGGTCTGCACCAGAATGGATGTCCAACAAGCCAGGGGTCATACACAAAGCGGGTACTCGGACAGAGCCACAGGTCAGCACCAGATCAGTTAGTCAGACAAGACGAATCATACACTGAGCCCAAACACTAGAACTGCACTGGACACAAATGAAAGGGCAACTAAGCCCTGTGTCCAGGCAGTTCAAATAGGCAGGTGGACAGGAGGAGGAGGAGCAGCCGCCAAGAGGTGGCTGTCACTTTACATAAAATGCTGCCGCCAAACAGCAGGAGATGCTGCTGAGATGCACGCCGCATCCCCGTGGCTGAGCCGCCAACACGAGCCTGCCTCAACAGAGGCAACCACAAAGGACAGGTAATGCAGCTGGAGCCGCCAGAACTAACTGTGGTCGGCTCAAGCAGCCGCCGCATGAGGTAACTGACAACAGCACACTGAACTACAGCCAACAGGGCTCAAAAGTGAAGGAAGCACTAAGAACAGAAGGAGATCCTAGACAGGCAAGACTGCCTCCAGGATCTTCTTCCCAAAGCTGGAGTCAGCCGATGCCAGCACATCAACACGGTAGTGTTTCGAAAAGGTGTGCACAGATGACCAGGTGGCAGCCTTGCACAACTGATCAGCAGAGACCTGATTCTTGTAAGCCCAAGAGGCCCCAATAGATCGAGTAGAATGAGGCTTCTTCCTCAGCTCATAAGCCTTACGAATAGTGGACTTGATCCAAGAAGAAGTAGTCACCTTGGATGCAGGTCTTCCTGCCCTAGGACCCTCAGGGAGGACGAACAACACGTCAGACTGCCCGATAGACTCAGTGCGAAGCACATAAAACTTGAGACAATGCACCACGTCTAACAAGTGGAGATCCCTCTCCTTGTCAGAGGTAGGTTCAGGGCAGAAGGAGGGCACCACAATCTCCTGATTGATGTGAAACTCCGAAACCACCTTTGGAAGAAACTCCTGAGAATTGCGAAGCACCTCCTTGTCCTTGTGAAACACCAAAAGAGGTGGTTTACAGGACAGAGAATGTAACTCCGCAACACGGTGAAAGGAGACGATCGCGAGGAGAAAGGCCATTTTCCACGTCAAAAGGCGGAGAGGACTAGTAGCAAAGGACTCAAATGGAGGGCGCTGAAGAACACCCAAAACCAAGTTAAGATCCCATGGAGGAGCAGGATTTTTGAAGGCAGGACTACTATGAGCAACGCCCTGGAAGAAAACCTTGACACCAGGAAGGATGGCAATGCGCCTCTGAAAGAAAACAGAGAGCACAGAAGTTTGAACCTTAAGGGAACTCAAACTGAGGCCTTTATCCACACCATCCTGCAAAAAGGCCCGGATTGTAGGCAGATCAAATTCTTGAGACAGGTCTTTGTCAGCATACCAAGATAGAAAGGTCGACCAGACACGATGGTAGATCTTGGAAGAAACAGGTTTGTGGGCACTGAGCATAGTAGCCACCACCCCAGAAGAAAAACCTTTCTTCAATATTGAGGATTCAATTTCCAAGCTGTCAAAGCTAGCCGGTTAACATCCTCCTTCCACAAGCAACCCTGAAGAAGAAGATCCGGGCGGCAAGGAAGCCGGAATGGCTCCGCCACTGACAGATCCAGAAGCTCCAGAAACCAAGCCTGTCTAGGCCAGTATGGAGCAATCAGAACGACTGGACAATGCTCCAGTCGTAATTTCCCTAACACCCTGTGCAACATGGGGAGGGGAGGAAAAATGTAGGCCAGAGGGAATAACCAAGGAATGGACATTGCACCCACCTCCAGAGCTAGAGGGTCCCTCCAACGAGAGCAAAACCTCAGAACCTTCCTGTTGTGTCTTGTCGTCATCAGGTCGATGTAAGGAAGACCCCATTTCTGAACAATGAGGGTAAACACCTCTCGGTGCAGCTCCCACTCTCCGATGTCCACTGTGTGTCGACAGAGGAAGTCTGCCATGACGTTGTCTACACCAGGAATGTGCACTGTGGGTATGGCAAGAAAGTGTTCTTCTGCCCAAGACCAAATAGCCTTGACATCTAACCAAGCCGCTACACTTCTTGTTCTGCCCTGTTTGTTGATGTAAGCCACTGTCGTGGTGTTCTCGGACTCCACAGCTCGGACAGTTTTCCAGCTGAGATGTCCAGTGACGAAGGGCATGAAATACTGCCCGAAGCTCCAATATGTTGATAGGAAGGAGAGATTCCTCAGGCGACCCAGGACCGCTCCCAAGCCAGAGAGGCTAGCATCCGTCGTTACCATGGTACAGAAGGATACCAGGAAGGACTTTCCTTTCAGCAGATTGAAGAGATCGAGCCACCATGACAAACTCAGTTCCACATGAAGAGGGAGGGATACGGATATCTTCAGAAGGTCCAGATGACCCCTGCACAAATGGATCACGAATCTCTAGAGATCCCTGGTGTGTGCACCATTGCAAACGGGACTGCTTCTATGGTGGAGATGAATTTCCCCACTAGAGAGGACAGCATCTTGGCTGGAACTGGATCTTGAGCCAGAACCGCAGAAACCCTGTGGGCGATCTGGTGAGCTACCTCATCCGTGAGAAACACCGTGCTCTTCTGAGTGTCGAAGAAAAGGCCTAGGAAGACCAGACGCTGGGATGGGACAAGATCTGACTTGTCCAAGTTGATGACCCACCCGTGATGGGTGAAAGCATGAATGCACTGCTGAACCTGCTGATGAAGTTCAGCAGAAGGGGCTTTCAGAAGCAGGTTGTCCATGTATGGAGTAACACTGATGCCGTTCCAGTGGAGGATAGACACTAAGGCTCCCAGGACACGGTTGAAGACCTGAGGAGCTGTCGTCAGACCAAATGGAAGAGCTGAAAATGTCCCCGGTCACAGGCAAAATCCAAGGTACTGTCGGCTCTCTGGTTGAATGGCAACGTGTCAGTACGCGTCCTAAACATCCAAAGATGCAAGGAATTCCCCCGGGGACATAGCAGCAATCACCATGTGTAGAGACTCCTGGTGATAATGAGTCCGGATCACAAAGGAATGGAGATGCTTTAAATCCAAAATGGGACGACAGCCGCCGTCCTTCTTGGAGACCACAAAGAGGTTTGAGAAAAAACCCATACCTCTGTCCTGAGCTGGAACCGGCTCTAGAACATCCTTGTCCAGAAGAGCCTGAACAGCGTCATCGAACAGACAGCGTTTCTCTGTGCCCTGAGGCGTATGACAAGGAAAGAAGCGAAAGGGAGGAAGAGAAACGAAAGGGATCCTGTACCCTTCCGTCACCACCTGTAAAACACATGGGTCCATCACAGAATCCTCCCAAATGCTGTGATAGTGTTGAAGACTACCACACACAGCAGAGTGTGGACCTGGGTTTGGTGAGTCATGCCAAAGGAGGCTTGGAAGAGACCTTGGGCTTCCATTGCTGTTTGGGCTTGGAGGAGGTACGCGGAGCTGAGGGAACCGTTTGGTTCACCGGACGTGTCTGATTCTAAAAGGAACGGAAATATAGGTTACGCTTAAGCGGCGTTTTCTTCCTAGGAACCAAGGGTAGAAGTGTACTCGTACCCCCTGTGTCCTCAGTGATCAGATCCTTAAGATCTGGCCCAAACAAAGAAGTGCCTTGAAAAGGCAAGGAGAGCAATGCTTTCTTAGAAGCAGTGTCAGCAGACCAGATCTTGAGCCAGAGCCCGTCTGGGAACCACAGACATGGTGGAAACCCTAGCCACCAAACGGATGGCATCAAATAAGGCAGCAGAAACATAGTGCTGTGCCTCAGAAATGTTGGCAAGAAGACGCAACATATCCGAAGTAGGAGCACCCTGATGGACAGACAGGGTGAGCTGTTCAGTCCAGACCGCAATGGCCCTGTTTACCCATGCTGCAGCGAATGCTGGATGCATGGCAGAGCCAGCAGTGGCAAAGATGGACTTGAGGGGGACCTCAAGTTTCTTGTCAGTCCAGTCCTTTAAGAGCAGACGCATCAGATACTGGCAGGGCAGCAGACTTGGACAGCCTGGAGATAGGAGCATCCACCTTGGGAAGATGAACCCATTGAGGAAGTGCGGCCTCGGAAAAGGGATAAAGCTTGGCAAATTTCTTGGAGACAGAAGGTTTCCTGTCTGGATACTTCCACTCTTTGGAAACAAGGTGGTCAAGAGTGGGGTTAGGTGGAAAGCAAGTAAAAGGCTTTTTAAGCTCCTGAAATGCATCAGAAGGGTCAGAAGGAACCTCCTGCACCAAGGGAATGTTTAAGGTATTTAAAACAGCCCTGAGCAGGCCCTCAGCCAAGGGCTCAGGATCAGCCTCAAAAGGGTCCCCAAAAAAGTGAGAGGACCCCACCGCAGGACATTCCTCAACATCTGAATCCACCAGCAGTTCCTCCTCTGAGGAATCTGACACGTCAGGTACTCCCCTGAGGTTTTGGCAGGGAAGACTTGATGGAGGAGGGGGTCTGCCAAAAATGAAAGACTCCCTGTAACTGGGATGGAAAGAGTTGCAATGTGAACCTAAGGTCCCTAGTAGCAGCCTTGAACTCTTGCACCCAAACTGGCTCTAATGCATGGCTGGAGGTCCCTGGAATACTCTCAGGGACATCAGAACATGCTGGGCATAAATGACCTGAGAATTCTCTAGGTAACCCTGAATGACAGGAAGAGCAATGGGGGATACAGAGACCCCAGCATCCTTAGTCTTAGATCTGGCCCCAAGCTCCAGCAGTACAGACAGACATTCTCACAGTGTCAAACAACCTTACTGTATAAGAAATAACCCAATTACAGTGTGTAGGATTAAAGTTTCACCCCAGAAATAGCTAAAATAGACTTATCTGGCAGGCAAAGGGTTAATCAGAAGAGGCGAGAAGGAGAGTCCAAGTCCTGAGTAGGATACTCGTTCTAGAAATGGCACAAAATAGCTGCCGTGGCGGGAGCCAATCAGAAACGAGCAATTGAAGCGTTCATGGGAAATTTAGTTTTCCCAGAAAAGTACCCCAAACAGTGCCTGAAGCCCCCTGAGCCCCCCAACACACTAGAAACATGAACCAAATGGTAGAGCAAGGGCAGACAAGTAAAATGCAGAGATATGTCCCAAACTGTACAGTCCCATTGAAGTGAATGGTAAAGAGCGCCTTTACAAATTTTACAAACTTGAAAGTGTAAAACTAAAAAGACATGAAACATCACTAGAACATGTTTGGAGACCCAAAAAACACTCACCCAGTAGGAAAAGTGTTAGAACCCCCCCCCCCCCCAAAAAAAAAACCGGCCAAACCAGCAGCTAAAGGGTTAATTACCACATAAACCTGCTCCAAACACCCAACAGACATACAGGTAGACCCAATGAGTGCAGGAGTGTGCAATAGAAACGCCAAATGAAAAACCCCTGTGCGGAGGGGCACTGTGGGACATGTGGACCTGTAGCACTCAAAGGGTTGCTCACCTTTCCTGCAGATCTTCTGTCTTCAGATTACCATGTTTAAAGAAGCAGCCTCGGTGGGCGACTCTTGAGGAAAGAACTTGTAGCCAAGGTTTTCTCCCCAGGGCTTAACCCCTTAACGACCGGCCGATCGGCGCGGCGCAGTGAGTTAAGGACCACGGAGCATTCTTTTTTTTTTTTTTTTTTGTTCTTCCAGTTCCGGACTCCCCAAACTGCATGCAGCCGCGAGGGAAGCCCGGAACTCCATGACGGTCATAGTATGTCATGAGTCGTTCAGTCGGATCGACCCATGACGTACTATGACCGTCAAGGGTCGTTGTAACGGAAGCTAAGAAGGGGCCGCTTCGGCTTCCGCCGTCGTTCCCGGGTCTCTCCCTCTCAATGCCAGATAAGCACCGGATGCACCGGCTGAAGTATGGACGGTCACTGAAACAGTCGCAGGATCACTGGAAGCAGGGAAACACGGCAGTAGAGAGAGAGACCTCTACTCCCGGTCAAAGGATCGCTGGAAGATGTCGCAGGAACACAAGGATGAGAAGATGGAGTCCACGTCACCGTCTGACAGCATACAAAGTTGGGTCGCAGGAAGCTGGCAGCAGGCGGTCGACGATTCAGGATACTTGGCGCAGATGGGTATCAGAGTGGACACTTTAGACCATAAGCAATACAAGACTCCAGGACTCCTTGTTCACTCCAAACATAACTCACTTTATTGGCAAAGACCACAGATATTTATACACAAATCTTGCATTGACTCTTATGGGGAAACCAGATACAACAGGGCTTAATCCAATCATATCACAGTAGACAAAAGGGCAACAGCAGATGGCCTAACAAACACAATAACTCAGACATTATTACATTTCAGATATAAAAGGGTTTGATGAACAAAGGCTTGAGAGTTTGACCGAATTACCACACGGCAGGGGGTCTGACTGCAGTTCACAATGGCTTAATTAGCACACAGCAGGGGGTCTAGCTACAGTACACATAGTCAAATGGCTGGAGTGGCTTCAATACACATCTTAGGGACAGTGGCCCAAGGTTGAAGCTTTTGTTTGACTACTGTGAATGCCCTGCTCCAACCAATCCCTGAGCTGCCTTCCATTCCCCATGTTAGGCTATGAAAGATATTTGCATACCTGGCAGTTGGCGATTGCACAAACCTTTGAATTGGACAAGTACAATTAAACACATACGATATTTGACAATAAAACCAAACTTAATACATTTGGACATGAATGTACCCAGGGCAGCTCTATGTATCAAGCTGCCTATTCACACAGTGTCTATTTTAGTGTATGACTCTGGTTTGAAGAGGCATACAATCAGTCTCAGAATAGGGTCCCAATAGGGCAAAATATCCCTAGTTTGTAGGGTGGTTTGGGTACCCAGTCTCTAGCCCAGTCAAGGGCTCAAATAACGGGTAGGATCCGTTACAGTCGTTAAGGTCCACAAAAAGCACCTGGTCACTGAGCTAGCCACATCTAAGGTCATTGTCAGTTATGGTAATTCGCCTAATGGTGGTATTCCATTTCTAACAGAAAAATAAAAAAAATTCTCAAGCTATAGCAGAATGTTCTCTTGCCTGGGTTATCTTCACCAAGGAACACATCTTTCTGGAGCTGGTTGGCTAGCTGCAGCCAAGGAGGGAAGGTAGGCTCCACCCCCTGCAATCAATTCTAGAATTGTTCCTGCCTACTTAAAGGGACAGATCGCCTACCTATAGTTACCAGTAACCTGCACTGGACGACAGAGAAATATTGATATTTTTCTTTCTATATCTATTTCCAGGTCATTTATAAACATGTTCAAAAGCAGCGGACCTAATACTGAACCCTGAGGTACTCCAGTCTCCACTTTAACTGTATTGGAGAATTGTTCATTTACAATAACTCACTGTTCCCTATCTTTCAACCAGTTTTGTATCCAATTGCAAAGATTATCTCCTAGCTCCAGTTTCTTTATTTTATACCCCAGCCTTCTGTGTGACACTGTATCAAATGTTTTTTGCAAAGTCTAGATATACTACATCAACTGCCTTGCCATTATCAAGGTTGCTGCTTACTTCCTCATAGAAGCTGAAATTCTTCCACAATTCTTCATAAAACCATGTTGATTCCTGCTAATGATCTTATTTTTTGTGTTGTAATCCTGAATATAGTCCCTTATTATCCCTTCTAGAAGTTTTCCCACTACAGAGGTCAAACCCACAGGTCTATAATTGACAGGTTCTGTTAGTTCCCTTCTTAAATAGAGGTACTACATTGGCTCTTCGCCAATCTTGTGGCTCTGAGCCTGTGGAGAGAGTCTTTAAAGAGTAAATATAGAGGTTTTGCTAACACTGCACTGAGTTCCTGAAGAACCCTTGGATATATACCATCAGGACCTGATGCTTTGTCAGTCTTAATTTTTTTCAGCCTCCTCATGACATCTTCTTGACTTAACCCAATATCTGACAATTGTATTGTTTTATTTCTTACTTGTTGAGGCTCTTCTACCATTCCTTGCTCCCTTGTACAGGGCTGTTGAATTTATATTGCATGATGTCCAGGACATGTAGTTCCAGGTGCCAGACAGGTAAATTTTTAATCATATTTATCCCTGCTTCGGCCAAGCAGAGCTGGACCGACAGGGAAGCTGAAAACTTTTTTCTCGTTTTTTAAATAAGTCGCGTCACCAGGGCCCCCCTGTGCTGCTGCATTAAGTGCCCTGCAGTCCACTTTGAATTCCGGAGCCTACTGCTCCCTTCATTGAGTCTATTGACTCAATGAAGGGAAGGTATTGTTAACTGCGCATGTGTGCACGAAGTGATGTCGCATCTGGTTGGGCCAACAAAAATGCTTGGCGTGAAGTTGAACAGATACACCATAGGGGTCTGCACTAGATGGTGTTGTGCAGTGTGTTACTAAGTGTATCGATGTCTACAAATAAAAATGCAAATTGAAAGAAAGAGTCTAGTAAACGGCGTCTGCCGCGAGGGATAGCTAGTTAGCACGGATAACTAGTTGATAGACAACTAGTCCTCTTAGCGGAAATACCACGAGGGATAGAAAGTCAGCATGGAGATGTAAACTAGGAGACTTACCATCACGGACTAAGAGTTTACATTGTAACAAATGTGTATACAAAGGAGGCATTATAGAGAAAGCTCTTAGCCTTTAACCCCTTAACGATCGGGGAATCCAGACCCGGACGCGACTGAATGACAACGGAGCTTTTTTTTTTTTTTTTTTTTTATTGCTCCGTTGCATTCCGGACTCCCCGAACGGCGCACAGCCGCGGGGGGAGCCCGGAATTCGATGACAGTCATAGTACGTCATCGGTTGTTCAGTCAAATTGACCCTTGACGTACTATGACCGTCAAGGGTCGTTAAGGGGTTAAAGCTGTTGAAGTAACAAGCTAGTGATCAGTAACAGCAGAAAGAGCAGACCGCTATAGAGGATTTCAATTACGATCGAAACTAATAGAACGGTACATAGAAATAGCCCTGTATATTTTAACAGGGTTGCAGCG
Organism: Rhinophrynus dorsalis; assembly: GCA_037306005.1. Lineage (NCBI taxonomy): Eukaryota > Metazoa > Chordata > Amphibia > Anura > Rhinophrynidae > Rhinophrynus > Rhinophrynus dorsalis. The sequence goes on along the minus strand of CM074724.1, from coordinate 189,094,618 downwards.
AGCTGACCAGCTTCTGTAACAATTAGCAATTCAAGACAGATACTGTAACAGGTCACTAAAAAGAGGAAGCATTCATATAGGGCTGCAACAACGAATCTATTAAAATCGATAAAAATCGATAATGAGAATCGTTGCCAATGATTCTCATTATCGATTAGTTGTGCAGCGGGGAGCTGGTGCAGTTGGCTTCACTCCGAGTCCGAATTGCATTGCTCCAGTTCTTCTTGTGATTGTAAAGTAAAATGAGAACACTAGAGTCACAGGTGAAAAAAACATTTCAGTACATCACAGCAATTGCTCTTAACCCTTTGAGTGCCAGAGGGGTATGCAACGCATTGCTAATCAATGCGGTGCGTACCCCTCTGGCACTCAAAGGGTTAAAGTGTGCATGTCAAGAAATAACTTCACCTCTTACTTGTCACCCCAAGCCACAACTCTAGAGTCTCGAGCCGGATGCCTAGGAGACTCGTTAGGCCACACTACTAACTCCTCCAGCTACATTTGCCTTTCCCATCCATCCGCATTCCACATCTGCGGAACTGCTCTACTTTTCACCTTAATGAATGTGTCTGTATACGGAATGTAATGCATACAGAAGCTGATAGATGCGCGTTAGTACTGACCTGCAGTAGGAGTGGCATCACATCACAGTGGCAGTGCGGGAGCTGAATGAACAGCAGTTGTTATGCTTGTTCTGTGGTTATCTTCCGTGGGTCTGTACTGCCTCCCCTCCATCCTCCTTCATACTGCCAACCTCCTGCAGGTCAGTTTCAACACACATCTATCAGCTTCTCTGTGTTTATTACTAGTATTGTCATTGTATCGCTCAATAAATAACTGTTCCTGAATAGTTGACACGTTACAATTCCCCATAGTTAAAAAAAACTCCAGAAGGAGTGGCATCACATCACATTGTGTTCCGTAATTAATGCTTCTTCATGTTGCACGCTCTTATGTGTTCGGCATATCAAAAGGATACCCTTTTCAGCGCCCTCTAAAGCTCTCTTACTCCTATTGGTGACTTTCTTTCACTCATATGCATACCTGGGAACTTTCAGTTGAGGGCTACCGGAGGGTAGCCCTCTGTTCAGCAGGGGGGTAACAAAAATGACGCTAATCGCGTCAAAAAGGGGCGGGGCTTAGCTCGAGTGTTAACCCTTTGAGTGCCAGAGTGGTACGGAATGCATTGCAAAGCAATGCATTCCGTACCACTCTGGCACTCAGAGGGTTAAAGTTATCACACAGAAGGCTGGGGACGGAGGCACAACGGGAGAAAAAGCGGATGTGGTAGAGTTTCAATAGAAACTCTCCACATCCGGAGGAATCTGCCTCTGCCCCGGAGACCCGGTAAAGCTCTGTCAGAACCGGAGTCTCCGGGGCAAATCCGGAGAGTTCCCAGGTATGCTCATATGACAAGCCCTAACAGTTTCTTGCTAGTGGCTAGACCTCACAGCCAATCAGCTGTGTGGCATCTGGGAGACTCCGCTTTTGCGGAAGGAGAGGGCTGGTATTGGCGCAGAGGGGCAGGAGAATTATAAAGGTAGTTTAAGGAAAAGGGGTGGCCAAAGCATAGTAGGCGTGTCTTTTTTTTTCTTGCTTGTGTTGCTGCCTGATAGGCACAACAGCGACAGAGAAGCAGAGGAGGAGGTGGGGACAAGATTCTGGGGCAGACCATTTAGGAGGTGAGGGATATCACCGGCAGTAGCAAAGGAGATGGGCTTCAATTTTAGTAAAAGTACCCTATCAATTCCCATGTGTGCTTAGCTACATTCAGTATATACCTTATCCCACCACACACACACACACACACTCTCTCTTTTCTTCATCTTTTCTCCATCACCTGGACACTATTCCTGTCATGAATGTGTGATCACTTCTTGGCAATAACTGTGATGCTGCCAGGCTAATCACTGCCATTATCTTGGTTATTTATGCTTGCTCTTCTCCTCAAAAGCAACACAGCCCACTCTGGCATGTTATAGAGAGCACTAGTTTCAGTGTATGCAAGATCATCACATAAAATACCCCATCTCCAGTTTTTACCCTTTCAATGCTAGAGGGCTCTCAAGCATTGGTATGTATCCCCTTTGCTTGCCTGTACCTAATTGCCTAAGCCTATCAAAGCATTACTAGCCCTTTTGCAGCTAAGGGGTTAAAACCTGCAATTTTGCCAATCTGGCTGTTGCTGGAGATGTGTCCTATTTGCTGGTTCTCACTCTCTCTGGTGGGTAGTATGAGTAATACTACTTGCTAGGATGGCATCTTGCAGACAGTTAGCACCTCAGTGAAAAAGTCTGTGCTGGGGCAAGTAGTCCTCTTCTTGAGTCAAGTGCAAATATGGGTGTTGGCTAGGATAATAATATTAAACCCTCTTGAGTGCCATTAGGAGTGATCGGAGTCAGATATATGTACCAGATAAAGTCAACAAGTCTGTAAAATTCTAAATCATTAGTGCTCTGCTCTTTTGAATGGAGGTACTGAGATAACATTGTGTGATGTTTTTATTTACTCCTAGCAGCTGAGGATGTGATTGTGATAAAGGTTTCAATTTATTGTGTGCTGTGCTCACTCAGCCTCTGACTCACTGACTGATGTGTGTGTGGTTTTTTTTTTTTGGTTTTTTGTTATTTTTTTTTTGTAGTTTATCAGTAGTTAGTGGGACAGGAATGGGTATTCATTTTTTTTTTTTTTTTTTTATAGTGAAAAAAAGTTTCGTTCCAATTTAAGAACAACTGTGTATTTCTTTTAAACTTTACATAATTAAATATGAACTACATTGCATTTAGTTCTAGCTACAAAACACATTCTAAAGAAATGGTGTGGATGGCGCGGTGTCCGCAGAAAAAAGTGTGAGATCCAAGTCCTCTAAGGCATGGGAGCATTTTACATTAAATGCTGCAAAGAAGGTGGTCCTCTGCAAAATTTGCAAAATGGAGCTTGCATGGCACGGAAGCACGACTGTGATGAACAAGCACATGAAAAGGAAACACTTGGGCTTCACAGAGAAAGGTGAAACAACAGACGCACGGCAAGTTAAACCCAATTATATATTTGAGTTACACAGTAATAGCTTTTTCTGCATACTGTACTACTATATGATGATGTTTTTTTCATTTCAGAAAGAAATAGCGCACCATGAACGAGTTTGTCCAGCGAAATCCCCCGTGCACTCCACAATCAGCAGCATTTTTAATAAATTCTGTTCTGAAAATGCTAGTCACTGACATGCGGCCACTGTCCAAGGTTGAAGACCAAGGATTCAAAAGCATGGTCAGTGTCCTAAACACTGGATACACTATTCCTTCAAGAACACATTTTACTAAATTCATTGAGAGGAAGTACCAGGAGGAATTTCAGAATGTGAAGGATGTCATCCGCACTAATAAAAGTAGAATTGTCTTAACGACAGACATATGAACAAGTGTAGCTACCGAGGCTTACCTTGGCATTACATGCCACTACATAGGGGATGACTGGAAGAGGATTTCTTCTTTCTGCCTCACTACTATGCCTCTGGAAGAAAGGCATACAGCAGCAAACATTGCAGAATGGTTGGAGGAGGTCACTGAAAAATTTGATATTCCAGCTCAAAAAATTATTGCCATTGTGCATGACAATGGTGCAAATATGGTGGCTGCTGCGAACATCCTGGAGGACAAACATGGGTGGACCAGCATACGCTGCACTGGCCACACCTTGCAGCTGGTGATCAATGCTGCTTTAAAGAACACAGCAATCCAGAGAGCTGTTAGTGCTGCAAGAGTACTAGTTGAACATTTTAAAAAAGTGAGCTAGCCAGCAGCAAGTTGAAGGAGAAGCAGAAGCAAATGGGTACATCTGAGCACAAGCTTCTTCAAGATAGAATAGCACTCACTATATGGTTGACCGACTCCTAGAACAAAGGTGGCCGGTAACTGCCACTCTGTCTGACCCATCAGTTACACAAAGGGGCAAACACTATCTTGAATTAAAACCAGACCAGTGGAGTCTTCTCGAAGAACTTTCCACTGCTCTTAATCCCTTTGAATGCACTACTATATTCAAGACTGGACAAGAATACATCACACTATCTTCCATGCCTGCGCTTGTGAAGCGACTGTTGCGGTCCAAAGAGGGTGCCAATTTTGAATCTGCTCTGTGAAAGATCTTCCAAGCCACTGTAACAGACCAGCTGCAAAGCAGATGGAAGGGGGTCCTTTTTGAACAGGTGCCAAACACTGTCATCATTTGCACTGCCCTGGAACCACAATTTAGAAGACTGAAATTTTTAACACCAAAGCAAATTATAAGTGTACAGGCAATGGGTGTGGCCTGGTGCCTGGAGAGAACGGTCGCATGTCGATAGAGCTCCCGCTCCTTGGTCTCCTACTATAGCTATATTTCGCATTTGACCCACAACATTTGCTTCCTGTGGACACCTATTTATTCTACACCTCTAACATGGCCACTAGATCTCAGAAAGCAGTGCGTCCATCGGACTTCTTCCACAAACGAGACTCGGGCTCCGCGGGGCCTTCTGGCGGTTGCGGGAGCTCTGACTCGCCAGCCTTGAGCACCAAACAGGATGTTGATTCCTTGAGGGACCTTTTGCTCTCTGTTAAACAGGATCTATCAGCTGAATTGCAGTCGAGCGTCTCATTGCTCCAGACTGAGATCCAGCAGATACTGGGCCGCACCTCGGCCTTAGAGGCCTGCCAGGAGGAAATGTCGCAGCGATATTTAGCCTTGTCGGGCGATGTGAGGCGTCTGGAAGATAAAATTTGACGACTTCATGATGCATTGGAAGATCTTGAAAATCGCTCAAGGCGCTCCAACATACGAATACGGGATATTCCGGAATCTGTAACAGATCTTTCCAGATTTTTACCCAGATATTTTGGACTGTTACTGCCTGACCTACCGACCTCTGTTCTGGCAATGGACCGAGTGCACAGGGCCCTGCGGCAGAAACCTGCTCCTAATGCACCTCCGCGAGATGTTGTGGTGTGTTTCACCTATTACACTACCAAAGAGGCTCTGATGCGACAAGCTAGAGCGGACCCAGTTTCCTTGGACGGAATCACCCCTCAGATTTTTGCAGATTTGGCACCCACAACATTGCAGAAACGGCAAACTTTACGCCCATTGACTTCCTACCTGCGTACCCAAGATGTTCCTTACAGATGGGGATTCCCGTTTCAATTGATAGCTACCAAAAATGGGGCCCAGTCGGTGCTGTGGGATCCATCGGATTGTAAAGATTTTCTGCGCCGCTTGGGGCTCGATATGTCTCCTGAAGTTCAGACCCTGTATGAGGATTTTGCAGGTCCGCGAGCTAGAGATCCCGCCTGAGCCCCCATTGTGGTAACTGCACTACAGGTTGCTCTACTTTGCGTCTGCCAGATTAATCTGTAGACTGTTCCTGACTGAGTGGTTGATACCTGGCTCTGTGGACTTACTCACTGTTTGGGACTGATCTATATCCCGGGTATGGTGTTGTGGAGTCCCCCATGCCCTTACATGATTTTCTCCCTTTCCCCCTTGGTTTGCCCATTACTGTGTTTGTGCTTTGCTGGGGGGGGTCCCATGTGCTGGTTAGAGCCCTTTGCCCCCATGGGTCCCCCTCTTAACATCCTGGGGGTACCGGCCTGTTCACTCCACTCGGGACTTTACTGTTTTATTGGGGCTATTGTGATGTGATGGGTTACCATTATTTGCACTTCTGTTTGCTATACTTCTCACCTATGTTACTTATGTGTGTATTATTTGTCTCATCATACATGTTATGACTACGATCTCCATATTTTGTGGGGGGTTTTATTGCTTCGCCCGGGGCTGGGGATGCTCCTTGGGGCTTGCTCTGCCTTCGTGGATCACCCCTGGATGCTTGTCTCCTCCTTTGGGGCCAGGGTGTGTGCCGTGGGTGGTGGCGTCGGGGGGTTGCCTGGGTTTTCTGGGTGACCCTTCGGCGTCGTTGGCCCGGTTTGTGCTTCCTTCGGCCCTGGGGCGGGGTGACCCCTTCAGTGGGTACTGCTTATTATGGCATGTGTGCACTCGTCCTGGGCGCCTTTCTGGGTTTGGGTACATGGCTAACGGTAAGGGGCGGTCTATTGGAGGGGTTGGCTCATTGGATACATTTTTTTTTTCCTCTTCCCTCTCCCGTGGGGTTTTCTTTATTTTCGAAGCCACCCCTCTGCGATTATGCTAGTTTGCAGAATCACCGGGGTTTGTAGCCTGATTGAAATTAGATCCCATGGTGCACAGGACGGGTGTACTAGTTAATGTGCTTGTAATATGTTACCCCCCTTCCCCCCCCCTTTTTTTTTTTTTTGCTATACTCAGTTATTTTTTCTTATGCACTCTTCTCCCATACCACACATTTGCCTCTTTTCTTTTTTTACGAATGGGTCTCTCTCTCTCCATACTTGTGGGGGACCGGGGACGTGCCTCCTCGCTCTCTGGTTTCCAGTCTTCCCTCCGTAAATACATATAGACGATACACAGGGCACTTTAGGTGCCCCCATCCCTATTGATCGTCGTCCTTTACCATTCTTTCCTGTTTTCTTTTTCTGACTCTTGACCCCTCCCCCCCCCTTTTTTTTTTTTTTTTTTTTCTTCTTCTCCCTTTTGTGTCTCTCCTTCCCTTTCCTTCCCCCTTGGAGTTCGTTCGTGGTTATTATGGATACTCAGGATCCGGTGTCTCTGTGCGCTCTGGTGCCTGTCTCGGAGAGAGCTGTGGCTCCCTCCTTGGCAGCTTTGAAGGTGATCACTCATAATGTGAAGGGCCTTAATGCTCCTCAGAAACGTAGAATGGAAATGCGGAACTATGTTTCTATTCGAGCTGATATCTTTTTACAGGAAACTCATTTTAGATTAAACGCCATTCCTAGGTACTGGGACCGGCGTTACCACATGCACTTCCATTCCTCAGGACCTCAGAAAAAAAAATATAGGGTTTCAATTTTGATTCGTAACTCCGTGGGGTTTCAGTTTTCCCAGGTGGTGCGGGACCCAGTTGGTAGATACCTGCTGCTTCGAGGAGAAATCCAGGGCGCCCCATTGATCCTTTTAAATGTCTACGCACCCACTGATTCTGATCCTAGTTTCTATTCTGCCTTGTCTGCCCTCTTGGATCAATTTCCTACTTCACCTCTTTTGATAGGTGGTGATTTTAACGCACTGATGGATCCGATCTTGGATAGATCTGCGCCCCCTCCAGGATGTGGGTTACCCCCAAAATCCCGGTTACTTACTAATGATTAATTCCCACAAACTATATGGTTGTTGGCGTCTGCTTCATCCGGGAACTAGGGACTACACATTTTTTTCCCATCCCCATAGTCATTACTCTCGCATTGATTACTTTTTTGCTTCCCAGGCTTTAATGGATGGCCTCAACGAGTCCAAGATTCATGACTTGACTTGGTCCGACCACGCTATTGTTGAATGCTCCTTTTTAGGATTTTTTCAGACCCCTAGTTCCTACTCCTGGCGATTTAATGAATTGTTACTGCTGGACCCTGAAATCTGTTCAGAATTGGGATCAGTATTGGAAGAATACTTTGCTTTCAATGCGACTCCTGATGTTTCCTTGAGTACGGTATGGATGGCTCATAAGGCGGTTATACGGGGCAGGCTTATCGCTATAGCCACTCGTCTAAAACGAGCAAGGCAGGAAGAATCCCGTAGGTTAATTTCTCTTCTTCATCTCGCTGAGACTGAACATAAAAATAACCCTACAGCTGCGAATTTGCTCAGGCTGACTAATCTTTTACTTTCTAAAGATGTCTTGTGGGCGTTACAATGGACCCGTCAACGTTTTTTTGAAAAGTGTGATAAGCCTGATGCTATGTTGGCAGCTAAACTTCGCCAACAGATTAAATTTCGCTCTATTAAATCCATCTCACTCCGGACAGGATCTCTGACTCACTCGACTTCTGCCATTGCTGCGGCTTTTGCCGATTTCTACGAGACAAAGGTAAGAAGGTGACTCCTTCAGCGGGAATTTCATCCCAGATACAGGCTTTTTTGAATTCTGCCAATTTGCCTCGCCTGTCTCCGGAAGCTCTTCGCTCCTTAAATGCTGACATTTCTGTGGACGAGATGGCTCTTGCCCTGAAATCTTTCAAACCATCTAAGTCACCCGGTCCCGATGGATTTACAGCCGCGTACTATAAAGCTTTCCAATCTACTCTCCTCCCTCACTACGCTTCGCTTTGTTCACCCTTTTTACATGGTGAGATTCCTCCACCTGAGATGTTGATGGCTCGGATCGTGGTCATAACTAAGGAAGGCAAAGACCCCACCTCTTGTGCAAGTTATAGACCCATATCGCTTATTAATCAAGATGTGAAACTTTTCTCAAAAGTTTTAGCTACACGCCTCACCTGCCTTTTGGTGCCTCTGATTCACCCTGATCAGACCGGTTTTATTACTGGTCGCGAGGCCCCTGACAACATCAGGCGTCTATTGACTCTGATTCAGATGGCAAAGGATCGCTCGATTCCTATGATGCCTTTATCGCTGGATGCTGAAAAAGTGTTTGATCGCATTGACTGGGGCTATATGTGGGCGGTCTTGGACTCTTTTGGATTCACCGGTCCAATACTGCATGGCATTAAAGCATTATACGTTAATACCTCGGCGGTGGTGTCAGGTACTCTTTCCAGAGTCTTTCCCATTCGCAGTGGGACCCGACAAGGCTGCCCACTGTCTCCTCTTCTTTTCGCGTTGTGCATTGAGCCATTGGCTTGCGCCATTCGTGGTTCTTCAGATATCAAGGGCCTAACTGTGGGCGGGGAAGATTATAAGCTTAGCCTGTTTGCCGACGATGTTCTACTTACCCTGTCTTCGCCTCTAACTTCTCTACCCAACTTGTACTCTATGTTTGTTATATTTTTCTTCTTTCTCCGGTTTCAAGATGAATCACTCTAAATGTGAAGCTCCCTGCTCCTATGCAGAAACGTTTGTCCTTGAATTTTGATTTTAAATGGGGGTCGTCCTTCCTGACCTCGCTGGGCATTAGTGTCACCGCGTCTAGGTCGACCCTTTATAATGCTAATTATGGCCCACTGCTCGGATTTCTTCATTCGGAACTGGACACTTGGAGGTCGTATCGTATCTCTTGGTTTGGTAGAACTGCGGCAGTTAAAATGTCGCTTTTGTTAAAGCTTCTGTATCTCTTTCGGGCCTTAGCGATTACCCCTAGGTCAAGAGATATTCAATCTCTTCAGAGACATATTTTTAGATTCATTTGGGCCTCCGGGAAACCTAGGCTTCATTCAGGACTTTTACATCGACAACGTAAGGCTGGGGGCCTTTCAGTGCCACATATATGGTCCTACTTTAAAGCGGCCCAGCTGGCCAGGGCAATCCAACTCCATCTTACCTCTAATGCTCCCAGTTGGGTGCAGTTGGAAACTTTGCTGAGCGGATCGCCTCCTGCAACTGCTTTGTTATGGATCCCTTCGTTGCCTTTGGCGACAACGGCGAGTTGCCCTAATCTATCTTTTACCTTGGCCCTGTGGCATCGTCATCGGCATAAGGATCAACTCACTACGTCGCCGTCCAAAATGTGCTCTCTTTTTTGGAATCCGCTATTTCCTCCGGGTGTTCGTCCGGATCAGTTGGGGTAGTGGCGTCGGACAGGTGTGTTGTCTGTCTCTGACTTATATTTTGGGAATAACCTCTTGACTTGGGATCAATTTAAAGACAAATATCAAGCCCCGTCGAGTGAATATTATAGATTTATTCAGGTGCGCCACTTTGTTCACTCCTACTTTAAGGGGAAACCACCACCCCAAAGGACCATGTTCGAGCATCTTTGTTCTTCTTCTCTCCCTGGTAGGGGTGCCATCTCTAAGATTTATTCCCATCTCCTGACTATTTTGTTTCCAAAACCTCCTTCTTACCGTACTAAATGGGAACTTGATTTGGGTGACTCTTTGGACCTAGACGAGTGGAATGATATTACAGCTAATACAAACAGTCTGACTCCATGTGTTTTAGTGAAAGAAAATGCATACAAGGTTATGTCAAGATGGTATTACTGCCCCACTAGATTACATCATATTTTTCCATCAGTTTCGCGGCTGTGCTACCGTGGATGTGGACAAGAGGGTACTTACCTTCACATGTGGTGGACTTGCCCATCCGTAACTGCCATCTGGAGTTATGTCTTTGGGCTTTTGAGTACGGTGCTGGGGGTAGCGCTGACACCGGATCCATGGACGGCCTTATTGAATAGGTCTTCTCGTTCTCCACCCCTATCTAGGAACGCTAATAAGCTTGTGTTTCGGATTTGTGCCATGACCCGATGTCACATTGCTTTTCACTGGAAGTCTTTACCTCCGGGTCACGAATCTTTGGAACTTACTCCGGATGGAGAAAATGACCGCTTACCTTCATGCCTCCTCATCCTCGTATCTTCGGATTTGGGGCCCTTGGATTGACTCAGTGGTTCCTCCTGATTTTCATCGGGATCTGCTGCTTCTTTGAACCCACCTCGAACTCCGAGTACTGTCTTCCCTCCCCGCCTTTACCCCTGTCCTCTCCCTCCCCCTTCTCCTCCTCCCTTTTTTTTTTTTCCTTCTTTTCTCTCTCTCTCTCTCTCTCCAGATCTACCTCCTCCTACATTGCTGTTCACTCTGTTGTTCTCTCCTGATTATGTGTTCTTGTTTTATGGCTGCTGTGTTGTTTTTTTTTTATTATTTTTGTTAATTTTGTCACTTTCCTATGTTACTTACATTGTAAAACTTTATTAAAAATTTGAATTAAAAAAAAAAAAAAATTATAAGTGTACAGGCAAAAGTGCAGACAGAGGCGCTTGCTGTAAGAAGAGAGATGGTGCAGAAAACGACCACCACTTCGCCATGTTCACATGATGTAACTAGAGTTGCTGTGCCCTCAACATCTGCATCTCTACTTGACTCACTCCTTGAGTCTGGTGGCAGCAGTGAAGAGGAAACTAGACAGGGGCAACTTGAAGAGGAAGATATTCATACACAAGTAAGAAACGAAGTGCAGGCTTATTTTGCGGAGAAGCCCCTTGCCAAGGAGGGAAACCCTTTGGATTGGTGGAAGGGTAACCAAGAGAAATATCCTACCTTGGCAAAGCTAGCAAGATCCTACTTGTGTATCCCAGGCACCTCCACTCCATCAGAGTGCCTCTTCTCTGCTGCAGGCAACATCACTTGTAAAAAGAGAGCCAGCCTCAGCCCTTAACATGTGGACATGTTAACCTTTTTACATTCCAATGCAAAGTTTCTGGAATAGTGAGAGTCCACCTCTTTTGATAAGGTCTGTGTTTTAGTTTTTTGTTACGCGTTTTAAAAATTTGCACAGTTGTGTAATGATTGTTAATTTAATGTGATATTGTATAGAGACCAGGGAGAGGTTTCCTAGTATCCTGAGGTATTTGAAACCTATGTTCTATGTATTAAAACAAGTTTGGGTAATCTTGTGTTTGGGTTCATGTACCTTTTCAAATATAGCTTTAATAATGTCTAGGGGTCTATTTACACAAAGGTGAGTTGAAAGTAAATTGAATACTATCTCACCAATTTATGTATACATTGTGCAGGGACAAACCTGGTGAGTTTGCTTAGTGGGGGAAACTCACCAGGTTTGTCCCTGCACAATGTATACATAAATTGGTGAGATAAAATGTTCACCTCCCCTAATCTCACCTTTTAGTGAATAGACCCCATAGTAAAATAAAAACAATGACACCTTAATGTAAATTAAGTTTTTTATTCTGCTGTTTGTTTTTAACACTCAGTTTGTTAATTAAATCATTTTAAATAACGAAAAAATTAGCATATTGTTTTTTTAACGCGATTAATTGAAAAAAATAATAGGCCAACTAATCGATCATCAAAATAATCGTTAGTTGCAGCCCTACATTCAAAGAGACAGCTCCTAGCCAGAAAGAAAATAGCACTGACTGCTTTGAACTAACTTTATATCAATTCCATAACTGCTGCACTAGCAAAAGAATACAAGAAAAGGCAGGGGCTGACCAGCTTCCATAAGTTTGTACCACATATTATATTAGCGGTTAAGAGAAACAATATGGTTAATAAGGGAGATTAAGACCCTTGAATTATCAGCTGACTAAATAGAGCGATCCCAGACTACATACACATCTAGACCCTATACATTCCCTTAAGAGCTCCATTATATTCCAGGTATACAATACATTCCTGGAATTTGTTTTTAAAAGGGTTATTTTCTTTTAAGTGATACAATTAATAAAGTTTATTTATTTTATGATCCACGGTATATAAGATGTTGAACTGGTCTCTGTAGCAATGGTGGGCAATTTAGGGGCAACTAAAGAAACCCCAAGAACCTGTGAATGACCCTTTAAAAAGGGGCAATACATTTAAAAGGTAGTGATAGGTTTCCACGATTTAAGTACCTCCTGCAGGGAGAAGGGCATTTGGGCCACTGAAGACAAAAATGTCTCGACCCATGCTGGCTCTTGATCAGTGCTGGATGGCCCCGATGGAGTAGCTGGAGGTCACAGCACAAGAGGAGCATAGAGTCCCTAAATATTCTCTACAAAACCCCATTTGGCAAGAGGAACAATGAGTTGGGGGGAGTAAGGGGGTTCACTTTTAAAAGGTCGCACACAAAAGTGTGCAACCATATCTCACATGAAGCATGTTGCATTGTTAAAAATGGCAACCTGAGTATCTTGTACTGCACTAAAGTGAGATTCTCAGGTCGCACTATGAAACATTGCAAGTTAATGCAGAGGACCGCATAGCATAAATACCTTCTAGTACAGTTCACGTTGCACTCTCAAACATCCCTTTAACAATTAGTTCACTGTGAATATCATAATTTCATACAGGTGTCAGAAGCTTTCTTCTTACACAGAAACATCAGTTCTGTAAGGAAAGGGGAGAGACAGCGCAACCAATATCTAAGTGTAGTATTTTATTATTTCAATATACATAGAAAATGACAAAATATCAGGATAAAATAAATAAATAATAATGGGAATACTAATACTTGAATAAAAGCAATGCATAGTATGACCCCTTATTTCCTGAGGAGGAGGCAGATCTACTGATTCATATTCAAGTTTAATACAATCTCTGATCCATCTGGCGATGGAAGGTTTAGAGGCTGCTGAGCCTTTAAATTTTCCACAAAAGTGGACAAACAAGTTATCTGCTTTACGGAACAACTTGGTCCTGTTAAGGTAAATCTGGAGGCAACGGATGAGGTCCAGATTATGAAGTCTACGTTCTGTCTCATGTACTGGTTCTGGGCAAAAAGAAGGAAGCACAATATCCTGGTTCAAGTGAAATTGCGATATCACCTTGGAACGAAAACTCAGCTTTGGTCTGAGTACAACTTTTTCCTGGTGAAATATCATAAACAGGGGAGTAGAGACTAGAGCCTGTAGCTCACTAACCCGTTTAGCCGAAGTAATGGCAACTAAAAATGCAGTCTTGAGGGTCAGATACCTGAGAGATATTGAATCCAGAGGTTCAAAGAAGGGATATGAGGCTAGTTGCTGCAGCACGATGTTTAAGTCCCAAGGAAGAAGAATTTCCCTAATGGTAGGTTTTATTTTGGAAATATCTTTTAATAAGGTAGTGTTCTGCGAAGGGGGTAGGTAGTACCGCTGAAATTGCAGACAACTGTACCCTAAGGGATGCAGGTTTTAGCCCCATTTGAAATCCTGCCTGGAGAAAGTCTAAGATCTTAGGAACCGAGATAGAGTTCCTATCTAAATTATGAGAGGTGCACCATCTGTGGAAAGTAGTACAGACTCTACAATAGATTCTGGATGAGGAAGCTTTCCTGCCACTAAGGATAGTATCTATCACAGCGTCTGAAGTACCCTGTAGTCTAAGGGATTGCCGCTCAGCCTCCAGGCCCTGAGCTGAAAGAACTGAGGGTCTGGATGGAGAAGAGGCCCTTGTAGCAGTAGATCCAGAATGTTTGGAAGAGGTATAGGAGTCCTGATGGATAACTGTAGTAGATCCGTGTACCATGCTTTCCTTGGCCAATTTGGGGCCACTAGGATAATCTCTGCTTTGTCCTTCCTGATTTTTCGAAGTATCTCTGACATTAGGGGCAGAGGTGGAAACAAGTATGCCAGCGGGAATGTCCATGGTATTTTCAAGGCATCCTGCACTACAGCCTGAGGGTCTTTCCATCTGGACAGGTAGACTGGACACTGACTGTTTTCTGCCGTTGCCATGAGGTCTACTGTTGGCTTTCTGAACTTTTTTATGATGGTCTGGAATACTGATTTGTTCAGACTCCATTCTCCGGGATCCACTGTGTGACAACTCAAGAAATCTGCTTGAGTGTTGAGTCGACCTGATAGATAGTTTGTGCTGAGGGCTAGCAGATTCTTTTCTGCCCAGACCAATATCTGTAATGCTAGACTGTTCAGCTGTGAGCTCCTTGTGCCCCCTTGGTTGGTCAGGTATTGGACAACAGACACATTGTCAGATCTTATTAGTACTGCTTTTCCTTGCAGATCTGGGCTGAAGTGTCTGAGAGTCTTCCAAACTGCAAGTAAGTCCTTTAGATTTATGTGCAACTTTTCTTCTTTTTGATTCCATGTTCCCTGAATCGTATTCATATTCCAGATGCCTGCCCATCCGGTGCTGCTGGCATCCGTGTGTGTATTATCAGCCAATCCGGTTCCCTGAATGAACATCCTTTCACAAGATTGGACTGACTTGTCCACCAATAATATTCTTTTCTGGCTGACCAGAAGAGAGGTATCTGAAAAGAGGGGTTGAACGGGTGATTCTTGTAAAAGGTGAGAAAGTTCTCCTGGGTCAACCTGGAACGTGCCCTGGCCCAAGGCAGAATCTGGTAAGGTGATGCCAGGTGTCCCAGCAGCTTCTGGAAGGAATGAATACTGTGCCTTCGTCCCCTGAGAAAACTTGTCACCGCATTCTGTATACGGGTCTGTCTGTCTTTTGACAGGGTTGCAATCTCTTTCCTGGTGTCGAAATTGATACCCAGAAATAGAATCTGTTGGTTGGGGGAGAGAGAACTTTTCTTCATATTCAGGAGCCAACCAAACCTGGAGAGAAGGTTCCTGCAAAAGCTGGTGCTTAACTGAGACTTCTGTCTTGAGGTTTCCACAATCAGAATATCGTCCAGGTAAGGGATAACTTTTATCTTGTTGAGTCTTAGCTCTGCCATAGCTAGGGACAGAACTTTGGTAAAGACCCGAGGAGCTGTTGCCAGTTCAAAGGGAAGAACCCTGAACTGAAAGGGACGCTGAAAAATGTGAAATCGAAGGTACATTCAATGAGATTCCCGTATCAATAGATGATAATATGCATCCTGGAGATCGAGGCGCATCAAGTAAGCCTGAGGAGGAACTGACTTGAGAGTGAAGGATATGGTCTCCATCTTGAAGCGCCTGACCTTCAACATGGCATTCAGGTCCTTGAGGTCGAGGATTAGCCTAATTTCTCCGGAAGGCTTGATAACATGAAAAAGCTTTGAGTAAAACCCCCGGAATCTTTGGGACAGGGGAACCTCCTCCATGACCTTGTTCTGTAGTAAAAGATCCAGAGCTAGCTTCATCTGTCGGATCCTTTCCTTGTTTCTGATGACTGATGTCTGAAATCTTGAAATTTTGGAGGCAGTTTTGAATTCTAAAGAGTATCCCCTTTGAATTATGTCTAGAGCCCATTGATCGTGATGGATTTTGCTCCAAGACTGAAAAAACTCCACCAGTCTGCCCCCTACTGGAAGAGAAGGGGATAGACTAGCTTCACTGTTGATACTGCCCTCTTCTCTGGAAATCTCTCCTATTTCCAGGTTTCTGGGCCTGGGCACCCCTGGGCTTAGGATCATATCTTCTGCCCCACTGGTATCTCTTGGATTCCCAAAAGGACTGACGCTTGTATTGTCCAGTTCTAGCAGGTGAACAACGAGCTTTCTTCTCTTGAGGTAGGAATAGGCTCTTGCTACCTGAAGACTTTTTGATAATTTCCTCCAGAGATTCGCCAAACAACTTAGAACCTGCAAAGGGAAGGGATACTAGGCAGTTTTTTGAGGATGGATCTGCTTCCCATGATGTAATCCATAATGCCCTTCTGGAAGTGATAGATAAGGCAGAAGATTTAGCCAATAATCGGATATTGTCCAAAGACGCATCACATGAATAATTGATGGAATCTTTGATGACACCCAGATCTTTTAGAATACGGCTAGAGACCGAAGATTCCAGTTTTTCCTCAATCTCAGAAATCCATATGCGCAAGGAACGGAACACTGAGGTCATAGCCGTAGCGGTCTTTAGATTGTGGCCAATAGTAGTAAACTGCTTTTTCAAAGCGCTATCAGCTCTTTTATCCATTGGGTCACAAAGGGATGCCCCATCTTCAAGGAGAATAGTCGTGCGCCTAGAAGTCTGGGATATGGCCGCATCAACTTTTGAAGGATTATACCATGAACTAGTCTCCTCTTCCTGAAATGGGTACATTCTTTGAAAACGTTTAGATATAGCACAGCGTTTATCACTCTGTTTCCATTCGGATCTGATAATGTCCTGAATAGATGCATGATAGGTATCTGAGGGTATGATTTCTTAAAACCTACAAAGGCAGAATCCATAATATTTAAATCCTTCTGGACTTCTATCAATCCCAGGGATTTTCGCATGGCCTTAACTAGTGAATTCATCTTATCTAAGGAAAAACTGCCACTATCCTCCGTGATTTTGCCCTCTTCAGCAGATGAGGCTCCAGACTCTAAATCAATACAACTTTCATCATCCTCTTCTCTTCTACTAGATGGCCCTTCATCTGGATCAGATTCTCTATGGCATTTTTTTTTTTTTGCAGACTCCTGCATGCAAGAAAAAAAGTTTCTTGCATAGAATCTTTCATCCAGGATATAAAATTTTGAAACTGCAATGGCACTTCTTGCCCAGCAGCCTTCCTGAGACAGTCCTCACATAGTTTACCTGGATCAGTCAGAGACAATAACTTATCACATCCAGCACAGGGTTTTCCCTTAACAGACTTATCCTCCTTAGTATCAGGTTTTGGCTTATCAGCCTTCTGTTCCTTTGTAGCAGACATAACCAGAAACTGTGCAGTATAAAATCTCTTAAACAGACCTACTATCATAAATATGTAAGCCTTACCCCTGTCCACTTGTGCCCATTCATCCGCTGCTTAAATCCCTTCATGGGAACTTCGTGTCCGCGTGCGTGTCAGCAGTGGAACGCAGACGCATGTACTTCCAGAGCGCATGAAGGGATCGATACAGAAGCTTCTTCCGGTCGTCGCGGGCGGCGTTCTAAATGCTGGGCTTCGTGCTAAAGCACCCGGCCAGGATCCAGAGAGTGACCAGCAACTCAAGGACAGGGGACCATGTTCGGTTTATACCACAAACGGAACAGAGGATCAGCAGGCAGAATGTGACCGCGTTTAAGGCAAGCCACACTGAAGAAAAAAAATAAAAAAGGTATAGTTTGGATTTGAAACAGGAGAAGCAACTTCTCCGTCCTCCAGCTAGGTAGGACCAATATAACTGACCTGGGGAGGAAGTGAGAGGCTTTTAAAGAGTTACATTGGTCCTACCAGCTGGAAGGCGGAGCTAATTGCCCACAGTCTATGCCGTGGATTGGACACAGAGGAAATGCACTTTATACTTCAATCAAACATGAAGTAGGCCTAAAAGCAGTCAAATACTACTTAAATCAAGATCCTAATATGCCACCAGTTCAAAGAAATTTTATTCTGGATTCAATAAGTTTTATCTTGGAGCACAATTATTTTTTATTCCAAAATCAATATTATCTGCAAAAGCGCGGGACAGCAAAGGGGACGAGGTTTGCCCCCAGCTATGCCAATTTAATGATGGGTTTCTGGGAAGAACACCTATACCCATTGTTTGGGGGAAAACTCGTCCTATATGCCAGATATATTGATGATCTGCTTATTATATGGCAGGGGGATGAGAATTCAGTACTATAATTTCAACAGAACATCAACTCAAACTCCATGGGCATTACCCGTACATCGGTGAACTTTTTGGATCTTACACTAACTACAAGCAATACATTAAAGATTAATACTCAAACTCACATGAAAGACATAGACGTCAACAGTTACATTCATCATACCAGTGCTCACCATCCACACTGGCTAGCCAGTGTCCCACTTAGTCAGTTGTATCGACTCCGAAGAAATTGTACAGATGATGAAATATTTTTAACACAAGCAGAAGATCTGAAACATAAATTCAAAGAGAAAGGATATAAAATAGATATCTTTGAGAAGGCCCTCAAAAAAGTATGGGAAAGTCCAAGAGAGAGTCTTCTCACAAGGAATGAAAATAAAAAGAGAAAAGAAAAGAAGACCCCAAAGATTCCATTCGTTACAAGATATAACATATCCCGAAGAAATATTGAGAATATAATACAAAAACATTGGCCCATACTACAAAGTGACAAGATCTTGAAGAAATTTATACCCAACAAACCTAAAAATGATGCATTAAAAAAAAAAAAAAAAAAAAAATAGAATGATTTAAAGAGTAAACTGGCTCCAAGTAATATTGATACAGAAGTTACCCCAAAAAAGGGGTAAATTACAATTAGATGGGACCCACATCCACGGCAACTTCAAATGTGGTCACCAAATCTGTACAACCTGTTCATATATCCAACATCATCAAAAAGAATTCTCTAGTCACCAAACAGGAGATACCTTTAAAATTTAACATTATCTACAATGTACAACAAATTATGTTCTCTATGTACTGGAATGCCCATGTAACCTACAATACGTAGGTAGGACAACTAGGAGTGGAAAGGAACGGTTTATGGAACATAGAAGGAATATCATCAAAAATAATTTAAAACACAGTGTGTCTAGACACTTTTCTGATAAACATCAAAGTAAAACCGAAGGGCTAAAGTTCTACCTTATTGATCATGTACGCCCGCCCCCCCCCCCCCCCAAAAAAAAAGAGGTGAAAATAGATTTATTAAACTGGCAAAACTGGAATCTGAATGGATTTTTAAACTACATACTTTAAGCCCAAAAGGATTAAATGAAGAGATCGACCTTTGGTGCTTTTGAAGGGAATCTATACACTAATTTCACTAATAGACCGGTACCTAATATGACACATAAATAAAAGACCAGTACTTAATAATTTAAATAATTTTATGTATCTTATCACTTTCATGTAAAATATCATTCACTCATTATCCATATATAATATACATATGAATGTAGGTAACCACGGTACATTGACATGGGCGTGCGCTCGCCAGACATTGGCTGACACATATACATGCACATGGGCTGACATATAAAAAAATCCTCTCCTTATAAGAGATCTTAATTCCAATCATCCTCTTTTTGATGAATTACCATTTACAAAAACATTTCTCTATCTATGAATTTACTAGCTAAAGAAACCCACATAACAATCCATTAATCCACAAAACCCATTATTCCACCATATCATTATATATCTATATATAATTTATACACATCTTTCTTCTATGTATCATATGTTCCACTAAATATAATTAGTTTCACTTTATTGTGGTATTTTCATCTATTTCATGAACCACTTATTACATATTATAGGATATTATTTATACATATGATTCTGTTACTTTGTATTTATCTATTTCGGTGGTAGATTGCTATTTAAGATTAATCACCATGCTAATTAAGCTATAAAAAGTTTGCAGAGTTTGCAGCCAATTCAATCAGACACACTTTGAAGAAGGTGCAAACAGAGCGCCGAAACGCATCAGAGTTCGGAGAAACTTAAACTTGTATCTACGTGGAGTACGGAGACGCTGAGATTTAACTACAATGCCGGGACCGACTGATGAGCTGAGATCTGTGGACAACTGTACACTGGGACATATAAAGAATGGAGAACTGACGGACGAGAGAGGAATCGAGAGAACATACTGAGAGATGTTCCGGGAGATATGCTGAGACCCAACATAAAGATTAAGTAAGAGGCCACCCAAACAGGATTGAGGGACGTAAGCAGAGCTCTACATCACTGTATAGAAGAATGCTTACCCAGCCCACTCTCCAGTAAGGGGCCATCTTTTATTGGTTGGAATATTGTCTGTGAAACATTGTACTCACTGTACACTATACTCCCGAGCTATATACTTTTTCACTTACCGTTTTACTTGAATATCCATCCATACACGGGTCCCCATTTACCCAGATCCCTACAATTAGTCATATTAAGATCTTACATCCAGAGGCTCTCCATATTATATCTCCATATTGTTTTCATATGTTTTTAGTTATACTATTCATTGCTTTTATTCAAGTATTAGTATTCCCATTATTATTTATTTTATCCTGATATTTTGTCATTTTCTATGTATATTGGAATAATAAAATACTACACTTAGATATTGGTTGCGCTGTCTCTCCCCTTCCCTTATATGTCTTTTTACATGTTGAATATCCTTGGATTCCGGATTTCTACATCAACTCGAGACTACCAGCAGTGTGTCTGTGGGAGAACTTCTTTATAGATGGACTATATTTAGGGACAGCACTATATAATTTTATCAAAGATACTGAAAATATAAATTTGTCCCCTATATTAAGCTTAGGAACTATTTGTTCTTTTTCACTATTTAGACTCCCATCCACATACCCTTTATTTATCATTGTGGTTCATATACAAGAGTGTAGCGCTGTATCACTTTTTTTTTACTTTTCAAACCTCAGTTCTGTGTTCACTCACCAATCTACAGCCTGTCTCAATACTGCGAGGATGTCCGGCAGGGTGGTTAATCAGTGCAGTAACAAGTCACTGAAGGAACCTCCTCCACACTGCTGTCCCACTGTGCATCGTTTCGTAGTGTGACATGGTCCAGATTACTGGGGGACCAGCGGGACAGCGGAGCAGAGGAGGTTCCTTCAGTGACTTGTCACTGCACTGGTTAACCACCTTGCCGGACATCCACGCAGTATTGAGACAAGCTGTAGATTGGCGAGTAAACAAAGAACTAAGGTTTTTGTGTAAGAAAGCTTCTGACACCTGTATGAAATTATGATTTTCACAGTGAACTAATTATTAAAGGGATGTTTGAGAGCGCGACATGACCTGTACTAGAAGGCATTTATGCTCTGCACTAACTTGCAATGTTTCAGATTGCGACCTGAAAAAGGATATACTAGAACTAAAGAGGGTACAGCGAAGAGCAACAAAATTAATTAGGGGAATGGAGGACTTGACGTATAAGGAACGACTAGACAAACTTGGTTTATTTACTCTAGAGAAAAGACGACTAAGAGGAGACCTTATCACATTGTGTGTGTATATATATATATATATATATATATATATATATATATAAAAGAAGACCTTGTGCCTGCCAACACACACCCAGGGGAGGCAGAAAGGAGTTACTGCTCCCATTGGATGATTCAATGGGGGTGTGATTTTCACACGAGTTGCAGTGGCCGAAGGCCACTTCTATTGGTGTGAAAATCATGCAGGGAGTTGGCCTGCCCCCACTATGCAGCCCGCCCACCACTATCAAAGTAAAAAAAAAAAAAAAAAAAAAAAAAAAAAAAATGGATGCCACTTGCTCCTACACCACAGACAAACACACGCGCCCCATTCACACAGCACCAAACACAAACACACAAAGCCAGAAAGAAATATGGCTGACACACATACACAGCCACTCACCCTGACTCCCAGTGGCCTCAGCAGGACCTGTAGTATAGCCACTGAAGGGTGCTGCATCACCAGGGGAACAAAATGGCACTCAAAGGGTTAAGGCAGGTCCTCATTGCTCAATTATTTCTTCACTGTCATCATTTGCCATACAACACAGAGGACAGACAGCCATCAGGAACACACTTGACCCACTGACTGCCACAGGGTTGTGCATGAAGTTTTACCCCTCAGTGAGTGTGTTCAAACCCCTCACACTGTAAACTTGCATTTCCCTCCCACTTCTCCTCCTTCCCCAGCCTATTACTAAAACTTTTCCACATTTCTCTTAAGCCCTTGCCCCATTTGTCTTTCCACATCAGCACCACATAACTCCCCTCCAGAGACTCCACAAATCAAAGTTCCCAGGTATGAATACACTTCCCACTGCTATTTAACTCTGACATGCCTCTCTATACCTTAACCCTTTGAGTGCCAGAGGTGTGCACAACTCATGAGGGCATGTGTTTCTGCGCATATATGTTGCGCGTGTGTGTGTGTGTACATTTCTGTTACATATGTGTGTATGTCTTTTGCATGTTTCTGCCGCTCAGAGAGAGAGAGAGAGAGAGAGAGAGAGAGAGAGAGTGTGAGTGAGTGAGTGAGTGAGTCAGTGAGTGAGTGAGTGAGTGAGTGAGTGAGTGAGTGAGTGAGTGTGTGTGTGTGTGTGTGTGTGTGTGTGTGTGTGTGTGTGTGTGTGTCTACCTGTGTGTTGCATATGTCTGTGTTTATCAGAGTGTCTACATTTCACAACGGTCATAACATGAGGTGCAACGCCGTCCCACACTGGTAGTGTATGTAGATATATGAGAGAAAACCTGCTTCCCCTGCTACACACACCCAGGGGTGGCTGTAAGGAAGAGTTAGCCCGCCCCCCAACATCAGTCTTAACCCTTTGAGTGCCAGAGTGGTACGCATACATTGCAAAGCAATGCGTTGCGTACCTCTCTGGCACTCAAAGGGTTAACCCTCTCCTCCACTGCTACATCACTTCTCTCGACTTACAACTCCTACAGTAAACAACTCATGGCACAATAATATAACCCACCAACCAGCAGCTCCCATTTTGCCGGAGAGCCACACATTGATCACTTCATTCAAAGAGCATAAAAACTTCTGTTTCCACCCCCTGTCCCATAATGCACTGGGACATTCAGAGGCAGATTGGAATCAGGTAAGTGGAGTCAGCTGGGGAACAGGTTAGAACACACAGACCTTCAGTTTCCATGGTAAGAACTGGGGCTGATGGACTCGTTTTGTTTCAATTTAACCCTCTGAGTGATGTTGCAATGCCTTGGATACATCTCTGGCACTCAGAGGATTAAGCCCATTAACCCTTGAGTACCAGAGATGATATGCAGCACATTGCTCTGCGTACCTCTGTCACTCAAAGGGTTAATATCTGTTTGGAAAGCTTCCACAGTTGGGTATTGTGCAGTCCACTCCTTCCTCACAAGCTGCCCACAGGGATACATTCATTTCAATGATACTATTAATCCCATGAATGCTACAGACAATGTAAACACATTGCCAAAGCAACGAGTTGGGGACCATTGTAGTATTCAAAGGGTTAAAGCCCCATCTGTGTCAACACGATTTTCCTGAATTTTCAATTCAACCCTATGGTGTCAGTTTTTTTTTTGAGTTGCACCCTTTATCTTGATACATAAGGCCCATACAATTATACTCTTACCCCATTAATCTAAACCCATTTATACTTTTGGCTATTGCAGCAGCTGACTGTGCACTGTGATCTGTGAGGCTGATGTACTAACACAAAGAGGAACAATTTATCTGTACCATACAGAACAAATAAAATGCTTTGCTGACCTCTCTAGAGTTGTAGACGTTAAAACGTCCATTTAAATAAATGGGTATTGTTCTCTGTGCTGCTGTTGCTTTTCCACCACTTTACTTAATATATGAGCCTTCCTGTTTTGAAGCCTATTAGCTGTTAGGGGCCCAAGGACATATAATCCGGTTCTGTCCCAGCCAACCTCCACGGCCCACTAATGCAAGGAGCGCCCAACATGTCACTTAACCCTTTCACTGCCAGAAGACTATACAATTCATTACACAGCAATGTGTTGCGTACCTCTCCTGCACTCAGAGTTAAAGTGCTTCACTCCAACCAACTGCTACACTAGGTCTGTATAATGCAGTTACCCTACAGCCCTATATTTCATGTCTACTTCACTGTCTATGTATAGTAATTTCTCTCCCTCACCCATTACTTTATTTTAACACTTCACTGTCCTTCTCCTCATAGATGAGAGTTGGTACCATGTTAGCTGTTGAAATACAGGATGCAAAATTTTTTGTAAGGTTGATACCTTTATTGGCTAACTAAACAGATTTAAAATGCAAGCTTTCAGGACTTCTTAGGTCTCTTCCTCAGGCATGTTATACAGATAAATATGAAAACCTCTCTCTTAAATACAAGTACACATTATATTGTTTATAATGGAACCAACACCCAACCTAATCCACAAGGAACAGAAAGCCATACAGTCACTAAAGAATAACCAGGACATTATTATTAAGCCTGCGGACAAGGGGGGAACTGTTATTATGAATACTGCAGACTACATTGAAGAATAGGCAACTCTCTGATTAAAGATACTATATGAAACTACAAGAGGATCCCACAAAGAAATATACAAAACAACTCAACTTGATCATAAAAGAACTGCCCTCCAACACTGGAGAACAGATAAGGCCCCTAATACCAGCAGATCCAAAAGCAGGCTCTTTCTACGTTACCAAAAATACACAAAGAAGGAAACTCGGGAAGACCCATCATTTCAGGAATTGGCACATTCACAGAAAATTTCTCTGGCTGGGTAGAAAATACCATGAAACCCCTGGTAAAACGAACACCCAGCTTCTTTCAAGACACCACGGATCTCTTGAACAAACTAGCAGACTTGGGCACCATTCCAGAGAGCACCATCCTTACCAACATTCCACACACAGATGGTATAGCAACATGCCAAGAATATCTGGACAGAAATAACACAGCCACGGAACCAGTAACAAAACTCACACACTTTATACTCACCCACAACTACTTCAAATTTGTACAGGACCTCTACCCAGAAAATGGGGACTGCAATTGGTACCCGAATGGCACCACAATATGCCAACTTGTTCATGGCAAAGTTAGAAGAGGACTTCCCGTCCACCTGCCAGACAAAACCCCTGGTCTATCTCCGCTACATAGATGATGTTCTTATCATCTGGACAGCCAGTGAAAAGGAACTTCTCAAATTCCACAAAAATTACAATGCGTTCCACCCCAGTATCAATCTAACACTCAGTCACTCACGCACAAACATTAACTTCCTAGACACGACTATCAGTATTCAGAACAACTCCATCCACACATCCTTGTACCGTAAACCAACAGACAGACCAACCTACCTGAAAAACGATAGCTTTCACCGAAAACACACAAAGAACTCCATCATATACAGCCAGGCCATCAGATACAATCGCATCTGTTCTGACATGGCAGACCGTGACAAGCATCTCCAGAAACTCAGATGAGACTTTATAAAACAGGGTTACAGCGCAAGGATTATTGACAATCAGATACATAAAGCTACTCAGATACCAAGAAAAGATCTGTTGAGCTACAAAGAACAGAATAAGGGAAACCGTGTACCACTTGTCACTTACCACCCCCAGGTTGAAGCTCTGAGCAAAAATATCAAGAGAACTTCAAGCAGCCTTAACCACAGATGAAAGACTTAAGAACATATTTACACAGACTTCCTTACTCTCCCTTCATACAGCCTCCCAGTTTAAAACAACTGATGGTAAGGAGTGCCCTGAACAAAAATACAAAAAAATGGCACATTACCCTGCCTACAAAGAAGATGTAAATGTGTGCACAGGTTTTACACCACAGACAAGATACCCATACCGAACACCCAGTTACACCATAAGATCAATGGTAATTTCACCTGCAAATCATCCAATGTAATATACCTTATGTGTGCAAAATGCCCAACAGCTCTTTATGTGGGGGAAACGGGACAGAAATTACATAAGAGGTTTAATTCCCACAGATCCAGCATTAACAACAAAGAGACAAAGACACCAGTGGGAGAACATTTTTGCCAAAGTGTCAGGGACATTAAATTGACTGTACTAATGTGACAGTTTCGCAATCAGAGGGACAGAAAATTATGGGAAGTAAAATCAATGTTACAATTTGACTCTTTGACCTATGGCCTTAATAGAGACAGAGAATTTCTGTCACAGTACTTAATGGTGAATTAACTTTTATGACAGTCCCTCTGGAATCATAAATACCTGGACTCAGAGGAAGAATGCTATTTAAATCACATCCTTTACCATTGACTGATCAAGGAATTTATATCTGGACTAACGTTCTTATCTGATTTTCATTATAAACAATGTAATAAAGTTTTCATATTTATCTGTATAACATGCCTGAGAAACAGACCTAAGAAGTCTTGAAAGCTTGCATTTTAAATCTATTTAGTTAGCCAATAAAGGTATCAACTTTACAAAAAATGTTGAATCCTTCTTCTCCTCAATCTCTCATCTCCTCCTCCCTTGTCACCCCCACTCACCTATCCCCTTGCCATTCATCCATAGTCCCAATCTCGCCATTTTACTCCCACATCACTATTACATTATCTATCACTGCATCTGTCACTTAACCCTCTGTCTGCCAACCTATTTCTTCAAATGTACTGCAGTATCCACTGTTATAATCTAAATTATTCCTTTACTCACAAACATCTTCTCACTGTGATCTTCAACAAGTAACACAGCACACTCACTTCAAAAATGATTCACTGAAACCAAGCACACGTAGAAAACTGTTTCAATGAATCATTTTTCCTTCCATAATGAGATACCGGCTCTGCTGAAGAGCCTCCTCTTGATTCAGAGACCGAATTCTCCTGCTCGCAGCAGAACGCTGACAGCAGGGGAGAGGGAACTTTGAAAGCGGCTATCTCTTAAACCATAAAGGTTTGAGAGATGCCGCTGGTGTCATTTAACTCAGTTTATTAAGGGCTACAATATGAGGGATAGTAATTTTGAAGTAATACTATCCCTTTAAAGGGACAGTAATGTTTCACAAAAACAGCAGCTCCAATTAATCTTCATAGTATTTGAGCCATAGAGAGTGTTATTTCAATACTGTCAGAGTTGTAGTTCAAGAGTAATTGAATGATAAAGTGTCTCCCTCCCACGCCTTTTACCTAGTGTAAGCCGCCTCCTCTCAGATGTGGAATCTGGTCCACAGACCAGACAGCTCACAGCAAGGGACAATCTTCTTCCTGTGATAATAATGAAAGCCCTGCCCCCCTTGACAGGATTTTCCCTTATGTTAATTGAAAATTGTCCCTCTCTGCAATCCACTTTGATACCACCCTGCTGCTCTGAGGTGAGCAGTGTTACATCAGTAAAAGGGGTGGGAGGGGGATACTTTATCATTCAATTACTCTTGAACTACAACTCGGACAGCACTGAAATAACAATCTCCATGGCCCAAACACTATGAAGATTAATTGGAGCTGCTTTTATTATGAAACATTACTATCCCTTTAAAAGGTTGCAGAGCTATGTTTCATGGAAGTAAATGGAGCAAAGATGGTGACAGGTGGTATCCCCTTCTTAAAGGGGCAGTCATACAAAATTCGGTCTAAAATTAAAAGTACCCAAGAGACCCCAAATACCCAAGGAAGATAAGAAGGGAGTATGAAACCAACGTACAATCAGTGAGGAAGTAAAAATAAACCCCCTAAAAGCACATCGATGAAGCACAACCAAATAGCGGCAAAAAAGGGTTAATCTCATAGTCATACTCTCTCCAAAGCACTTAGAGAGAAAACACAGTAGACATTAAATATACCCATAATGAGTGCCAGAGCCTACCAAGGCTCAGAACAGCCCCTGCATAGAGAGGAAACAGAGGGAGACATAAAATGTACCAGAGGCACTCAAAGGGTTACTTATCGGTCTTCTGGTTACCATCTGAGAGAGTCCTAAAACAACACATCATGAGGGAAAATTTGGCAGCTAGATTCCCTCCACAGGGCTGAAAAGGTACACAAAGCAGCTGTGAAACGATTAATCCACTCCAGGGAAGCCCAGTGATGGAAAAATGCCTAATGGGCATACCTGGGAACTCTCCGGATTTGCCCCGGAGACTACGGTTCTGACAGAGCTTTACCGGGTCTCCGGGGCAAAGGCAGGTTCCTCCAGATGTGGAGAGCTTCTATTGAAACTCTGCCACATCTGCTTTTTCTCCCGTTGTGTCTCAGTCCCCAGCCTTCTGTGTGACACATTTAACCCTCTGAGTGCCAGAGTGGTACGGAATGCATTGCTTTGCAATGCATTCCGTACCACTCTGGCACTCAGAGGGTTAAATCCCCCCCACACTCGAGTTAAGCCCCGCCCCTTTTTGACAAGATTAGCGTCATTTTTGTTACCCCCGCTGAACAGAGGACTACCCTCCGGGTAGCCCTCAACTGAAAGTTCCCAGGTATGCTAATGGGGGATTACACAGCCCCATATCTAAAAACAAAATAAGAAAAGCCTAAAAAAAACCTAAGAGTTTGTGTCTTGCCCATCCAGCTACCAGCACGACACAAGAATTCTGGGAGTTAGTAGGCAAGTGGGTTTGAGCTGGAGGAGAAGGCAGTCTCCACCTCAAAGACACTGTCTTTTAAGATGTCTTGACCTCCAGGAGGAGGGACTCAATCCCATGGTACCTATGTAAGAGAAATTAAACTTTCGAGCCCAAGTATATTATGCACAAAGCAAAAAAAATATATACAGGGGCAAATTAATATGATAAGCAAATATTGGGGCAAATGGAAATTCTTATTGATTTAAATTGGCCTTTTAATAAAATAAAATAAAAATAGAATAAAAAGTTATTTAACACACTGCGGAAAAAAAATGTTAGATACCTCTAACACTGAGGTCATAGGTCCCATTAAACCAAAAAATTATTATCCGTCCTCTGGTGATTTTAGTTTGCAACATTATTCGCTCCTTTTTCAGCATATGGTCCTAAATAGCTCAAGAATGTGCTTGCGAGATAGAGGCATAAAGTGCTGCTCTGCAAGCTAAAGAAGTACAATTAGGGAGCAGCCCAACAACAATCACCCACATTTCCAATTATTTAAGTTGAGCTTTTAAACCTTTCAGTGCTAGAGAGGTCTCCAACACATTGTGAAGTAATGCGATGGAAACACCTATCATTCAATTAGTTAAAAGCCCATTCAAAATCAATGGGGATTCTTTTCTCCATTATGGTGTAGGTGTACCTGCCTGCTGTAACATAGAAGTGCTGCAGTCCTCAAGGAACCTTCAACATGCTACAACTTAAAGCGGAACCTTCACTCAAATTAAAGTGTCCCCCAAATCATTATTCACGTAGCGATATGAATATCAATACTAGTATTATCCTGAATAAGTCTGGCATTATTGAGAAATGCAACTTGTTCAGAGACTCACAGGCATGCATCAGCGCAAACATCTTGCAGAAGAGGCAATTG
The DNA here is from genome assembly GCA_037306005.1 of Rhinophrynus dorsalis. NCBI lineage: Eukaryota > Metazoa > Chordata > Amphibia > Anura > Rhinophrynidae > Rhinophrynus > Rhinophrynus dorsalis. Next base: position 189,065,354 of record CM074724.1, on the reverse strand, counting down.
TGATTCGGCGCTGTCCGTCCCGGTCTCCTCTAGGAGTGGTGATGAGGAGTTGCACTTTACCCCAAGGTATAGGAAGGGACAATGGCTCAGGTGCACAAATGCCTCGATTGCAAGATGCCTGCCAGCGAGTCTCAGAACAAGCTGGATTTCTCAATAATGCCGGACTTATTCAGAATAATACTTGTATGCATATCGCTATGTGAATAATGTTTGGGAGGGGGGGTACTTTAATTTGAGTGAAGGTTCAGCTTTAAATATATTAGTTTGATCTCACACACACAAGACAATTAGGATTTCTTCCTCTGCATTACTAGTATAAAAAGCACCAAATTAAGATATTCATAGTACAAGACTCTCTCAACCTGTGATCTGGGTCAAAAGCATACCTGTTAACTCTCAGGGTTGGACCCTGAGGAGCAATGTGAGGGAGTTCTGAGTTACCTACTACATAATTTTCCCCAATTAAATGTTTCTGTAATCTCTAAATCAGTCCCATTTGTATTAGAAAGACAGGGGAAGATGTGCGGTTTGTCTTGTTTTTATTTAGGCAGTGAGATCTATAAATTGTAGCATGTTAAAGGTTCCTTGTGGACAGACCGGAGCACCTTTGAATTAGAGCAGAGGTCCCCAACATGAGCCAAATGCTGCCTGTCTTGGATTTAAAAAAAAAAACACACATTTATAGTATTTTTTTTTTTTTACCTAATTAAAGTAAAACCTCATCTGTTACATATAAGTATTGTCAATGCCTTGCCCAACCAAATAAATAAATCCATATTTACGCTGACAGACTATAAAGCATCATTGTTATCAGGGAGGGCTGGCCTGTCTGGGCCTGTGGATCACGGTCTCACTCAATCCTCTACGTACTGCTGTATCACACTAGTGATACCACAGAGCTTACAACTGAAATTGAGCTCCACAAATGATGCCACAGAGCAAAAATTGAATTGAAGCTACACCAATATTATAACCAATTTCAGCTGTAAGTTCTATAGTATAGTATCAGCAGTGTAGCTTGTTGCCAACACTTACGGCTTTCTGATCATCTGGCCCACAAATGAAAACTTTCACACCCCCAAGTTAGAGCAAGCAGTTACATATTGTACAAAATCTACATTATGTGAAGCTTTAATGGTTATAGTTCAATGATCTCAGGGTCTACTCTTCTTCAAAGCAGGTATAATCCATCTGAGCTCCGAGGCTGAATTACATCTATGGGGCCTTATTCAAAAACTTAAATAGATACAAGTCTAGAGCAAGCCACCTAAATCATATTGATGCAATTAAAATCCCCACTAATTAAAATGTAATCCCCATTTATGCCAAAAGAGGTTTCCAAAGTTCTGGCATTGAAGACATTAAATGCTCGATTATTTTAACCCCTTGAGTGCCAGAGAGGTACGCAACGCATTGCAGAGCAATGTGTTGCGTACACCTCTGGCACTCAAAGGGTTAAGTCTTCTAAGATGCAGATGGCTCTTCAAATCGATTAATAAGCATACTTGGGAACTCTCAGGGTTTGGAACCAAATCTCAGGGTCTCAGGGTGAGGGGCCACATTCTCAGGGTGAGCAAATGCAGTGTGTCCTCCTATATGATTTACACCAATTTACTGCTTATTTATTGTCCACATCCATGACATTTCTACCAGAAAGGCAGGAGGACAAGTCCTGCTTGCCTTATGAGTGTATAAGAAGCTATATCTCATAACTGTAGCATGTGAAGGGTTCCTTAAAAATTGATTGGATTATCTCTGGTTTAGAGCAAACATTGACATAACACATAGAAACTGCTATCTTGTGGGTGTTAAGGGTTAATATTTCAAATATCTCAGGGTGAGCTCATTTCAAAAGTTCCCAGATATGTTAATAAGGCCCCATGGAGTAAAACTTGTCTACAAAATTCATGTTCTTCTAACACGAAGCATCTGAAAAGCAGCCCTTATCCGCTGACGCTAGTAATTTACGTAACTCCATGTTGCCACAGTCCTTTGAGAATTTACACATTTAAATAATCATTAATCCCCATTACTTCCCCGTTGACCCTATAAGTGCCAGATGGATGCGCAGTGAATTGTTCATCCCTCTAGCACACAAAGGGTTTACAGTAACTTGCACTTACAAGTATATGAACCTCTTGCAACGTCGAAAATTCCACTGCTGAGCCGATACTTAACGACTAATGAATTCGGCCGGAAGAGCGGTGATTTCTGGGAGTTGTAGTAAATGTATGGAAGAAAATAGTGGATAAACATCTCATTCATTTACGGTACATAATATTTGATTTATAAGAATGTTAATTATTTATGCGAACACGTACTGACGGCTGTCCTCTCCTCGTGGCTTTTCTGTAGTACTTATAACCAACTGACTGCTGTGGTTAAAAACACCCAAGACTGGGCTTCTAGGAAATGGCGACGAAGACCCATGGTTATTAGACGTCATGCCCGTGTGCATACACAAATACATTATATAACCTTTATACCTAGCTGTGTTGGAGGGTGTTGCCTGTCTGTTTTTTTCTGCTTGTATCGATTTGTTTAGCTAGACACACACGCATATTATCGTACGTACACCCGCATATAGATGTTATTTATACATATACATATACATTCACTCGCACATACATACAGAGAGACACACATACATATACAGCACTTAGTCTTCCTAATTATAACCCCCCACTTGCCTTAACTTTGGATGAAAGCAGGAACACCATTATAAGGAAATTCAGTGCAGATTGGTTGTAGAATTATCTACAACCAATAATTAACCTTTTGATTGGCAGAGGTGTAAGCAAATCATTGCTTTGCAATGCATTGTGTACTCCTGTGGCTCTCAAAGGGTTACATGTAGGGTTGCCACCCAGCCGGTATTTTACCGCCACAGCAAGTAATTAGCACTGCTGAGCCGGTGCAGGTATAACTTCTATAACAGCAATTGAAAAGCCTGTATTACTGCTTGCTCCGCTTCCCACTATGCCCAGACCACTTCGGCAGCCTTTAATGATGTCGCTGACTCACTGTCACTATCTAAGCCCTCCCTCACTCAGACACGTCTTAGTGAGTGGTGGCGAGATGCCGATCATGCCGTACTGTGCGTGTGCATCGCACACTTCATATGCGCACGCATGCTTTATTACCAGTGTACTCCACCATCAGGGACGTGCACAGACATTTTGGGGGGCAGGGGCTCAAATGAAAAAAGAGCACTTTTCATAATTATTATTATTATATATTTTTTTTTGTTAAAAGGGCACAAGGGTACTTTGGACAAAAAGGGCAAGTGCTCAAGCCCCCCTTGGTGTCTATGTGTGCACGTGCCTGTCCACCATTGCCTGGTTGCAAGTACCTCCAGTCCAGTGCGTGATGCATCCAGGCTGTCACTTCTCTGTTCTTTGCTACCTTGATACTTTTAGCGAGTTTGTATATTCTTGCGCAATGGTGGGTCTGTGTGATCGGGAGAAAGGGGGCTGCAGGAAGCTGCTGGAGTAGCTGTGGACCATAGACTTGATCTCTCTGGCACAGACTGTCACAATCTACAAATCGCATGATCACAGTGTTCAGCAGGGAAGGTAACAACCTACATACTATGTAATGAGGGTGTCAATTGTAGGACCTCCACCTTTTTGGGACAGCGACTCCCATCATTCCCAGCCAGCTGAGCTGCTAGCTGGTTGTATATCATGGAAGTTGTAGTCCCCAACAGCTGGAGGTCCAACAGTTAGCTAAATATGTACTAACCAATAAGGGATATGTAAGTTGGATGGATGCTGATACAGCACAGTAGCCAGTAGGGCAGGCCAGCTTGAACCTCTGAGTTCAGTGGCTGGCTGAGGATCATGGAAGTTGTAGTGTAGCAACTGGTTAACCACGGGTTGTCTGCACCTGCTCTAAACAAGAGTAAAACGTTGTACATCTCTGTAGCTGAAATCTTTGTGTAAAGCATTGATTCACAGTGAATTGCACCTTGTCCCTCAAGGGTTAATGAAGTAGTTACATGTAGTTTCCTGTAGAGTGAAGCAGGAGTGCGCTCAATTGCAGAGATATTTTTCATTGAAAAGTCTCTACAGTTTTAACACACCCAGTGACAGGAACACCGCCACCTATGGACCACAGTAGGCATTTGAAGTTTAATGCTAAAAAATATATATTTTAAAGGGATAGTAATACTTCGTTTTAACTTTATTTTATTTTGTAGGCATTAAAAAAACACGAAGAATGATATAAGTCTTCTCTCTCAAACCTTTATGGTTTAAGAGATATTCACAAGCAAAGTTTCCCCCTCCCGCCCCTTTTACTGATGTAACACTTCTCATCCAGGGCAGAAGGGAGCTGCCCAGGTAGACTGCAGAAAGGGACAATCTTCAATTAAGATAAGGGAAAAACCTGAAAAGTCTGTCAAGGGGGGCAGGGATTTCATTGTTTTCATAGGAATAAGAGTGTCCCCTTCTATTATCTGTCCAGTCTATGGACTGCATTCCACATCTGAGAAGAGATTGTTTACACCAGGTAAAAGGGGCAGGAGGGGGAAACTTTGCTTGTGAATATCTCATAAACCATAAAGGTTTGAGAGATAAGACTTATATCATTTTTCATGTTTTTTTAATGCCTACAAAATAAAGTTAAAACAAAGTATTACTATCCCTTTAACATGGTTACATAGTTGAATTATATTTTTTATATTAAACTTCAAGTCTCCCAGCAGTAGGAACACCTTTGTTTTACTCAGCAGGAAATACTCTTGTGGGTTCTCTTTGGTTCCAGGGCAGCATTTATGACATTTTTACAAAGGTATTCTGCATTAACCTCCTTGGGAACCAGAGTGACATGCAACACATTGCTTGGAAATGTGTTTCATTTCCATCTAGGCCTCAAAGGCTTAATTGGGAGGTCTGATCACTTTTGTGTGTAGGGGATCCTTCACCACACTGGCCTGGGAGAGCTTAGTCTGAGAAAGAGAGAGTGTGTGTGTGTGCTTAGTCTGAGAGGGAGTGAGTGCTTAGTCTGAGAGAGAGTGCTTAGTCAGAGAGAGAGAGAGAGAGTGTACTTAGTCTGAGAGAGAGAGAGAGTGCTTAGTCTGAGAGTGGTCATGCAACATTGAGTGGTTCTGCCCCTTTTGTGGCTCCTCCCTTTTTTGACTCCCCCTCACCGACCCACAGCTATGGCCGGTATTTTTTTAGGAAAAGGTGGCAACCCTAGTTACATGCGATTAGTAGTGGATATCATGTCCCATGGGAGGTGAATAGGATTGTGTGGTGGCAGACTCCACTGTGTTATGCATTAACATAAGTGGGAATTCTCCGAAATTGCCAGATGCTGATCCTCCGGATGATGGGAGATCAGTGCATTTCTGTTGTGTTCCTCCCACTTCCCAGCCACTTTGCCTTCTTCCCCAACCGCTTTGCCTTCTTCCCAAACCTATTACTACATTTTTTATTATTTTTTTTACTTTGTTGGTCCCACCCCCAACTCATGGTTAAGCCCCACCCCTTTTTGACACAATTTGCATCTTTCATCTCTCTCTCACTGTCACCACAGGACTCCCCTCCCTGGGGAGTCTATAAACAGAAGTTCCCAGGTATGTGCATGAAGGTGAGAAAATGGGAAAATGTATTCAGCTTACTGTTATTTTCCTTTCCTGGTCCAGAAGAGGCAGCATTCACGAAAGTGTTGAGCTTCCACTTCAAGCCGACAGGACAGGAAACACCCCCACCAAAGTTAATAAAAAAGTCCCCCTCCCCCTGTTCGGGTGTCTAAGTTGCCTAGCCGAGAAAAACTATCTACCAAAATGGGCGGGATCCAGTGAACACTGCCTCTTCTAGACACGGAAAGGAAAACAACGGTAAACTGAATACATTTTCCTGGTCCCTCATTCAGCAGCGTTCACGAAAGGGAGACTACCTAAGCTAGATGAAGTAGGGTAGGAGGAAAAACAACTCAGAAACAGCAAATGATGCAAAACAGTGCAAAATTTATTGAGGGGCCAAAACAGATATTGAACTTGTCTTCCAAAAGCTGCAGGATCTCTGGAGCAAACGTCCAGATGATAATGCCTTGCAGATGTGGTGCTAGATGACCAGGTTGTCATCTGGGGAAATTCTGGCCTCTGCTGCCCATGACACACTACTGACCTTTGATCCCTTGAGGTACAGGAAGGCCTTTTGCCTGATATGCCTTGAATACACAGGAGACAATCCATCTTATGATCGTGGCTTTAGAGACCGGCCACCCTAGTCTGTGTCCAGAGCGGACTGTGAACAGTTTTTCAGATTTTCTGATAGGGTCCGTCCTTTAAACAAAAACTTGTAGGCACCTGACTAGATCTAGGTTGATCCATTCTGGTTTATCCCCTTTGGAGATATCAGGAACAAAGGAGGGCAGGACTATGTCTTCAGCCAAATGGAATGGAGATACTAACTTTGGAAGAAATTGTGGAACAGGTCTGAGAGTAACACCGTCTTGAGAGAAGGGCATGAATGGTTCCCGTACTGATAGGGCTTGGAGTTCAGCGACCTGTCTGGCAGAGGTTATAGCGATCAAAAAGGTGACCTTTAGAGAGAGAAGTTCTAGTGAGATGTGATCCAAGGGCTCAAATGGTTCTGTTGATAAAGCGTCCAATACTAAGGGAAGATACCAGGAAGGAGCGAAGTTCCTGACTGAGGGGTGTAGATGTTGTAAAGCTTAAAAAAGCAAATAATGATGTCCTGCCGTGCCCATCAGGTCCTGGTTATGGCTGCATTAGCTGAGATTTGCACTTTTAGAGTACTAGGGCTCAGCCCTTGTTGGAACCCTTCTGAGAGGAAATTTAGAATATGAACCAGAGATGGAGAGTTAGGAGACAACCATTTTTGTAAGGCCCAAATGGAAAAGGTATACTAGGTATGGTAATAGGAGGTAGAGGTGGAGAATTTTCAAGACTTCTGAAGAAGAACAACTGTGGACTCTGAGAGACCCTGGGCTAGCAAAGTTTGCCGCTCAGTCACCAGGCACAGTTTGGTAGGATCCGGGTGGAGGATTGGTCCTTGGAAAAACAGGTCCTTCTTGTTGGGTAGTATCCAGGGATTGCTGACAGAGAGCCTCTGTAATTCTGGAAACCATGGTCTCCTTGTCCAAAAAGAAATAATCGCAATAACCTCTGCTTTGTCCATCTGAATCTTTTGGAGAACACTGGGAATCAGAAAGATAGGAGGGAAGATGTAATTGAGACCCTGATGCCATAGGTGACAGAGAGCATCTACTCCGAGGGCTTCAGGGTACCAGATTTCCCTGTAGAACTTCTGATGTTTTTTGTTCTGGGGAGAAGCGATAAGGTCTGTGTCTGGGTGACCCCACTTCTGGACAATCGCTCCCAGTTCAAGGCCCAAGAATTGTGGTTCACCTGGTGTCTGTTGAGGAAGTCTGCATGTACGCTTAACTTCCCCTGCAAGTAGACTGGCATTAAGGTTCCGTGCATTGGACACCACCCATGAGAGGATGGGCGATAGTTCCATCATGAATTATCTGCTTCGGGTTCCGCCTTGCTTCTTGACTTAGAATACCCCTGGGCGGTTGTCCATCCAAATCTTGATTGCTTGATTGTTTAGTAAAGGAGAAAAAGGGCCAAGATCCTTGTGTTAGATGTTCTCCGAGGTGGGTGCCCCAACCCTTGTCACTTGCATCTGTGGTGAGGATGGTCCATTCTGTGTCCTTGAGGGACTTTCCTTGTGTTAGGTTGTGGGTATCTTCCCACCACTTCAAGCTGCTTCAGGAGATCGTCCAAGTAATGGTAGATCCTGATGTCTTGATGTGTGAGTTCCTCCAACAGAGGTAGGAGAAGTTTGGAAAACGTCCTTGTTGCTGTTGCAGTGCCCAACGGCAGGCAGGTAAATTGGAAATGGTGATTTCCCAAGGCAAACCGAAGAAACCTTTGATGATCTGGAAACACTGGAATATGGAGATAGATGTCTTTTAGATCCAGAGATATCATCATATTCGATCAATCAAAGTACACAAAAATATCAAATGAAACAATTTATTAATTGTAAATCAAAAGGAATTATATACCTAATAAAGTGTAATTGCAATAAATTTCATGTAGGTAAAACAAAACGAGAATTCTGTGTAAGGATTTTAGAACATCTTGGAAATATTAGAAACAATAGAGATACCTCTGTCGCGAGACATGTGACACAGTGTCATCAATCAGATTATTCAGTGTTGAAGTTTTGTGATATTGGGCCTTAAAGGGGAACTACCACCCCACAATAAGTTTACATGAATGCAGTCTTCATCTGGCGACTAGCTGCTTAGTAGCGCTAGTCTCCAGAAATATTACCTGGTTCCAAAGATTTTGCCGTTTTTTCCGAGGCTCACAGGAGCAGGAAGCACGGACATCTTGTCACAGTGACGTCCGTGCGCCTGCGCTGTCAGTCCCTTTCGGAGCCATTTATAGAGTACTAGATTATTTATAGATAGGGTACTAACTATGTTTACCGACAGTTGGAGGTGAACATAGTAGATGAACAGTATTTACAGACACAGTTCTAGAGAAAATAACTAGTCAGCTATTACTATTTACCTATATGTATTTAAATTGATTTCATATAAAATATTTTTACATAAATATGACAATTTATCTTATGATTAATATTAATTGGGCAAATATGATACCATCTCTAAACAGTTTTTGCCTTTATGAAAACACAAAATAAAACTATTAGTTCTCCAAGTAGATAGATATTTAGGTCTATCAATAATTTAGAGGGCGTCTTTTATTGTCATATTTTATTTTAATGTCAGCCTGCAATCCAGTATAATATGCAATATATTAGTATAAATATATCAAGGTTGTTTAGATATTTCACTATTGTATCTTATAGGGTCAATAGTATTGGTGACTTCAGTAATAGCGAGTAATATATTGGTGCGAAGTAGATGTACATTTGATCCATCATTACTATATAATAAGTACATCTTGGCATTACAAGAGTGTATCTGTGTTTGTGAAAAATGAGTTTCTCTATATGTTCACCCAAATCCTTGGTATCCAATTCTAAAATAAGTGCAAGAAGATTAGAACACACTCCAGCACAAGAGTGATATTACCACAGCTTCTTAAGTGAAAGATGTAATGAAAATAGTGTCGACTTAAAAAGGATTAAAATCCCTGTTTAATTGCTCGCAACATAATACTTTTCTTATACCAAAGTAAAGATTCTAAGTATCAAATCTTGCAAGACAAATGAGGAAAGAACAATATCCAATCTGGATTTGCCATGAAAGTGTTTGAATTAACCAATCCTATTTGAATAGATGGTATATAATTTATCGCTACATATGTACCAATCAAGAATTTCCCCTGAAGAAGTCGGCTGTGTCCGACGAAACGAGTAGGGTGATTCCATATCCTGAGATCAAATTGTCCAGTTTCATATTATGCTTTGTGTTGTATTTATTATTAGTTACGGCTCAGTCTAGATATGGGCTAAATCACGCCCAATTGTTTGAGAATCGAGACGTTACCGAGATAGGGGATCTAGCATCTTTATTACCATCAAGAATTATCACGGTGCCCATGATTGCTGCAGTTCCTTGTCTGTCACCAGTAGGGGTCTGCTATTGGCTGTCTGCAGATAGCCCGCCTTTCATTGCCTATTTAAACCTGGATTGGGCACCCTTTGGGTGCCCTTTCGTGTTGTTTCTGACCTTCCTGCTATCACTATGCTAGTGATAGCTGGGCCTCTGTTCCAGTGTTCCTGAGTTCCTGATCTCATGTGTTCCTGAGTACCTGTTCGCTACTGTTCCAGTGTTTCCTGCCTGCTGAGTTGTTCCAGTCCTGGTTCCGGCCTAGTCTCTGGTGTTGCTGTTCCTGCAGTTCTTCAACTCTGCTGTTTCCTGACCTGACTGATCGTTGCTGGTTCCTGTAATCGCATCGCCTGTCTCCTGTATCCTGGCGACCTCTTGCTCGGTCGCGTCGGCGACATTGTTAGTTACCCCAGTGTGCGGTCACTGGTTTGCTCCAAAGCCTATCGGCTATACTATCCTGAGTTGGTCCCAGCGTGCGGACGCTGGTTTGCTCCAAAGCCTTGCGGCTATACGAACACACTTGTTACACCAGTGTGCGGTCACTGGTTTGCTCCAAAGCCTATCGGCTATGCTATCCTGAGTTGGTCCCAGCGTGCGGGCGCTGGTTTGCTCCAAAGCCTTGCGGCTATACGAACACACTAGTTACACCAGTGTGCGGTCACTGGTTTGCTCCAAAGCCTATCGGCTATACAGTCCTGTGTTGGTTCCAGCGTGCAGACGCTGGTTTGCTCTAAAGCCTTGCGGCCTATACTACTTGTTTGTTACACCAGTGTGCGGTCACTGGTTTGCTCCAAAGCCTATCGGCTATACTCTCCTGAGTTGGTCCCAGCGTGCGGACGCTGGTTTGCTCCCAAGCCTTGCGGCTATACGAACACACTTGTTACACCAGTGTGCGGTCACTGGTTTGCTCCAAAGCCTTGCGGCTATACTACTTGTTTGTTACACCAGTGTGCGGTCACTGGTTTGCTCCAAAGTCTATCGGCTATACTCTCCTGAGTTGGTCCCAGCGTGCGGACGCTGGTTTGCTCCCAAGCCTTGCGGCTATACGAACACACTTGTTACACCAGTGTGCGGTCACTGGTTTGCTCCAAAGCCTTGCGGCTATATTACTTGTTTGTTACACCAGTGTGCGGTCACTGGTTTGCTCCAAAGCCTACGGCTATACTATCCTGAGTTGGTCCCAGCGTGCGGACGCTGGTTTGCTCCAAAGCCTTGCGGCTATACAAACACACTTGTTACACCAGTGTGCGGTCACTGGTTTGCTCCAAAGCCTTGCGGCTATACTACTTGTTTGTTACACCAGTGTGCGGTCACTGATTTGCTCCAAAGCCTAGCGGCTATACAGTCCTGTGCTGGTCCCAGCGTGTGGACGCTGGTTTGCTCCAAAGTCTTGCGACTTCACTATCCCTGTTGGTCTCAGTGTATGTACACTGGGTTGCTTACGATCCTGTCAGTTTGCCATTACCATCTGACTGCTGCTATTATCTCTGGGCTGCCCTGCCCGGTATTGGTAAGGCCGGTAGAACCTTATTGTCATATTCCATCTGAGGTTGCCTTACCCGGTATTGGCAGGGCCGGTAGAGCCTACATTGTGAATCTGTTGAGGCTGCCTTGCCCGGTAATTTGGTACGGCCGGTAGAACCGTTATGCTATTCCATCTGCAGGTTGCCTTACCCGGTATTGGCAAGGCCGGTAGAGCCTAACATTCTGCTTCTTCAGACTGTCCTGTCCGGTATATTGACAGGACCGGTAGAGTCTGCATTCTGACTTGTTATATTCTGTATGTATCTGTATACATGTGTTTGCCATCCTACGTAATCAATTTATTATTTCAATAAAATTGATTTTTACCTAAAACTTGTGTCTGAGAGTCATAACAAACCGTGACAAGAATGCAACTAGATTATGTAGCATTCATGAGCAATCAGTGAATTAATATTTTAGATTACCGCTTACAGTACTTTGGAGGTTAAGTGGCATGAGGCCACCTTCCTCTAATATCGTATGTCTGTATCGGAGGTTGTAAAGTAGTAGGCACGAGACCACTCTTTGCCCGAAGCCTAGTTCTAAAAATCCATCTCATATAGATCTAAGTGATTGATATTGGACCAGGAAAAAGAGCTGGCACAAGACCGCTCTTTACCTGTAAAGTCTGTGGTATAATAGTAGGCACGAGACAGCTTTATACCAACAGTTTTTACTAATATCATTAAAATAGAGGCGAGATTATATAGATCTTATTTCAGCAAGCATCAATGTTTTAGCGAGTTGTCTAGAACACTCGGGGGGCTAGTTGGCATGAGACCACCTACCTCTTATATAGAGTGTTAACATCTAAGATGACATAAGAGTTGGCATGAGACCACCCTTAGTCTAAAGTTTATTCCTTAATAGTTATCTTATACAGATTTAAAGGATCGACATAGTAAGCCATTGTTTAATAGTGTTTCTACTTGATATCAGGAGGATTGATTAGTATATAGATCCTTCTTTCTATATACATCAGATTAGCCTCTAAGTATATGTATTTATCTTATTATTATTTACAACACAAAACGATATGTGTATGGATGAATGCATAATTAATACACAATAGTTTTTCAATTACATATGGACGATCTCATAGTCACGAGTTTAGTGACGGTTTTAGGGTAGTCACATTTAGTTAGGTCACTACCTTTATTTGTTTTTAATTAAAAAATGTTTAATTATATTCAATAAATATTTATTTTAGGCTAATTCTCTTCAGTGTGTCCCTGGGAAGTCTCGATGGTCTGAAGACGGACTCTCTGGGCCAGGATTTGAATTCCATAGTATACTCTTGAGAGACCACCTGAAGTACCCATTTGTCTGATACCATTTTGGTCCAGGCCTTGTGGAAGTGACACAAACGGCTTCCGACTCCCAAAGACTAGACCTGGGCACCGTCAGAACTTCCCGACTGACTTGGAAGTGGAAAATTATTTTTCTTTATTTTAATATAATACTTTATTGTATCAAAGAAGAAGATATAGCAAAATTCAAACAGCAAATAGGATCAACGTAGGATCCAATATACAAGAAATATGTAAGTAACATTACATAGGTGAGCACATAAAGCATACGTCAGACATTGAAATAAAATTATCAGTCATATGGGACTATATAGGAAACTGTGGATGCTCAACTAAAGAGATAATACAGAGAAGATCAGAAATTCCATAAAGAAGAATACAAGATCACATTAGGACACGAGAAGGAGAAAGAAAGAAAAGAAGACAGAAGTAAAGAAGGAAGAGAAAGGAAAGAGGACAGAAAAAAACAAGGGTCCAGTGGTAGGGAAACTGCAATCCCTTCTGGGAAATGGAAGCATACAAACCAAAGGGGGCAAGACCAGGTGTAAGCAGATGCTTAGGTAAGGCTTAGTTAAGGAGGGGATATTTAAAGAGTATATACTATATAATATATCAGTCAGATGACACAAAGTATTAGTATGGAATAGAGGAAGTCAGACTAAGTATAGGGACCTAATCCAACCAAACACATCCCAGCGAGACAGAGACAGAGAAGTAGGGGAGTTAGGAAAAGGGTAAAGGAGAAGGGCGGCAGTGAGGAAAAATCAAATGGGAGAGTGATATAGCAGAACCAAACTAAGAGTCCCCCAACCTGGCTCGGAAGGAAGTCTAAGGAAATCTGGTACCTAGCAAGGGTACCAGTAGACATAGCATGTAGTCTTTCCGCAGATGTCCTGGCATCAATTCTCATATACCATGCAGAGAGGGAGGGGGCACATGGTGTTTTCCAAAGAGATGGAATGAGTTTTGTAACGTTTAAAAGATGGGTAAGCAACTTACCTTGAAGTTTATCTAAGGAAACAGAGGGAGGGATAACATAAAAAGTAGAAGAAGAGGACCCAGGGGAAAAGGCTTCACAAAAATATCCTGTAATACCGTAATCACAAGAGCCCAAAAAGGTGCAATCATGGAAGACTCCCACCAGATGTGAAACAAGGAGCCTACACCTTAGCGACATCTCCAACAAAGGGCAGAGGCTGAGGGAAAAATACTGGCAAATGTTATCGGGGTATAATACCAACTTGTCAATCGCTTGTATACCGATTCTTGAGTGGCAGTATAGGCTGCAACAGAAGCAAGATGTCTAAATAGAGAATACCACCTAAAAAGGGACAAGTCAATGGACAGATCACATTCCCAGTGCCTCACACTGAGGTGGGTGGCTGAATTAATAGAGCATATAATTTCGATAGCAATTTAGAGGAGTACCAACCAGAAAGTAAGGCTGATTCAAAGGATGTAAGAGAGCGTAAATCAGAGGAAGTGAGCGGAGAGAAAGTGGGAGAGGAGAAGAGCCCCTCGGAGGAGAATAGCTTAAGTAGAGTAGTGGCCTGGGCTTCTTTCCATATCTGCCACTGACCTCCAATTGCTCCAGGCAAGAAGGCAGGATGTCCATAAATTGATATAAGCAGTGAAGGAAAGGGGGCCATAGAAAAAGTTGAATTAATATAATCAAACCTGACAAAACCGCAACAAGACAGGATGCTTTTTAATAAAGGGGTAGTGTGCTCCAGGTCGTAACCACAATACATTATAGGGGTCCATATCAGGAAAATGTGCACCACGGGCTCGCACCCACTCTTTCTGTGTATCATAAAAGCAAGCCAACAAAGTCGAGATTGTAGCAGCATAGTAGTATTTATTAATATCAGGAATAGATAAAGCTCAATCTCTAGGCAAGGACAATAAAGCAGAAGCCATTCCTGGATTTTTATAGGCCCAAAAAAATTAGAAAATCAGAGACCTGAGTTTACTGAGCCAAGCATGTGGGAATGGCAAAGGAATAGTGTTGAAAAGGTAAAGCAATTTAGGCAAGACTATAATTTTTACCAAATTGGCCCTACCTATCCAGGAAGTGTACATCAAAATCCAGCGTGCCGGCTCAGGTTGGAGGGACTCTATCACTGTGCCCGTGTTATTGCTGGTATAAACTCAAAAATATGGAGGTCGCACAAGCAATATATATAACACCCTGTAATTATGAAGACCTTGTGGTCAAGGTGCACTCAGGATCAAATATCCAAGACAAACATATAGAGGAAAGATACAAGACAAAGAGATGGCCCAATCTTCCCTTCTAAATAGAGATCCTTTAATGAGAGGCACACTCCCAGAGTGAAAACAGCAAATGTAAGAAAAATAATCTTTATTACATACAAAATATATAACAGTATGATGACATAAAAACATTTAAAAACAACCAAATGCAGAGGGCAGACAGGTTATATATAGTAAAATGAATCAATGGTGGCTGAGAGTGAAAATAAATAATATATGTGCAATACAAATATTGAATAAGAAATATAGTGAACAGTGAAAATACTACTAAATATACTTATCATATAATAGCAGCCACCGCAAAGTAAACAAACCACGTCCGTCCTCCACTACCCGACGCGTATCGCCACTGCAATGTGGCTTCGTCAGGGGTAGTGGAGGAAGGACGTGGTTTGTTTACTTTGCGGTGGCTGCTATTATATTTAGTATATTTAGTAGTATTTTCACTATTCACTATATTTCTTATTCAATATTGGATTCACATGAATTGTACCTGACCTGTGTCAGTATAGTATTGTATATATTATATACTGGACTTGTGTGGGTACTAATAACTGTAACCTGATCTGTGTCAATATTGTATTGTATGTATGTATATATATATATATATATATATATATATATATATATATATATACACACACTGGACCTGTGTGGGTATTTTGTACTGCTACCTGTCCTGTGTCAGTTGTATACTGTTGCATACATACTGGACCCACGAGGGTTATTCTATTACTGTGCTTCTTCAATAAAATTGCATTTTACCTAAACCTTCCATGTCTGAGTGTCCATAAAACCGTTACAGACTCCAATAAATGGGATATGTTAATATCCCCCAAAGAGTGGAGAGATGGGGTGAGACGGATGCCTAGATAAGAGACTGAAGAGTCCAACCAACGAAAGGGGAAGCTTTAAAAATGAGGCTATGTCAAACGGAACATTAATATTAAGAATTTTGGATTTCTGGTAATTCACCATAAACCGAGAAATCTCACTATAAGACTGCAGAATATGTAGAAGAGGGGGTAAAGAGAAAGTCGGGAAGGAGAGGGTCAGAAGAATGTCATCTTGTCAAATCAATTATGTTGAAGGTATCCAAAGGGTTAAAAGAAGAGAACTAATCAGATTGGATATCTTCACATAAATAGATAAATGACAATATTAAATAATTTTGAGAACACAATGCTAGGTATTGACAAGCTACTTCACAGTAAAGAATTGCTTAAAATGATCAATCCTGCATATTAGTTCAAAAATATATATAATTTATTTAAGTACAATATACTATATATATAAAAAGTGTAAGCAACAATGAGTGACCAGCAATTACTATAGATATACAGTAACTCAAACCACAATTATCACCATTACGATTATCAGCAATTAAAGAGTTAACCACACATAGGTATATTCAGAGGTATTAGATAACAATAATTGCACTCAGCAGCATAGAAAAGGATAATTGAGCCTTACAATTAATAAAATACAGTTGGCAGCAGTGTATATGAATACCTCTGCCCCAGAAACTGTATAAACTATGCTAATTGAGGTGAATCAACTTTATGAAGCCAGGTCCTCTGACAATTTTCCTTGTACCATATGCAATAGCAAAATTTTAGAGAAACTAACTGGAATAAAATCCCAGATAGAGATCACTATCCTATATAATAATTTGCTAAATTGCCGCAGCATGCGCAGTAGACACTGCTGAACGTGCTGCAGTCATGCGCAGTAGAGACTGCCAGTGCCACGGCTGATACAGAGCTGGGCGCTCTGAAGGAGCGTCCAGCTCTGTATCAGCCGTGGTGCGGGCAGTCTCCACTGCGCGTGACTGCCCCGTGACCGGGTGGCAGTGGCACTGTGGCCCGTGTAACGGGCTGTTCAACTAGTAATTTAATAATGTACTGATTTCAAATATTGTATCCCTTCTGTATAAAACATATAAATTGCATATAGTCTATATATATATATATATATATATATATATATATATATAGTCAATTATAGATTATACCAAGAATAGACTTAGAATCAAATCTAATAATATAGGTCTAGACAGTATACCAACTTCATGCAACATATATCATAAACATGACTATTGCAATCCTATGTAAAACCTATAGGGTACTTCAAGGGTTAATCCACTTATTAAGATAGGATGCCACACCCAAGATGGCAGCTTCTTTTGTTTAGTGAGATTTTAAAAGAAACTTTCACTTTACAAAAGTTAGGCCCTAACACATGCACAAAGAAATCTTAGAAAAAATAGACAATAGCAGCTGGAGGGTTAATAAATGAATTCAAAGAATTCTCCAGATCAAGTATTAGCTATATAACCTTTCCAGAAACACCATAGTTTATTCTAGAAATACCAAGAATTTTTACAGAAATTGGTTTAAAAGAAAAATTAACCATTTCCTCCCCATCGTGGCAATGTCTCTGACATAATCCCCCTCATTAGCATAATTTTTCTAACTTGATTAAAGTTCTAAAATATTATTGCTAAAACTGGAAGAGACGGTTTGTCATCTTCTTCCCGTGACTGGGATTGTCCCTGAAGGTATCTGTCACTGTTTGTTAGGTAAAAACACAACTTTATTGAAAAGATTAAAATAATCCCATACGATTTTAAACACATACGTGCAATACATAGAATAGTAGGTATAAGGACAATAGTAATACAGACTCTAGAGGTCTTGCCAATATATCGGGCAAGACAGCCTGAGTAAACAAGGAATAAAAGACTATACAGACTCTACTGGTCCTGCCAATATACCGGGCAAGATAGTCTGAGCAAACAAGGAATAAGAGGCTCTACCGACCTTGCCAAATACTGGGCAAGGCAGCCTAACGGAAAACCCACGAAGTAGGCTCTACCGACCTTGCCAATATACCGGGCACGGCAACCTCAGGATGGAATAACGTACAGGTTCTAACGGCCTTACCAATATACCTAGCAATGCAGCCAAAAGAATACCAATAGGCCGTACCGGCCCTGCCAATATCGGGTAAGGCAACCTCAAGATGATATGTAAGGTTCTACCTGCCTTACCAATATACCGGGCAAGGCAGCCCAAAGGTGCAGGTGTCAACCAGAGAACTTCATGACTGTCAGATGCCAATGACAGTCTAGTAGTAAATAATAGCCTGTATGATCCAGTGTTATCGCCTAGGAGTCTGTATACTGCAGTACCCGGGTACAGCAGGAATACTAGCTGTCTAGGACTGGACAGCGCACAGCGAAAAATCAGACTACCTTCGTAAGGAGACAAGGAAGTAAACCAGCGCCCTCACGTTGGGAACAGACAAGCAGGACATAGCTTAACCCACAGGTCATGGAACGAACCAACACCCGCGCGTTGGTATCCTACAAGCTATAATGATAGCTTAGAGAGGTGGAGCGAACCAGAGCCCGCACGCTGGGAGCCAACAGACTGAATAGTGTAGCCGCAAAGCTTGTGGAGCAAACCAGCGTCCGCTGGGAGCCAACAGACAGTATAGTAAAGCTTGTGGAGCAAATCAGCGTCTGCACGCTGAGACCAACAAACAGTATAATATAGCCGTAAGGCTGGTGGAGCGAACCAGCATCCGCACGCTGGGACCAACAGACAGTATAGTAAAGCCGCAAGGCTTGTGGAGCAAATCAGCTTCCGCACGCTGAGACCAACAAACAGTATAGTATAGCTGTAAGGCTTGTGGGACGAACCAGCGTCCGCACGCTGGGCCAACCAACAGATGGTAAAGCTGCAAGGCTTGTGGAGCGAACCGGCGTCCGCACGCTGGGACCATCAGACAATATAGGATAGCCGCAAGGCTTGTGGAGCGCACCAGCGTCCACACGCTGGGACCAACAGACAGAGTAGTATAGCCGCAAGGCTAGTGGAGCGAACCAGCGTCCTCACGCTGGGACCAACAGACAGAATGTCGCCAAAGTGACCGAAGCAGAAAGTCGCCACAGACGCAAGAACCGGGCCCAGGAAGCGAACAGGAACCAGCAAGGACGATAAACCGGATGAGGAACGGCAACGAAGACTGGAAGCAGGAACAGCAACCTCTGAAGATCAACCGGAACCGGCACTGGAACCAGCACTGCAGACAGGAGACTCAGGAACAGGATGAAGTCAGGAACTCAGGAAAACAACAACAAGGCCCAATAAGCTTCTGTAGCATGGTGGAAGTGGATGCAATCAGAGACACCACGAAAGGGCAACCAAAGGGTGCCCAGACACAGTTTAAATAGGTAATGTGAGGCGGGCTAAAGGCAGACAGCCAATGGGAGCCCCCTACTGGTAATAGACATAGAAATGCAGCAATCACGGGCACCGTGATAGTACCCCCCTTTCAAAGACCCCCTCTCCTAGAATAGGGTCTGGGTTTTTAGCATGAAAGGTTTGTAATAACCTGGGTGCATGAAGGTCCTTACTATCCACCCAAGATCGGTCTTCAGGACCATAACCTTCCCAATGCACCAAATACTGTACCTTTCCTCTAAGCCTTCGGGAATCAATAATACTCTGCACCTCATACTCCTCCTGACCCTCGACCTCGATAGGCCCTGGCACCACAGGTGTAGTAACATAGTAACATAGTAACATAGTAGATAAGGCTGAAAAAAGACATGCGTCCATCAAGTCCAGCCCATGCCAATAACACCCCTGTTGATCCAGAGGAAGGCAACAAAAAAGCCCTCTGGAGCAATTTCCAATGTAGGTGTGTGTGTGAGTGTGTCAAATAGTTCCCCGGCTCAATATCCTATTTGCTTTGAAGCCATCTGTCATAACTGTCAATATTGTTCTGTGCTAGATAGGCATCCATTGCTTTTTTGAATGCAGTTACATTATCTGCAAGCACAGCATCCCGAGGCAAAGAATTCCATAGCCTTACCGCCCTTACTGTAAAGAATCCCTGCCTGTGTTTTAGTCGAAAGCGCCTTTCCTCAAGTCTTAATGGATGACCTCTTGTTCTTAGCTCAGCTCTTTGCATAAATAATTCATTGGATAGTTCTTTGTATTGGCCTTGAATGTATTTGTAAATGGTAATCATATCACCCCTTAGACGTCTCTTTTCTAATGTAAACAAACCCAGTTTGGCTAGTCTCTCTTTGTAACTCAGATCCTCCAATCCCTTTATCAGTTTTGTTGCACGTCTCTGCACCTTTTCCAGTTCAGTAATGTCTTTTTTTAGAACAGGCGCCCAAAATTGTACTCCATATTCTAGATGAGGCCTAACCAAGGATTTATACAGAGGTAGGATAATATTAGCATCCCTTGCTTCTACACCTCTTTTTATGCAGGCTAGTACTCTATTTGCTCTTGCAGCAGCTGAGTGACTCTGCACACTGCTGTGAAGACTATTGTCTATCAGTACACCTAAATCTTTCTCTAATGAGGATTTCCCAAGTTGTTTCCCATTTAGAGTATATGTAGCAAGTTTGTTTCTACAACCCAAATGCATAACCTTACATTTATCTACATTAAATGACATCTGCCACTTTTCTGCCCATTCACTTAGTTTATCTAAATCCTTCTGTAGGGAAAAAAACATCGAGCTCTGTATGTATTTCCTTACATAGCTTAGTGTCATCAGCAAAGATTGAGATGCTACTTTCAATTCCCACTTCTAGATCATTAATAAACAAATTAAAAAGCATTGGGCCCAGGACTGAACCCTGCGGTACCCCACTTATAACCCTAGACCAATTTGAAAATGTTCCATTTACAACAACTCTCTGCCATCTATCATTTAACCAGTTCTCAATCCATGTACAGATACCACCACCCAAACCGAAGCCTTTTAATTTATGCAGTAACCTGTTGTGAGGCACTGTGTCAAAGGCTTTTGCAAAATCCAAGTATACTACATCAACAGCAATTCCCTGACCTGACCAAGTGCCCTCTGAACTTGTGCCCATGTGGAACGGAGTTGCTCAATATGCTCATCCAGAGCTGGAATCTGTTGCGTCTGAAAGGAATCTGGGAGCAAACAGGGTTGAAACCCATAATTAATCAGAAATGGAGAGCTCCCTGATGAGGAGTTAACCGCACAGTTCCTGGCGAACTCTGCCCAAGGCAACAAGTTGGCCCAATTGTCATGATGGTCAGTAATGAAACAGCATAGAAACTGTTCCAAACCCTGATTGGCACACTCAGCGGCTCTGTTGGTCTGGGGGTGATAGGCAGAGGAAAAGTACAGCTGTATGCCCATCTGTTCGCAGAATGCCTCCAAAACCTGGACACAAACTGACTCCCCCTGTTGGACACCAGTACTCTGGGTACTCCATGCAACTGGAACACTTCTGTAGCAAACACCATTGCCAATTCTTTAGCCTAGGGAAGGCCACGAAGGGGCACGAAATGAGCCATTTTAGAAAACCTGTCCACCACCATCAAAATGAAGGAATACCCTCTAGACATGGGCAATTCTCCCATAAAATCAATGGAAACATGAGACCAGGGGCATTCACCATTAGGCACCGGCTGAAGCAGGCCCGCAGGAAGATGTCTAGGGGTTTTAGCACGGGCACAGGTGGCACAGGCATTAGTAAAATTGGCACAATCAGTTCTCATAGAAGGCCACCAAAATAACTGAGAAAGGGACCATAACAATTGGTCTCTGCCAATATGTCCCGCAGCCTTAGAGGAATGGTAGGTTTCGAGTATGAAATGGTTCAGCGACATAGCATTTGCCCACCGGGGTTTCATGGGGAGCGGAGGACTGGGAGGCCAAGATCTCTTCCCCTAATGGT
Organism: Rhinophrynus dorsalis; assembly: GCA_037306005.1. Classification (NCBI taxonomy): domain Eukaryota; kingdom Metazoa; phylum Chordata; class Amphibia; order Anura; family Rhinophrynidae; genus Rhinophrynus; species Rhinophrynus dorsalis. The sequence goes on along the minus strand of CM074724.1, from coordinate 189,043,931 downwards.
GAAGTGATACTGGTACGTATAGTAGCCAATATTCGGTCAGGTTGAATGATAGGTGCTGGTGCCTCTTCTCTGTCAATCTCAGCCTCAAATTGTCTTGACAGTGCATCAGCCCTAACATTCTTAGATCCCGGTAAATATGATACAATGAAATTGAATCGGGATAGGAACAGTGCCCATCTGACCTGGCGAGAGGACAATCTCTTGGCCTCAGAGAGATAAGTCAGATTTTTATGATCCATCAGGATTAAAACAGGATTTTTTGTGCCTTCAAGCAAATTACGCCATTCCTTAAGAGCGAGGATAATGGCCAATAATTCTCTGTCCCCTATCTCATAATGGCTTTGAGCTCCAGTCAATTTTTTTGAGAAAAACCCACAGGGTCTGAGTGTTCCACCTTTAATGTGTCGTTGAGAAAGCACTGCCCCGACCCCAATATCTGAGGCATCAACCTCTAACATAAACGGAAGTAATGGGTTGGGGTGGGATAACACAGGAGCATCAGTAAAAGCCAACTTGAGTTTTTCAAAGGCCTCCTCAGCCGCTGCTGGCCAAAGGGAAGGATTAGCGCCCTTATGCGTAAGGTCAGACAATGGTTTAACAATGGAAGAGAAGTTCTTAATAAACTTCCTATAATAATTAGCGGAGCCCAAAAATCGCTTTAAGACTCTTAGGCCGTGGCCATTGTAGGACTGCTGTCAATTTTTCTTTGTCCATAGCAATGCCATCTTTGCCAATTACGAACCCCAAGAATGGCACACTAGTTCTGTGAAACTCACACTTCTCCAATTTACAATACAATTTATTTTTACATAAACGTAACAATACTTCAGACACATTTTTAATGTGTTGCGACAGATTTTTGGAGTGAATAAGTATATCGTCAAGGTACACCACGACACATGACTGTAACATATCTCTGCAAACGTCATTGATCAGTTCCTGAAATACTGCGGGTGCATTACACAGACCAAATGGCATGACTAGATATTCATAGTGCCCAGATCTAGTGTTAAAGGCAGTTTTCCACTCATCACCGGCTCAGATTCGAATCAAATTATATGCAGCCTGTAGGTCCAATTTGGTGAAAATCGAGGAACCCTTGAGTCTGTCAAAAAGCTTGGTGATGAGTGGTATCGGATAAGCGTTCTTAGCCATAAGCTTATTTAGACCACGGTAATCGATACATGGTCTCAATTCGCCACTTTTCTTTTTTACAAAAAAGAACCCGGCCCCAGCCGGAGAGGTAGATTTCCTTATGATCCCTCTAGCAAGGGCATCAGAAATATAATCCTCCATAGCTTGGTTTTCCTCACAAGACAAAGGATATTGTGCGTCCCCTAGGGGGTACCACTCCAGGAGGCAATTCAATGCTACAGTCATATGGTCTGTGCTGAGGTAAGGAGCCAGCCTCTCCCTTGCTGAAAACATCGCCAAACTGCTGGTATTCGTCTGGTATTGCAGGGGAGGTGCACAAGACCTTAACTGGATGGGTGACGCACTTGTCCATACAAAATGGAGACCAAGCAGAGATTTCACACTTTTGCCAATCAAATTGTGGATTATGCAACTGTAACCAAGGAAATCCCAATATTACAGCGTGGTGAGGATAATTAATAAGTTGGAACTGCTGCTCTTCTCTATGCAGAGCCCCAGTAGTCATGGATAATGGCATAGTTTCAAATGTAACTTGAGCAGGTTCTAAGGGTCTGCCATCAATTGCTTCAATAGCAAGAGGGGTTTCTCTTTCAATACGTGGAACCCCATTCAATTCAGCAAAGGTATTATCCATAAAATACCCTGCTGCACCAGAATCAACCAGGGCCAAAACCTCCACTGAGTGTTGTGCCCAGGACAGTACCACCTGTATGGTGGGTTTCAGTGTGCCCAACACTGGGGACGATTGGACACCACCTAGGGCCTGTCCCCCAAGGTACCCTAGGTGTGTTCATTTCCCGGACGTACCGGACAAAATCTTAGTAAATGCCCATTCTTACCACAGTACAAACACAACTCTTGTTTCCTGCTACTAGCCCATAGTTTTTAGACCGTGTCCTGCGATCTCTGGCAGCTAGTCTCTCACGTATTCTGGAATCAAATAGTATGACATATTCAATATAGTCATCTAGATCAGTAGGCAATTCTTTTGCTGCAATCTCATCTTTAATCTGATCACTCAGGCCCTGAGCAAAGGCTGCCAACAATGACTCGTTATTCCACCCTACCTCTGCTGCCAAGGTGCGAAATTCAATGTCATAATCGCCCACCGTACGCCTGCCCTGTTGTATCTCCATAAGGCGTTTAGCAGCAGAGGTGGTTCTACCAGGAGGCTCAAATACTCTCCGAAAGTATTGCACAAATTCTCTGAAACTCTTGTTGCAAGGTCTAGCATTCTCCCACAATGGGTTAGCCCAAGCCAAAGCTCTGCCAGTCAGCAGGGATATCATGAACCCAATCTTACTGCGATCATTGGGAAACACATGTGCCGTCAATTGCATAAATATTTCAAGTTGGTTGATGAACCCTCTACACAGATTAAGGTCACCGTCATATCTGAGTGGCAAGGGAGCAGAAGCCGTTAACCCTTTGACTGCAACCCCTAAGGGCCTAGTATCATCCTCCGGTGTCTGACTGGGCGAGACCACCAGGCTAGATCCAGACTTGTCAGCAAGTACAGTACGTTCAAGGATAGTTTGAATTGCAACCGCCAATTGATCCAAACGTTTCTCATGCATATCCATCTTCCAATGGATATTCTGCGTATTACCCTCACACTTTTTGTCTGAGGTCATGGCCCTTTCGTACTGTCACTGTTTATTAAGACTCTCAAACGCAAGGTTAGGTAAAAACACAACTTTATTGAAAAGATTAAAATAATCCCATAGGATTTTAAACACATACGTGCAATACATAGAATAGTAGGTATAAGGACAATAGTAATACAGACTCTACCGGTCTTGCCAGTGTACCGGGCAAGACAGCCTGAGTAAACAAGGAATAAGAGGCTATACAGACTCTACCGGTCCTGCCAATATACCGGGCAAGATAGTCTGAGCAAACAAGGAATAAGAGGCTCTACCGACCTTGCCAAATACCGGGCAAGGCAGCCTATGCTGTTACACAGTTAATATTCTCATTATTGTAGATGGGAATTACATAGTTTATTCTTTGATCCATTTACTATTGATTTCTCTATGGTTAGTTATTTGCTGCCATCTTGTGGACTTTTTTTTGGTAATGCACTTATGACACATTTACTTTGTATGTAAACCACACCCCTGTTCTCTAGTGAGGCACTTCCTGTATCATGGTTGCCAGCCACATGTAACAGGGACACATGTATTCTGCATGCTAAGCTAGGAAAGCATCATCTTTTGACCGCATAATACTGAAATCCATTCATTCCGCTGTATTCCATTGTTTGTTGTACAGAATAAACCAGCTTGTGGATGAAAACCGGTATTCAGCTATCTGATAAGGATTGTCCGCAGTGGGTATATCTGCTTATTCAGACCAGGCATAGAGGTCTTACAAGGGATAGATCGCTATCACAAAAATCTGAGTCAGAATAGTCAAAAGATGCATAGAATTTCTACAGCCTGCTGTGTATATGTGTGTATCTAATCTGCAATCAAGCTCAGTGCTATCCGCCATCTTGTGAAGCACATGGTCGCGCAAGCTTACTGCACTTCACATGAATGTTGAAAACTGTTTCTCTACATTAAACTGTGTTACCTCACCTGTCTAAGCTGCTGTTCGTCTTCTTAAAGAGACAGTACCATTTTTCGCAAAATGTCTAGACAAGGCTCTGAACACTCTTTTATGGCCGAACCGGCAGTCATACAGGGAACAGATCCGGCAGATATTACCAAACAGAGTGTAAGACCCAAACGTACAATAATACCAACACAGAAACTCAGGGAAAACTATGAAGCCACTAGAGATGAGTTCTCCAGTAACCTGTCAGACCTCTGGCCCAGAACCTCATACTGCATGTCAGTTTTGTCACACTTTATTGATCAACCAGCTGAATTAAGAGACTCTATAAATCGCCTATTTGCTGCGTATGAACGCTACCAGCGGCTGTCTGTAAAATACTCAGCTTTCTTGCAGGACTCTAATATAGAGGATTCTTCAGCAGAACTGACCAGTACCAATGCACTGAATCAACAAAGGGATCTCGCAGTGCAAAATGCAAAGCTTAAGGCAGAACTCCGCATTATTCAACTGCAGGAGACCAGATCTCACAGATCCACTTCAACCAAGCGCACTGCACTTTCTTCTAGATCCTCTCGCTCCAAAAGTTCTACATTAAGCGACAAGCTAATAGAGGGCCGCGCTGATGCCGAATCAAAAAAAGCGCGAAGCTCTTTTGCCAGAAAGCAAGCAGAGGTAGAAGCAAGCAAGGCAGCTCAACAAGCAGAGGCAGATTCCCAAATAAAGATTTTGCAAATGGAAGGGGAGGAAGCAGCTTCCCTGGCAAGGCTGAAAGTTCTTGAACAAGCAATGGTACAAAGCACTAATTCGGACTGTTTTATCCCAGCAGAACTGGAAGATCCAGTTGAACGCAACAGTGAATACGTACTAAAGCATAACATTTGCAAAGACACAGAGTCATCTCCTGTACCTCCTACTAACAACACTGTTCTGACTCCCAACACGGAGACCTCTGAACTCTATATGCCTGAGCCTCGTCAAGTCTACAACACAAGTAATTCTACGCAGAAAGCCACATCAACTCCTGCCAACAACGTGATTTCCGGTGGCAAGCTGCAACTCAAGCCACAGCCAGCACAAGCCTTAGAGAGTACACCAGGGGCGGACTGACCATCGGGCATTCGGTCACGGACCGAGGGCCCGTGACTGAGGGGGGCCCGCCATGGTCGCCACCGCCAATTATACAATTTTAATGCAATATCACATAACAAGGGCCCGTCCATCCGTGCCTATGTAAAGCAGCCAGCGGCGGCGCACTGTGCTCTGTGAGGCACTGAGGCCTCAGTAATACTGCCGTGACCTTCATACTGCCTGCCATCATGAATAACTTAAGGCAGCATAATAAGTTATGCAGTGAGAGTCCAGTGCCGCATACCACATTGCCCCAACACAAGATAGCGGAAGATCTAATCCACCAGCCGCTTGCTGCTGGCAGCAAGCGCTTCGGCTTCTTTCTTAGTGTTCCTCTTCCTATTTGCGCATGCTACGCGACCGTTTGGTCTGCGTAGCATGTGCATTGATGTCATCACGGCCCGCAGGGGCGCGTGATGATGTGGAGGGGAGTGGGACTGTGACAGGGTGTCGTGAGAACCAGCGAAGATGGTGGGCCGCAGCTTCCATCCAGCTCACTGGCTGCCTGCCCTCAACTGGTGGCTATATCATTTTTTTTTTACAATTTTTTTGGGCCCGGGCTGCCATCAATGTGGGACAGAAATATGACTGGAGACAGTGGAGAACCTTCGGTGCGGCGAGCAGCAGTTGGTTGCCTTATTACCTAGAAACCCATGGGTACTTATGCAGCAGGCCAACAGGGAATGTACACAGAATGTAGCTGGCTGCGCGACTTCTGTACACTGAGGAGGGGCAGCTGTTGGTGCCAGGAGAGCACAGAGGTAATACTAGGTAGTCTGGACATATGAAATCTGTTAATCTATACCTATGTAGGAAGTGTTGTTAACCCTATGAGTGCAGAGGGGTATGCAACGCATTGCTTTGCAATGCGTTGCATACCCCTCTGGCACTCAAAGGGTTATATGTGGGAGTGATTGTGCTTTTTGTTCACAAAAAGATACATGACCTCCTTTAACCCTTCGCGTGTCAGACTGGTGTTGCACACCCCCTCTGGCACTCAAAGGGTTAAACATCTATAGCGAGTAATGCTGGCCAAGACTATTAAAAAGCCTGAATCAACTACCAACACAAAGTTATGCTGCCATCATTTTGTATTTTTAATAACTGTGAAGTCACCAGGTGATATAAAATTCAGTTAAGGACTTTGAACTAAAAAAAAGCCGGATTTAACATTATTCGCTTTTTCCTTCCTATGTCTTCACCTCTTCCATTTTACAAAATAAGGCTTGCAAAGTCTAATACAAAGTCATGATATAAAGGCCACCAACCCCCATCCGTAGCCTATATTTGATTAATAAAAAGCGTGTGTGTGCCAGCGTGTGAATGTGTCTTATTGGATGCATGTTATATGCCAGTATGTGAATGTGTGTGCTAGCGTACACACTTGTATGTTCTAGTGTACCAGTGTGTGAATTTGTGCACTAGTGAGTGTGTGTCAGTGTGTGCATGTGTGTTAGTGTGTAACAGGAAGAGTAGGGCAAATAGGGGCATCATTTATGCACAATATATCAGGTATACAAAAATCATGTGTAATATGGTGTACAATAGACCGCACTCAAACCAGAAGAGAGCCACAGTAAAAGTAAAAATAATTTCTTGGAAATAGTCATTTCACAGTAAAAGTGCTTACTCATAAATCTATGAATAAGAACCTTTAGTGCAGAACTCATTAGATTGCTTGGATTTTGTCGCAATGTCCACATGTAAATATTCTGATGACTATTCTAAAAAATAGTTTTTTTTTTCTTTTAGGGTGGCTCTCTTCCAGTTAGAGTGCAGTCTATTGTACATCACATTATCATGAGAATAAACAGTTTTGACAACCTGCACCAGTCGGACGGTCACGTATGGTGATGAGTTACACATGATTTTTGTATAGCTGATATATAGTGCACAAATTATGCCCCTATTTGCCCTCCTCTTCTTGTTACACACTAACTTACATGCACACACACACAATAGTGCACAAATTCACACACTGGTACACATATTCACACACTAGTACATACATGTATATACACTAGCACACATATTCACATACTGACACATACATGCATATGCTAACACACATTCACACACTAGTACACACTAACATACATTCACACAATGGCACACTTAGTACACATATTCACACACTAGTATATACATTCACACACATTCATGCCCTAGCACACACACTTGCATACACTAGAACACACATGCATGCACTAGCAAACACATTCACAAACTGCCACACACGCATGTATGCACTAGAACGCACATTCTGATGGCTATTTCCAATAAATTATTTTTTACTTTTACGGTAGCAGCGTCCCCATGCTTTCTGACACACTCTTTCCCTGACATGTCCTTTCCCCTTTATTCTCAGTCAATTTCTGTTGTTCTCACTCCTGCCTACCTAACTAACCTGCCTACCTAACTAACCTTCCCTGTTTCACTGCCTCTTGCCTTCCAATACCCCACTGTCTCCCTGCTGTTATTCTATAAACCAGCGTATGACATATAGACATACTAGGTTGTATTATGTCTGGTTTGAAGAATAACAGAATGGAATGGGGGAGTAATGGATGGCCTGGGGGAGTAATGGATGGCTCGGGGGGTTATTGGATGGCCTGGGGGGTATGTGTGTGTGTGTGGGGGGGGGCTGAGGATGTTGTGGGGGTGGGGCTTATGATGCCATGGGGGTGGGGCTTGTGATGTCATGGGGAGGGGTCAATGATGTCATTGGGCAGGGGGCCCAGACCTCTTTTTGGACCAGGGGCCCTGGGTCCTGTCAGTCCGCCCCTGGAGTACACCACAGTTAAACGCTCATGCAACATCATTTTACCCTGGTAAACCTCACCTTACATCACCAGAGAACTTTCACACCCAAGGGGTTCCACAAGTTACTTTGGCACCAAAGAGTGAGAAATCAGATTTGAATGACTTTGCCAGATATATGGTACGCCGTGAGCTCATGCACACTAGCCTCTCAAAGTTTGATGATTGTGCAGAGAGCTACAGGGCCTGGAGATCTACCTTCAAGGCTACTATTGCTGATCTCAACCTTACTACTAAGGAAGAACTTGATTTGCTCATAAAGTGGCTGGGACCAGAATCTGCAGATCGTGTTAAAAGACTGAGAACAGTACACGTGGACCACCTGGATGCAGGTCTTGTTGCTGCATGGGCAAGACTTGAGCAAGCCTATGGTAGCTCTGAAGCCATAGAAAGCGCTCTATTCAAACGACTGCAAAACTTCCCAAAATTAGCAAAGACTATCGCAAGCTGCACGATCTGAGTGACCTCCTCATGGAGCTAGAGTTGGCAAAGACAGACCCACGTCTATCTGGACTAAGCTTCCTAGACACCGCTCATGGTGTCAACCCAGTGGTGTCTAAACTGCCATATGGCCTGCAAGAGAAATGGGCACAACAGGGCTCAAGGTACAAAAGAGACCATAACGTATCCTTTCCTCCATTCTCATACTTTTGCAGGTTCATTAGTGATCAAGCCTGGATGAGAAACGACTCCAGCTTCAGCTTCAGTGAACCCAACTTGCCTGGTTCATCCTCATCATCATCAAGGTATGATAACACAGTACCTAAACATAGAGACTTTAATAGAGCAATATCTGTCAAGAGGACAGACATCTCACCCTCAACTACCTCACCTAGTGATCAGGGAGTTGTGGATGACAGAGATAAAGACCATAATCGTCAGTTTCCTATTCACAAGAAGCCTCACCCTCTTAAGAAATGTTGTGGGCTTAGGGCAAAGACTTTACAAGAGTGCAGGGAGATTCTCCAGAAACTTGGAATTTGCTTCAAGTGCTGTGCTTCTTATAGTCATCTCGCTAAAGACTGTAAAGTCCTCATCAAGTGCACAGAATGCAGTAGCGACAGACATGTTACAGCTATGCATCCTACTCCACTTCCAGACAACCTACAGCAGCTAGCTACCTCCCCCCCGCCTTAAATCATGGCGGGGAGCAACAAGGTCATGCTCCAGCCAAAGATAATGTTTTATCTTCATGCACAGAAGTCTGTGGAGAGGGCTTGGATCACAAATGCTGTGCCAAGGTATTCCTAGTCAAGATATACATACATAGTAAATTAGGTTGAAAAAAGACACAAGTCCATCAAGTTCAACCTTCGCTTCATACCTCAGTAACTGAGAATTTTATAGCTTTCCTGCTACCAATTAAATTAGTCTTTATAAGACCTTCCTGATCAGCCTACTGATAAACAGTATAACTCTGTATGTTCCCTTTTGAAAGAAATGTATCTAATCTTCTCTTAAATGTATCCATTGTATCTGCCATAACTACCTCCCTGGGCAATGAATTCCACAATTTGACAGACCTTACCGTAAAAAAACCCTTCCTCTGCTGAAGTTTAAACCTCCTTTCCTCTAATCTCAAGGGGTGTCCCCTGGTCACCTGATCAGGCCTTGGAATAAATAGCTCACCGCAGAGATCCTTGTATTGACCTCTCATATACTTGTACAATGTGATAAGGTCTCCTCTTAGTCGTCTTTTCTCTAGAGTAAATAAACCAAGTTTGTTTAGTCGTTCCTCATATGTCAAGTCCTCCATTCCCTTAATTAATTTTGTTGCTCTCCGCTGTACCCTCTCTAGTTCTAGTATATCCTTTTTCAGAACCGGTGCCCAAAATTGCACTGCATACTCAAGGTGAGGTCTTACCAATGATTTGTATAATGGCAAAATAATGTTATCCACTCTTGCTTCAATACCTCTTTTTATGCAAGACAGGACTTTGTTTGCCTTTGCTACTGCTGTTTGACACTGGTCACTGTTTCCAAGTTTGTAGTTGACAAGGATACCCAGGTCTTTTTCTAGCAACGAGTCACCTAAAATTATTCCATTAAGTTTATAAGTAGCCTTGGGATTGTTTCCTCCCAAATGCATGACTTTACACTTCCCCACATTAAACTTCATATTCCACATGTTTGCCCAATCTGACATTGTATGTAAGTCCCTCCGTAGAGAGAAAATATCCTGTTCTGAATTAATGACTTTGCATAATTTAGTATCATCTGCAAATATTGATATTTTGCTTTCTATATCTATTTCCAGGTCATTTATAAACATGTTAAAAAGCAGCGGACCCAATACTGAACCCTGAGGTACTCCACTCTCCGCTTTAACTATACTGGAGAATTTTCCATTTACAACCACACACTGTTCCCTATCCTTCAACCAGTTTTGTATCCAATTGCAAAGGTTATCTCCTAGCCCCAATTTCCTTATTTTATACACCAGCCTTCTGTGTGGTACTGTATCAAATGCCTTTGCAAAGTCTAGATATACTACATCTACTGCCTTGCCATTGTCAAGGTTGCTGCTTACCTCCTCATAGAAGCTGAAAAGATTAGTTTGGCATGATCTATTCTTCATAAAACCATGTTGATTCATGCTAATGATCTTATTTTTTGTGTTGTAATCCTGAATATAGTCCCTTATTATGCCTTCTAATAGTTTTCCAACTACAGAGGTCAAACTCACTGGTCTATAATTCCCAGGTTCTGTTTTAGTTCCCTTCTTAAATGGAGGCACTATGTTAGCTCTTCGCCAATCCTGTGGCACGGAGCCTGTGGTAATAGAATCTTTAAAGAGTAAATATAGGGGTTTTGCTAACACAGCACTGAGTTCCTGAAGAACCCTTGGATGTATACCATCAGGACCCGGTGCTTTGTCGGTCTTAATTTTGTTCAGTCTTCCCATGACATCTCCTTGAGTTAACCCAATATCTATTAATTGTATTGTTTTATTTGTTACTTGCGGAGGCTCTTCTACCATTCCTTGCTCCCTTGTATATACTGATGCAAAGAAAGTGTTTAAAACATCGGCCTTTTCCTTATCCTCACTAACCAACTCACCCATCTCATTTTTGAATGGTCCAATGCACTCCCTCTTAAGTTTTTTGCTATTTATATATTTAAAAAACTTTTTTGGATTAGTTTTGCTTTCCCTTGCAATTCGAGTTTCATTATCTATTTTTGCTACCCTAATTGCCTTTTTGCAATCTTTGTTGCACTTCCTGTATTTTAAGAAAGATTGTTCAGTTCCTTCTGACTTAAATAATTTGAATGCTTTTTTTTTCCTTGCTATTTCCTTCTTTACATGTGCAGTTAACCACATTGGCTGTGACTTACTTCTTTTGCACTTGTTCCCCATTGGTATATACAGTTGGGTACATTTCTGCAACCTAAATTTGAATTCTGACCATTTTTCCTCAGTATTTTTGCCTTTAAATAAAATATCCCAGTCTATGTGTTGCATTGAGGCCCTTAACAATTTGAAGTTCGCTTTTTTAAAATTAAGAGTATTGGTTGAACCTATACATTTTTGCTTTGCCAGACAGATCTCAAATGTAACCATGTTGTGATTACTGTTTCCCAAATGTTCTCTTACCTTAATATTGGATACCATTTCTGTGTTATTAGTGATCACTAGGTCCAATACATTGTTATTTCTTGTCGGCGCTCCCACCATTTGAGACATGTAGCTTTCACGAAGCGTGTTCAAAAACCTGCTACCCTTAGCACTCTGGCAGGTCTCATTTTTCCAGTTGATATCTGGATAATTAAAATCTCCCATAATTATAGTATGCCCAAACTGGGCAGCTTTCCTCATTTGCAATAGCAGTTGGGCCTCATCATTGTCATCGATATTTGGTGGTTTGTAGCATATGCCCACCAACAACTTTTTTTTACCTTTCACACCACATTTAGTCTCGATTTCTACCCACATGGACTCCACAGTTTGGCCAGTTTCCTCACTAATATCACCTCGCAAAACTGGATTTAGCTCTGTTTTCAAATATAAGCACACACCTCCACCTTTTCTATTAATTCTGTCTCTTCTAAACAGGGAATAGCCCTCTATATTTACAGTCCAGTCATGTGCATCGTTCCACCATGTTTCTGTTATTCCAATTATGTCCAATTGCTCATTAACCGCCAGCAATTCTAGTTCTCCTATTTTATCTACCATACTTCTTGCATTTGCTAGCATACAATTGATTTTGAAGTCTTTACATATATTAATCCCTACATGCCTTTTTTCTTCACCTTCATTTACTAGGAGTTCCTCCCTACTGATTAAATTTCTCCCCACCCTTTCTCCACCCCGAAGGACCATCCTGAGAAAGCTACTAGAATGTATGCCATAATAGATGAACAGAGCAATAGATCCCTGGTTAAGCCTAAATTTTTTGAGATCTTTGGCATAGAGGGTCAAGCCACACCGTATACTCTCAGAACGTGTTCTGGTCGAGTAGAGACCTTCGGCAGAAGGGTCAATGGGTTCATTGTCTCTCACATCAAGGAGGGAGAGGGCATACCCCTACCAACATTAGTTGAGTGTGACCAGATACCAGGCGAAAGGGAAGAGATTCCCACTCCAGAAGCCGCATATCATCCTCACTTCAGGCACCTTGTTGATGAGATTCCTGCAATGGACACGAGTGCTGAAATTTTGGTCCTGCTAGGAAGAGACATTCTCAGAGTACATAAAGTACGCGAACAGTGTGATGGACCTGACGACGCCCCTTATGCACAAATACTTGACTTAGGCTGGGTAATAGTGGGCGATGTATGCTTGGGCAAGATGCGTACGTCAGCCGAGATCTGCTCCTTCAAAACTTACGTGTTGGGAAATGGACGTGCCTCCCACTTCAAACAATGCCCTCACCATTACGAAGTAAAGAAGAAGCCTTTTGACATCATCCAAGTACGGCATGATACTCCTGTCCTTTGTGATGACAACCTAGGTGCTGCAGTGTTTAGTACTACCAGTGATGACAACAGAGTAGCCTTGTCAGTTGAAGACAGAGAGTTCATAAAAATAATGGATAAAGAATTCTTCCAGGATGAGTCTAACAGCTGGGTTGCGCCATTACCCCTTTGTGCTGCAAGTGCCAAAATCCCAACCAATCGTGAACAGGCTCTATCCAGAGTCAACTCACTTCAGCAAACACTAAAGAACAGGCCTGAAATGAAGGACCATTTCATCGCCTTTATGAAAAGGATCTTCGACAATGATCACGCCGAACCAGCGCCACCACTTCATAGACACGATGAGTGCTGGTACCTACCTTTCTTCGGAGTGTATCACCCATGCAAGCCTAAACAAATCAGGGTAGTATTTGACTCCAGTGCCAAGCATCAAGGCATATCCCTGAATGATGTTCTTCTTACGGGCCCGAATCTAACCAACAACCTTGTAGGTGTACTTATGAGGTTTAGAAGAGAGCCAGTTGCGATAACTACCGACACTGAGCAAATGTTTCATTGCTTCATTGTACGCGAAGACCATAGGAACTTCCTAAGGTTTCTGTGGCACTGTAACAACAACATGGACAATGAGATCAGGGAATACTGCATGAAAGTACATGTTTTTAGGAATAGTCCCTCACCCGCTGTTGCAACATATGGTTTACGAAGGACTGCCCTTGATGGAGAAAAGGAGTATGGCGTGGACGCTCGACACTTCGTTGAGAGAGACTTTTATGTTTATGATGGACTTAAGTCCTTACCTACAGATGAAGAAGCTATAGATCTGCTCCAAAGGACATAAGGTATGCTCTCTGAGGCTAACCTCAGACTACACAAGATTGCCTCAAATAGTGTTGCCATTATGAAAGCCTTTCAACCTGACGACCATGCCACAGGGTTCAAAGACCTAAACCTGGGGATGGACATCCCGCCACAGAGAAGTCTGGGCCTATGGTGGGACTTATTAAGGGACACCTTCGTCTTTCAAGTCAGTACTGCAGACAAGCCATTTACCAAGTGTGGCGTTCTGTCAGTAGTGAACAGCCTATACGATCCAATGGGATTTGTGGCTCCCATCACTATACAAGGCAAATCCTTGTTTAGGCAGTTCTCAGGGGCTATTAAAGATTGGGACGCCCCATTGCCAACAGACAAGCTTCCAAAGTGGGAGTCCTGGAAACAATCTCTACATGCCTTAGATGGAATCCATATACCACGCTGCTACACTTCAGCTTCTCTTACTACAAGTCAGAGAAAAGAGATTCACATCTTCTCAGATGCATCTACTGAGGCCATAGCAGCTGTTGCCTACCTCAAGGTAAGAGACTCCTCTAATCAAACCCACATAGGGTTTCTGTTTGGGAAAGCTAAGTTAGCACCTAAGCCAGAGCACACAATCCCTAGGCTTGAACTTTGTGGGGCTGTGCTAGCTGTAGAAATTGCAGATTTCATACTACATGAGCTGGACATTCTGATAGATGACACCAAATTCTACACAGACAGCAAGGTTGTTCTGGGCTACATATACAACCAGACCAAAGTTTCTATGTGTTCAACCGTGTTGAAAGAATCTAAACCTGAACAATGGCATTATGTCCCATCTGAAATTAATCCTGCAGATCATGCCACCAGGCCAGTGTCTGTAAGTGCCTTTGCAAATTCTTCTTGGTTAACAGGTCATGAATTCCTGCTGGATCATCCAGAAGAAACCACAGCTGATGTCTTCAGTATTCTAGAACCTGACAAAGATCCAGAGACCCCAACTATCCTTACCCCAGCTACTCTGCTTACCCAGAAGCTTGGGTCTATCCCTGTTCCACCTGGAAACTTTAAATCAGGAAATCTGTGCTATGACCAGTGGAGGCGAGTACAATACCTCGCCAACAGGTTTTCAAGACATCAAAGCAAGTTGCACTGATGTTTATTTGCAATTGTATAACTACCGTTATGGTGTAAATAGTGACATTTAAAATGCCAGACGGGGAGTATGCTGTTACACAGTTAATATTCTCATTATTGTAGATGGGAATTACATAGTTTATTCTTTGATCCATTTACTATGGATTTCTCTATGGTTAGTTATTTGCTGCCATCTTGTGGCCTTTTTTTTGGTAATGCACTTATGACACATTTACTTGTATGTAAACCACACCCCTGCTCTCTAGTGAGGCACTTCCTGTATCATGGTTGCCTGCCACATGTAACAGGGACACATGTATTCTGCATGCTAAGCTAGGAAAGCATCATCTTTTTTTGACTGCATAATACTGAAATCCATTCATTCCGCTGTATTCCATTGTTTGTTGTACAGAATAAACCAGCTTGTGGATGAAAACCGGTATTGGTGAGTTCAGCTATCTGATAAGGATTGTCCGCAGTGGGTATATCTGCTTATTCAGACCAGGCATAGAGGTCTTACAAGGGATAGATCGCTATCACAACAATCTGAGTCAGAATACAGCCTAACGGAAAACCCACAAAGTAGGCTCTACCGACTTTGCCAATATACCGGGCAAGGCAACCTCAGGATGGAATAACGTACAGGTTCTACCGGCCTTACCAATATACCTAGCAAGGCAGCCAAAAGAATACCAATAGGCTCTACTGGCCCTGCCAATACCGGGTAAGGCAACCTCAAGATGCAATATGTAAGGTTCTACCGGCCTTACCAATATACCGGGCAAGGCAGCCCAAAGGTGCAGGTGTCAACCAGAGAACTTAATGACTGTCAGATGGCAATGACAGTCTAGTAGTAAATAATAGCCTGTATGATCCAGTGGTATCGCCTAGTAGTCTGTATACTGCAGTACCCGTGTACAGCAGGAATGCTAGCTGTCTAGGACTGGACAGCGCACAGCGAGAAATCAGACTACCTTCATAAGGAGACAAGGAAGTAAACCAGCGCCCTCACGTTGGGAACAGACAAGCAGGACATAGCTTAACCCACAGGTCATGGAACGAACCAACACCCACGTGTTGGTATCCTACAAGCTATAGTGATAGCTTAGAGAGGTGGAGCTAACCAGCGCCCGCACGCTGGGAGCCAACAGACTGAATAGTGTAGCCGCAAAGCTTGTGGAGCAAACCAGCGTCCACTGGGAGCCAACAGACAGTATAGTAAAGCCGCAAGACTTGTGGAGCAAATCAGAGTCTGCACGCTGAGACCAACAAACAGTATAGTATAGCCGTAAGGCTTGTGGGGCGAACCAGCGTCCGCACGCTGGGCTAACCAACAGATAGTAAAGCAGCAAGGCTTGTGGAGTGAACCAGCGTCCGCATGCTGGGACCAACAGACAATATAGGATAGCCGCAAGACTTGTGGAGCGCACCAGTGTCCACACGCTGGGACCTACAGACAGAGTAGTAGAGCCACAAGGCTTGTGGAGCGAACCAGCGTCCGCACATTGGGACCAACAGACAATATAGGATAGCCGCAAGGCTTGTGGAGCGCATCATCGTCTGCACGCTGGGACCAACAGACGGAGTAGTATAGCCGCAAGGCTAGTGGAGCGAACCAGCGTCCGTACGCTGGGACCAACAGACAAAATGTCGCCAAAGCGACCGAAGCAGAAATCTCCACAGACGCAGGAACCGGGCCCAGGAAGCGAACAGGAACCAGCAAGGACCATAAACCGGATGAGGAACGGCAACGAAGACTGGAAGCAGGAACAGCAACCTCTTAAGATCAACCGGAACCGGCACTGGAACCAGCACTGCAGACAGGAGACTCAGGAACAGGATGAAGTCAGGAACTCAGGAAAACAACAACAAGGCCCAATAAGCTTCTGTAGCATGGTGGAAGTGGATGCAATCAGAGATACCACGAAAGGGCAACCAAAGGGTGCCCAGACACAGTTTAAATAGGCAATGTGAGGTGGGCTAAAGGCAGACAGCCATTGGGAGCCCCCTACTGGTAATAGACATAGAAATGCAGCAATCACGGGCACCGTGATAGTATCACAGTTCGCTTCAGTCCATCAATTAGATAATGGCACAGTCTTGTTTCCAAAATATGAAGTACTTATTGTTCTCTTCAATAGATGAAACAATATCTCCAAATAGGAAACCAATATACCAAATTGTTGATAACGAGACGTTGGCTTACTCAAGGATCTCCTTAGTTTTGGCTTGAGCTAAAAACGGCACGCATATCATATCAGACTCCCAGTTTTAGAGGCAGGTGGTGGGAGAAATATCACAGTTCTTCTTTGATGGTGATCATGGGAACATGTTGACAAAACTCCTCTGGGATACAGATTCTTCTCTGTTAGGATGGACTCCAGCATCTCTTGCCCAATGGTTCTTGATAAAGGCACTGGAACCACGCTTGGCTGTTACAGAAGAAGGATGATCCACATCACAGCTTGGCTTTGTCCGGAACTCCTGTCACCGAAGAAGGGTGATCCACCTCACATCCTTGGTCTTGATGTCCATAATAATGGCATCTGTCAACCGACCTCAGTCTTTTATGAACTCTTTGGTCTAAAAGAAATGACACATGAGTGATCTCATTGAAACAATTTTGCATGCATGCATACTTACAATACAGTTTCAACCAGTGTCCCTATGACTTTGGTACTGTAATGATTACCGTACCTTTATTTTTGCACTAGTCTGTTTGTGGCCCTCACTAGCCTTAAGCTAAACTAAGATAATCTAACATTCTCTGTCTCTGCTCTTCCCCCTTTCACAGAGGAATGACCCTCAGCTGTATGCTAAAAACAAAACCTTGTCAAAAAGAAAAATAAAATTAGCATTTTCAGAGAATCATTGAGCAGCAATTCATTTGTTGATGAGATACGTTAGAATGTTAGTGGGGAACATACATGCCACACAGACAGACAAAAAGATATAGCAACGTTTCACTGAAACAAAAGAAGACAATAGAAAACATGATAATATCATTTTTACAATCAATATTACTCATCCATCCGATGATTGAATTAGGATCCTTGTTCTTCTTCAGCTTCTCTCGCTATGATCTGTAACTGAGATTTAAGGTGACAATCACTCAATTGGTTTGTATGAACCCTCTTTTCTAAAGTTTCACCATTATTAGGGATTTAAACCTTATAGGCAACTGGAGATAATTTATCAGTAACGATATATGGCCCTCTCCATGAGGGTAAGAATTTCTTTTCTCTTACCTGGTTTCTCACAAAATTGTACAGATAAACATTATCATTTACCTCATAACCCCTTTTGGTGGTGTTTAGGTCATAGTAAGTCTAATTACTTACCACTGCTTTCTCCAGATTTTTCTGCACAAACGCATGTTGTATATGCCTGCGTAACTGGACTATGTACTGGTGTGTTATGGGGCATTAATTAGATTTTGATAAGACATCCGTTATAGCAAGTGCTGGGGTAGGACCATCTTTCTACCTGTCATTAATTCAAATGGTGACATTTTCGTGGCTGCACTAGGAGTAACCCGAATAGCCATGAGAACTAGGGGTAGTTTAAGATCCCAATCCTTACCTGATTCCTTAACAAACTTCTTAAGAATGTTAACAATGGATTGATTATATCGCTCCACCCCCCCACTTAACACAGGATGGTAAGCAATATGTAATTTACGTTTTACCCCAATATTTTCCATAATTTGCTCATCACTTCACTGGTGAAATGGCTACCTCTATAAGATTCAATCCGCTGTGGTAGGCCAAACCTCGAGAACACATGGTTAATTAACAATGCAGCAGCGGTTTCTGCTGAATTATTGTTTGCAGGTAAACACTAAAACAATTTGGTGAACAGACGAGTAACAGTTAGCATATACTTGTTCCCCCTTGCTGTCCGGGTAAGTGGTCCTATAAAATCTATTTGAATATCTGACCACAGTAAAGAATTGGGAACACACCAAACAACCTTGACAATAGGTTTGTACATCTTTAAGCATATGAGGCCAATGTGGAGAATCTCATACATGAATATGTCTCCACGATGACCTGAAGCAGGTGCATCATGAGCATGTTGGAGCATTAAACCTCTAATTCAGTTGGTACAACCCATTGCTGTATTCGATTTTTAGAGGTTCTGATTAACAGACCATCTTGTATATGGAACTGGGCCTTGGATCTCATTGAGATCCTCAAGTCTTCCTATCCTCCTCAGAAATTGGGTGGTTTAGGGGGTCTGCTATATGTTTATAGAATAGCCCTATGATAGGGCATTCTAACCCAGGCATATTGTACTCCTCCCAAGGTAAAAACTAGCTTATATTGGTCTTCCTCGCTGACTTTAATGGTCCAGTACCCTTGGGCGCACTCAGTCACAGTAAAGAACTTAGGGCTCGATCCAGATGTTGGCGTCGGCAGAAAAAACTGGCGACAGTGGTTTTGTTTGTCAAGTAAGCAATGCAAATGTTCCCACTAGTAAGAAATAACGGCAGTTCTGAAATACACATCGCCCGTCTCCAAAACATCAAAATCTCGCCCATAGAGGACAATGTAGAAGTGAAGCCCAGAGCCATTCAAATGTTGGAGTTAGGTCTAACACGAGTTAAATTTCAACATTTTCCTCCAGAAATCTAACACCCATTTTTTTTGGCGAACAAACGGTGAGTGGAGCAAAAGTACTAATTGCAACGGGACACAGGAGGTAGGGCATTAGAAATTAATGAGATCTAACTAAAGTTTAAATTGAGGAAGCAGCCCTGCGCTCTGATCACTCAATCAGTCACCCGGTTTGACCCGGATGACTGATTGAATGATGGGAATGCAGCGGGCTGCGGGCGGCTGTAAAGCCCACAGCATCAAGAAGGCAGTAAATGCCTTTGGGGTTGCCCCATGGATCATCTATCATTATGGATAGATGATCCATGGTAGGGGGGCTATCACGAGGGGTTCTGGTGCCTCCCTTTGAGGTCTGATCTTTTACCGTAACCATAAAAGCGCATATAAGCTATGTTTCACATAGCTTATATGCTCTTAATGTAATTAACAGGCATTTGTTGGCCTCATGTTAGGGGGGTGTCATGAGGGGTCATGATACCCCCCTTGAGGTATAATGTATATATTGTTAAAGTTAAACACATTTCATTAATAAAACATAACTTGTTAACATACACACACATATATACAGGCATATCTTACCTATTAACCCTTTGGGTACCAGAAGGGTAGGAAACATGCTAATCAATGCTTTCCTACCTCTCTGGTACTCAAAGAGTTAAGTGCTGAATAAAAGACAGATTTGTCGACTACATGGCAGTCCCTGAGGTGAATGATGGAGTTAATATGTTGAATATATGCAATATATGTCAACATACTAAGGGGGGGGGATGTCAAAGGGGGGGCATTGTGTAGTGCTTGGTGTACTGTTTCTGTTTCTTGTAAACCTTTGAACGCCACAGGGGTGAGCAGTGCACATCCCTACTGCGTTCAATGCTGTCCATGGTGCTGAAAGCCTTCTCTGTTTTCCCCCACTGGCTGGGTAGGGAAGCACAGAGAATGCTGTTCAGACTGTCGTTCACAGTGGGAAGGAGCGTCTGTGATTTTGGGTTTTCTGATTGAACTTTATACTTTGATGTGCTGTGATTGGCTGTGGTGCTAGGTAACATTTTTATTGTGTGTTTTTAGGTAAGATTTTCTATGCAAAGCAGGTTTAAGGTGAACATGTATTTTGTTGGTTGTTGCTCGTTAGCCTTTCTGGGTAAGGAAGATTTGAATCTCACGTTACCCTGTCTTGGTTAACTCACGAAGGCAGTTTGTTTCTTCACGTTGGTTTTAACGCCAATATTTGGATCGAGCCCTTAGACCCCTGCATCTGAACTAAACACTGATCTATATATGGCACCGGCCAGCCGAACATATATACATGTTTGCAGTTGCCTTAAGTCAGCACACAGACGCCATTTACCATTGGGTTTAAGGATTCCCAAGATGGGCTTATTATATGAGCTGTGCACTGGCCGTATAATGCCCCTCTCTTTGAGGTTCCTTATGATCTTCGCCAATTAGTTATAGGACGCAAGTGGAAGACGGTACTTTTTTACATATACAGGAGGCAATTTAGGGTCCGTTTGTATGTGGGCGATGTGTATGTTGGTTAAACCACAATCATATGAATCTTTGGCAAACAGCTCTTGGAATTCCATAAGGATTTCCCTTGGCTGTTGGCGTTGAGTCATCAGAGCACTCATCGGCTAGAGAGATTTGCTCGCTGCTAGATCATTGAACCCTGGAAATGCTTCAGGCCTACCTAACTCATAGGTTTCCTCAAGCTGTGTAAATAAAGCATGAGCATTTACTCTTACCTTATCCATAGCCTCCTGATATTCTCGGGACTGGTTCCTCCATCTGGTGTTCAAATACCAGAGAGGATTCCTCAGTCTGGCATGTACCTGTATCAGGGCTATATGGATACACCGAATGAATGGAAAACAGTCCCTCTGGGAGGGAGTAAAACATTTGCTCAACTAGTTGCTCCTCAGATAGATAATTATCAGACAGTAGGCCAATTACTTGATTCTGAAACCCAAATGTATAGTATTCTGAATCCAGCGCATAACCAATTACAGTTCCCTTCTCTAAGGTAATACTATTTAATAAGGTAATACTTTTTAATAGTATTTAATACTATTATTCTATAATATTATTTACCTCATTTAATGTTATTTACCACAACGTGGACTGGTGTTCTACGAATACTAACCATAGGGGTGTGTTCCACAGAAACTCCTAATTGTTGAATCCTATTTGAGAGGCATATCAATGCATCAGGATTCTCAAGGTTCTGACCACTACGAACCTTCAATGATATGGGGACCTGACTTGCCCCACCAGGTATAGTGACCTCATTAGCTACCTGTAATTTAACTGCATATGACAACAGTTGGCATGGCTTCAGGGCGGTTTGTAAGTCATCCTGAAATCCACAGGGGTTCCCTTCTAACCTAGTCCATAGGTTATTATTCACCAGATCAATCAGGGTGGCAAAACTATGTATTAAATCGTTGCCTATATAGATCTGGTGTTGGGGTTCCTCCACTACAAGAAAAATGTGTTTTGCAGACCTATCACCTGGCGCTATAGATAACAGACATCTAGCAACAACGTTATAACTTGTAGTATCGTCATCTAGGTCATGTACCAAATTATCATATGGCACCAGATACTTAATGTGGATAGGATTTCTTACCTTCATCAGTAGACTGTTACTAATTTAACTCTGTTCCAGTTTCAGATTCAGTTTAGCCTGTTTGATCCTCCCCAAGTCTTGAACCTGTAAGGAAACAAACAACTCACCCCCTGTATTGTCAATGGACGTCAGATATTGAGAATGATTCTCTGGATCTGTTGGCTGAGGATGATCTGTGAAGAAAGATGGTTAAGATATTGCCTTCTAGCTTCACATTCTGAATCTGTTCTGGTAATGCCTTGATGGAGAGGTCACCTTACATGTTTTCAGCTTTGGTATCAGGCATCTGTAAAATGGATTTCAATAGTATCCCTAGTTTCCTCTACCACATGGTAATTTCCATGGGGGCATTGCGATGCCCGTTCATATTTGATTGGGGTTTTAACTTGTAACCAGATGGCATTATCCACACCGTTTATGATGGGACTTAATCGCCGTAGCAGATCGGCACCTATAATTAACCTGTTATAGAGAATTTCAACTGCTATGACTTTATGTGTGAATGATTTATTACCGATCTTAAATTTTAACCATGTGGTTCCCAATACGTTTAAGGGGTTACCTCCTACGCTTATTAGGGATCCATCAAATGCTTTCAACACTGGCTTTACAGTAGCATTCTTCATAATTTGATAATAATGGGAACTAGACAGTATGGTAGCTTGTGACCCTGTATCCAGGAGGTTGGAAATAATTAAGTCATCAAATTCCTGCAATGTGACATTAATGAAATATCTCCCTTCATATTCATGCAATTCACATAAATAATTATGGTGTAAAATCATCTTAGAATCCCTCCACTGCCTGCAAGGGTTAATTCCTGAATTTACAGGAGTGACCACTTGGTCAGGTTGTACAGCAGCAGCAGCATCCCCCTTCATTCATCCTCATTCTTTAACCTGTTCTGAAGAAATGCAGGGAAAAGAAGTTATATAATCAAGGATGGACTTATGTGTACCTGGCTGTGGGTGAGATAAGGAAGAATTGATAGAGTCAAACACAGCATTTACATCCTGTAAAGCAAATGTATTAGCATTTCCGTTGGCTAAAACATGATGGTTATTGTAGGAATTACATAGGGCAAAGCAATGGTATTCTTTTCCCCTAAGGTCTGCTTACCATTACCCTGTTCTGTTACTAAGTGGCAGCCGCCACTCCTGGAGCTGTCCCTAAAAAAGGATTAGATGCCTGCTGTGTATTAGAACTAGGGTTTTGGTCTAGCTGTGCCACATTAGCCATAATTTAGGCCATCATGTCTGTCAGGTTGTTAACTTGGACCCTGAGACTTACCTGCTTCTGACCTTGGTTCCCAGAATCAGATTTATTTTTGCTGATTAGGTTTACTGATTTTGCTGGGACTTGGACCCCTGATTGGTAGAGTTTTTACCCTTTTTGAACCTCTTGGGAAGCTCGGATTTATTTTGGTTTTTGTTGTATCCCTGGGACCTTTTGAAAAATGGTTTCTTACCATTTGAGTTATTAGACCCCTGGGAACTAACAGAGGCAGGCCCCTTCTGTCCTGGTGCCTGGTTATGAACCTGGAGAGATTTTAACACCTCGGCATAGGTTCTCTTACCAGATTCAAATGGCAAGCTTTCCTCAACCAATGTGTCCACTACACACTGGGTGGCAGGCTTCTTGTCCCTAGCTGGGGTATTCGCACTCTGATGGGAATTATAGAGCTTAATAGCTTGAGTGAGTAACCAATCTAGTGACAACATGGGTGAATCATCCCTAGTTAGATTAGTTTTCATATACCTAGGCAGAGCATTAAAGAATAATTCCCTAAACTCATAAGATTGGAAATCGACATCCTTATCTGCAAGGAAATATGCACATTTTAGCTCTGACAAGAATTGCCTGGGGTCCTGTTGTGGCCTACATTTTAGTGCATAGATAGCACATTTAGTCTCATGGCGGGTTTTAAAGGGCCCAAAAGCTAGGATTATTTCCTCAACAGTTTCTTCCCAGGTGGTGATATCCATATCATTCAGGGATCTGAAAAAGAAACTCTCTGAAATATCAAAAAACGAAGGCACACAATACATTTTATGACGGTCAGAATGAAGGCCTAGGGATGCAAGTGTTTCAACATAACGCTCTATATGGTTAACAACAGACACTTTAGCACAGTGTCCTTAACAAACCTTATTATTTTTGTTTTATCACCCACTAAGGATGACCTTTCCTCTTGTTCAAACCTACTCAGTGTGGACATTGTCCTTCTGTGAGGTTTGAGCACTTTCTTCCTGTTAGAGGTTAATCTGTGACTTGTTAAGAGGCTCTGAGGTGTATGGTGTGTGAATTGCTCTGGGATGCTACCCTCATCCTCACTCCTCAGCATGAAGTGTGAGTCATGAGGGTCAGCAGCCCCAACCTCCCCAGGTGAGTGATCCTGAAGACTGACTTTCCTGTCAGGACCAATACCTTGTTCCTGCTCAGAAGGATGATTTGTCAGGGTGAGAGGCAGTAAAGGCCTGCATTCTATCTGACAATTCCTGAATCTGCCTGGACAAGATATCCAACGTCCCTTCATCCATTGATATATACCCTTTAGGGGCACTATCAATGGACTGGTATACCAACACTTGCTCCTGAAGTTTGGCATTCTGCATTCTCATGAGCCTACCTGTCTATATGGGTTTGGAGTTGCTTAACTTGTTCTTTGTGGTTCTCACATGTTAAATTAAACATATTAGCACTGAGGATAGAATGCTGTTCTTTTGCATACAACACTTTTGCCAGATTATATTTACAGCTGCTCTCTAGCCCATTTACCTGGTGCTTGAGAGACTGAATATCCTCTTCCTGTGTTTTTACCAATTTATGGTAGTCACGCATATCTTTCTCTAACTCAGAGATTCTATCAATCTTAGCCTTCAGTGTTTATTTTATTGGCTCCATTTTTTTCTTGCTTATCCTCTAATTTGTTTCTCTGGAAGGCTATAATATTTAACAATTCGGGCATGATTAATAAAATCTGTATAGCCAACTCCTTTGGCTTGGTTATTCTATACATTTATTTAAAGCTCTATAATAGAAGCTATCGGATTGCCAAATGTTATCAAATTGGGATTCTACCCTTAACTCTATATCATCACTCCATTGCTGTGCATCACGTTTAATTTTTAGGCGAGAATAGATGGCATAAATTAACTTGCCTTCTACAGACCATTTCATTTCTTCTCCTGAGATCTGTTCCATTGGATCAGAACTTGACTGAGACATTTTTATGCACAAATATGTTACTGTGTAATATATCTGCCAATAAAATTATTTGACAAATGTGTCAACCCTGTGTATAGATCTCAGCAGTGCCTCCAATGATGTAGAACCAATTATGTTGAAGGTATCCAAAGGGTTAAAACAAGAGAAACAATCAGGTTGGATATCTTCACATAAATAGATAAATTACAATATTAAATAATTTTGAGAACTTTACGCAATACTAGGTATTGACACACTACTTCACAGTAAAGAATTGATTAACCATTTGAGTGGCAGAGGGGTACGCAACACATTGCAAAGCAATGCATTGAGTACCCCTCCGGCACTCAAAGGGTTAAAATAATCAATCCTGCATATTTGTGCATAAATATATATCATTTATTTAAATACAATATAATATATATATAAAAAGTGTAAGCAACAATGAAATAAATAAGTGACCAGCAATTACAATAGATATACAGTAACTCAAACCACAATTATCACCATTAGGATTATCAGCAATTAAAGGGTTAACCACACATAGGTATATTCAGAGGTAGTAGATAACAATAATTGCACTCAGCAGCATAGAAAAGGATAATTGAGCCTTACAATTAATAAAATACAGTTGGCAGCAGTGTATATGAATACCTCTGCCCCAGAAACTGTATAAACTATGCTAATTGAGGTTTAAGGTATGTTGTCAGATGAATCAACTTTAAAGTGATAGTAATGTTTCATAATAAAAGCAGCTCTAATTAATCAGCATAGTATTTGGGCCATGGAGAGTGTTATTTCAATTCTGTCAGAGTTGTAGTTTAGGAGTAGTTCAATGATAAAGTATCCCCCTCCCGCCCCTTTTACTAATGTAACACTGCTCAGCCAGAGCAGAAGGGAGGTGCCCAGGTAGACTGTAGAGAGGTACAATCTTCAGTTAAGATAAGGGAAAAACAAGGCTCACTGCTAAAACTATTTTACTCTTATCTGGCAAAATATGATAATTTACCAATCCATAAATAAATTCTACTTAATTCCAGAATTTCTATAGCCAAAATGGCTTATTATAATTTATCTCAAATGGTTGACCAGTCCGATTAAGACAAATTATAAGAAAATTATGTTTCTTCAAATATAGAAGAAATATATATTTAATTCTGAATTTTGCAGAATTTAAATAAGGAAAGATATACAGTTACCAGTAATAAGTGTGGATTTCTTAGCATTTCTTTATTAGCTAGTCCAGAATACTTCAGGAAAACATAGCAGGAAATGAAGAGCCATGAACCAAGAGGAAAAAGCCCCAGAGGAAAAAAACAGCCAAGACCCAAGAGGAAAGACCCCTTTTCTCTCTAAACTTGCATATTTATAATATGAAAGTCCTCTTATCAAAATCTGCTCTGATTGGTTAAAGATCCATCTCATTTTGCAGTGACAATATCAGTAGTACATTATGGCCAAAGCACTAGTAATAACACCATGTAATCTATAGATGGTACCATTACTCTACATTAAAATTCACACCTAAAATGATACCTAGTCTGGGTCGTATCAAAAATTTGGAATGTGAACCTTGACCCTACGTCACATAAATATGTCACCCTACTAGACTTTCCCATAGGGAGTATGTTTCTGTTTTAGACTTTTAAGATTTTCTTATAAGATACTAATACTGCTTGAGACTATGGTTGTCTGCAATTCTATATCAATCATTATTAAAGTCTCCTAAATATTCCCCCCTCCATTGAGGAAGAGAGGTTCATTGTCTCTGTTACATGATGTAATTTAAACACATTTTAAAAACAGATTTTTAGAGAATTTGGTTTAAAAGAAAAATTAACCATGTCCTCCCCATCATGGTAATGTCTCTGACAATCTGCAAAGCAGGCGATCTTAGTTTCACCATCCAAGAGGGGTAAGTCTGAGATGGCAGAGGAGCACCTTATCATATTCAAAGAGGCTCCATAGAAAGCACCAATCAGGTTGGATATCTTCACATAAATAGATAAATGACAATATTAAATAATTTTGAGAACTTTACACTATATTAGGTATTGACACAGTAAAGAATTGATCAAAATAATCATTTCCGCATATTTGTGCAAAAATACATATAATTTATTAAAGTGCAATATACTGTATATATATATATATATATATATATATATATATATATATATATATATATATGAAAAGTGTAAGCAACGATGAAATAAATGAGTGACCAGCAATTACAATAGATATATAGTAACTCAAACCACAATTATCACCAGCAATTAAAGGGTTAACCACACATAGGTATATTCAGAGTCACTACATTATAATACTTGAACTCGGCAGCATAGAAAAGGATAATTGATCCTTACAATAATAAAATACAGTTGGCAGCAGTGTTTATGAATACCTTCTGCCCCAGAAACTGTATAAACTATGCTAATTGAGGTTTAAGGTATATTGTTAGGTGAATTAGCTTTAACATTAATCAAATTTAATGACTAACTGTAATAGAATTCCAGATTTAAATCATTGTATTTAATTATCTACCGATTACAATTATTGCATACCTTCTGAATAAAACATATAAATTGCGTTTAATATAGTCAATAACATATTATTGATCGTTCTGGGAGATCAATAAGTACAAAGGAGAAACAGAGTGCCTCCTTTCCCCTCTCTCCTACCCGAACTTCCGGGTAGGAGTGGGCGGGACCAGGGGAAGCCTCCCAATGTCATCGGTGACATGATCACTGATGACGTTAGGGAAGTTTCCTCGGTCCCATTCACTCCTACCGGTGGTAGTAGAGAAGGGCAGGAGAGCTTTTGCTCTCCTGCGGTCGCCTTATTGATCTCCGATCGGCTGGGAGATCAATAACTGAGGGGACACCAGGAGGGGTCCTGATGTCCCCCACAAGGTCTGAATCAATTAAAAAATAAAATAAAAAAAAGTAAAGTAACCCTGTGAGTGCCTCAGGGGTCCCCAGCACATTGCAAAGCACTCACAGGGTCACTTCTTTTTGGGGGATTTTTTTTTGCAAGACCTCATTGGGGGGATCAGGGGGGTCCTGATGCCCCTCAATGAGGTCTATAATAAAAAAATGTAAATAAAAAAATTAACCCTGTGTGTGCCACGGGGGGGGGTTTCCAATGCAGCCCCCTCCCGTGGCACACACAGGGCTTTTATCATTACATTGTTATCAGAGATTGTTGAGGGGCCATCAGGATTGCCCCCCCAACAAGCTCTGATTACAAAGTAATGATAGAAAAAAATTAACCCTGCGCTGGAGACCCCTGTGGCACTCACAGGGTCACTTCTTTTGTGGACATATATTTTTTTTACTAAAAAATCAGGGGGGTCCTGATGCCCCTCAATGAGGTCTGTAATAAAAAAAAAAAATTAACCCTGTGTGTGCCACTGGGAGGGAGGTTTCAATGCAGACCCCCTTTCTGTGGCACACACACAGGACTTTTTATCATTACTTTGTGATCAGAGCTTCTTTGGTGGCCATCTGAATACAAAGTGACGATAAAAAAAAATTAACCCTTTGTGTGCCACACGGGCCCAATCCATTGCTTTGCAATCCCTGGACACCCTTGTGGCACACAAAGGATTATTATTTTTTCTTCCCCTTTTATTTTATATTCAGACCTCATTGTATGGGTTCTGATGCCCCTAACGAGGTCTACACAAAAATATTGGGGGAAATAGCCCCAAAAAATGCATGTGCCACGGGGGGGGGTCCAATGCAATGCTTTGCAATGCGTTGGACCCCTGTGACACACACACATACACTGTTTTTTCATCATTCTGTTTTTAAACCTTGATGGGGGACTGTTCCTGATACCGCCTCCCCAACGAGGTATGAATACAAAATAATAATTAAAAAAAACTCTGTGTGTGCAACAGGGGGTCCAACGCATTGCTTTGCAGTGCATTGGGCACCCCTGTGGCATGCACACAAAATGCTTCCAATCCCCCCACACACACATACCGTATCCCCCTGCCTGGTTCCACAGCCAACTGGCAGTCCCATTCCCTAGCCTGACCCCAAGCCTGTTTCCATTGCCTATTGGTAGACTCAAAATACCAGTATGCACTAGATTCAGGCTGGGAATCAAGCTTTGTATGAGGGGGACATACAGTGCACACTGGTAGTCACAGATCCCCCATATACACTATCAGACACTGCCCCACCATCACCACCATCCTTGCTTCTCTGCTCATACTCACACACACTGCCTAATCCCTCACCCTCCCACACACTTTGTTAGACTAGTAGTCACAGGTCCGCACGTACACCGGCTGACGCCCTAGCTTCTTTCATCTGTTAGCCATAAAATCACACATACACTGTTTGCTTTCCCATCCCTGTTTCACTGGTAGCTACACTCCTGTCACCCAAATTGGTATGTCAACCCACAGCAGTGGGGTACCATTTTTCTTTGGCTGGCAATAAGTCCTCCTAGGAAATCCCACGCCATTGAACCATTTTAGTATCTTTGAAGTGACTGATGTGTAAAAAAAAATGTTTTTTTTCCTGTAGCACCACATTCTGGAAATAGTTGTGCACACTAACTTAGGGATAAAAAGGCAAGTGACCCCTCATTCAATGCGTCAAGTTGTCTTCTTTCCAAAATGATATGGTTTGTGTAACCTTTCTTCACTTCTGTAGTTGTTATAACCATTTTTGTATAGACAAGTAATATTTGAGAAAATGTAAGAAAAATTAGAGGTTGTAGTAGGTATAGTTTTGTACTTGTAGCGCACGCTAAGGTAGGTGAACTCATACCAATTAAGTGTCATTTTTCTCCTAAGAGCACTAGCTAATGAATACAGTTGGAAATTCCATGGTTTTCACAGATTTCAGTACAGTTGAAGGGGCAGAAATGTAAGAAAATGCCATTTTTTTCCTATAGTGCCACCTTCTGGAAGCATTTGGGCACAACAGGCTTAGGGTAACAAGGTAATCCCCCCCTCATTAGATGCGGAAGGTTGTCTTCTTTCCAAAATGGTATGGTTTGTCTATCTTTTCTTCACTTTTCTAGTTGTTATAACCAATTTTGTATAGACAAGTAATGTTTGATAAAATGTTAGAAAATTTAGAGGTTGTAGTAGGTGTCTTTTTGCACTTCTAGCGTCACCTGAGGTAGGTCAACCCATACCAATGGTGTGTCATTTTTCTCCTAAGAGCTCTTGCTAATGAATATAGTTGGAAATTCCATGGTTTTCTCATATTTCAGTACAGTTGAAGGGGCAGAACTGTAAGAAAATGCAATTTTTTCCTATAGTGCCATCTTCTGGAAGCATTTGGGCACAACAGGCTTGGGGCAAGAAGGCAAGTTACCCCTCATTAGATGCAGCAGGTTGTCTACTTTTCAGAAATATATAGCTTTATATAGTTATTCCACTGTTTTAGGGTAGTTTTACCACAAAAACCCTAGAATGCGCATATTAGTTTATAAAGTTGAAAATGTCATTTTGCGCTGCTGTTGATTAGGTCTCTGCGCTAGCCGTGGACGTTGGTAAAACTATACAAATTTGGTATTTTTTTACTCGGGGGACGCAGGGCTTTCTCAAATAGTTGAAACTTTTTCAATCAAGGTAAATGTTTTTGATACATAGTATGTGATTTTAGCAAAATGAGTAAATTTTCACTTTATTGTCATTATGATATCATAGCTTTTTGCACGATGTAAAATTCTTTTCATGTAAGGTACCACAAGAAAGCTCAATTTGTTCTGAAAAAAACAATATATAGTTTTCCATATGTAACTGTAACGGAAGCTAAGAAGGGACCGCGTCGCCTTCTGCCATCGTTCCCGGGTCTCTCCTTCTCGACGCCGGACTGGCGCCGTCGGATGCACGGGTCGAGCAGATCAACGTTCTGGTGGTCGACTCAAAGTGGCATCGAACCCCGGAGTAGCCGACTCCACGTCGAAGGATGCAGATTGAGGAGGGGTCGACGGGCTCTCGAACTGTCCAGCTTCGTAGAACCGGACCACTGGGCAGTAGAGTGTGAAGCCTCTACTCCCGGGCTATGAAGAACGGGGAAAATGTCGCAGGAACAAAGGGTAGCGGTTGCCAAGCCGTTCGAGCACTCCGGTGCTTGAACCGAAGGTTCTACTGGAACTGGAAGCAAGCAAGGCAGAGTCCATGTTGCCGCCTGACAGCATCCGAAATGGGGTAGCGGGATACTGGCAGCAGACGGACAAACGATACAGGAACCTGGGCTCAGATGGGCGTCAGAGTGGCCACTTTAATTTCATAGGAACACACAAGACTCCATGACTCTGGTTCACTCCAAAAGCAACTCACTTTATTGACACAAACCACAGATATTTATACACAAATCTTACATTGAACTTTATGGGGGAAACCATATACAATAGGGCGTGATCCAATCATAATACAGTAGATAAAAGGCCAACAGCAGATGGTCTTAACAGATACAATAACTCAGACATGATTACATTTCAGATACAAAAAGGTTTGATTGAACAAAGACTTGAGGGCTTGAACTAATTACCACATGGCAGGGGGTCTGACTGCAGTTCACAATGGCTTAATTAAAACACAGCAGGGGGTCTAGCTACGGTACACATAGTCAAATGGCTGGAGTGGCTGCAATACACATCTTAGGGACAGTGGCCCAAGGTTGAAGCCTTTGTCTGACTACTTTGAATGCCCTGCTCCAACCTTGACCAATCCCTGAGCTGCCTACTGTTCCCCAGCTTAGGCTATGGAAGATATTTGCATGCCTACTCCAGGGTTTCGGGTGACCCAGCTTTCCCTTCTTGCCCCACCGCCAAACGTTTGATCCAGTGGCGCTGATCGTACACCGTGCCGGTACCCGCCGACTGGTAGTCGGTGAGTGTGTAAACCCTTGAACACACTTCGTACATTAAACATTAAACGTTCGGCATATATTAAACATAGTACACGAACCAAAGTCTATAAACATAATCCTTTCTCTTAGGGAATAGCTGGCCAGTTCGTACGCCAAGGCACAGCATAGAGTCCAAACAGATGTCCATAGTCTTTGGATGCATAATTCAAGGTCCAGACAAGGGCTCAAGTAATGGGTAGGATCCGTTAAAGTAACTAAAAATCACCAGAGTAAATCAAGCCTAAACGGAAGGATAGCAAAAATGCGGAAAAAGTGTCTGGCCTGCAGGGTACAGGAAATGGCCCAAACCTCTGGCACTGAAGGGGTTAAAGGACCATCTCATTATACAGTGACATCACCAGTATTACCTGATTGGACAATCTATATACCAGATTTTACTATGATACCACAAATAACCTGTAGATGGCACTCCACATTAAAATTTTACATATAATCAATGTTTAGGTCATCAATAATGTATGTTAGAGGTCATTAAACATCATATAAATCTGACATCCTCTCAGACGTTCTCATAGGGGAGTATCACTCTGTTTTCTACTTTGAGATTTTCTCATAAGATAATAATACTGCTTGAGACTGTGGTGGTCTGGCACTTAATCGTATATCTCCATAACTGACATTGTCACGGACAAAGGAGAGGACAAGAAGGCCCCGGAGTACCTGGAAGCAGGATACGGACGCTCCTCCAACAAGAGGCTGCTGAGCAAGATGCTAGGGGGCGACGCTAAAGAACGGAGCTAGGGAGCGTAGGTTGCCTAGGCCAGGGTTGTGCTGCAGCTGAGCCGCCTATAGGTGCTGGCCGCGAAGCCAGATGGTGTGGCCCCCAGTAGAGGAGCCGCTGGGTAACCCCGGATAACCCTAACCTAGACAAACTATACTCAGAGGTCCCCAGGGAGGAAATGAATCTCCAAAAGAAAAAGGTACTCACTCAGATCTCCTAGGAAGAGGAATCCCGCGAGGCAGGTACAGCTGATAGGACATACCAAGACTGGAGGAGAGATAAAGGCACGGTCCTGGAAGATCCTCAGGAAGCGGCAGGTCCAGGTCATACACAGTGGCACAGTAGAGGATCAGGCTAAGGCTTGGTCAAGGCAGGTCCAGGTCATACACAGAGGCACAGCAGGATCAGGCAGAGGCTAGGTCAAGGCAGGTCCAGGTCATTCACAGAGGCACAGCAGGATCAGGCAGAGGCTAGGTCAAGGCAGGTCCAGGTCATTCACAGAGGCACAGCACACAAGTACTGGAAGCTCAGATAGACGCTATACAAACGCGTCTAAGCAGAGCTGGAGGCAGAAGAAAAGGATCCCCAACCGGAAGAAGCCTGGAGAGGGTTGCTATACTGTCGGCGGACCTTCTACCAAATTCTCTCTATGGTCCGCCGACATGTGCATGCGCGCCGCCTCCGGAAGCAGCACAGATCAAAGGAGCAGCGCAGGAACCGGGAAGGCAACCCGGAGCTGAAGAAGCGGGACATAACAGACATTCAGTTATTTTCACCCCCTACCTTCAATCAAAGGGCCATTGTTTTAACATGAGATCATTTACACACATCTTAAAATAGAATTTCAGAGAATTAGCTTTAAAAGAAAAATTAACAATTTCCTCCCCATCATGGCAATGTCTCTGACAGGACATCCCTGGCAGGTGCTGTTTGTGATCTCAAAGCAGTCAAAGAGGTAACCATTGATAGTGAGCCTGGCACTAGGACGGTCGTATAGACTCATAATGCTATGCATTCCACAGGGCCCCAGACCAAGATAGCGCATCAATTGACATTAAAAGAGAAGGGATCCAATGAAGTAGGGCCATGTCCATAAGGGCAATTGCTTTGATGGTATTGTCCTTAGTCTCCTGACGTGGTACAAATCCCGCTTGGTTAGCATGAATACTGTCCGATAGACAAGGTTTCAAGCGATTCTCAATCATCTTACCATATAGTTTCACGTCGCAATTTAGAAGAGATATAGGTCGATAACTCGCACAATCCACAGGGTCCTTGCCTGGTTTGTGTATGAGAGTTATATGGGCAGCAAAAGCCTCTCTGGGAAATGGTCCCCTCCAAGCACAGCATTGAAAGCTCATAGCAAAGATGGGGCTAAGAGTGAACAAAATTTCTTATAGTACAATATTGGAAACCTGTCAGGGCCAGGGCTTTTCCCTGATGGTGTAGATTTGAGGGCTCTGTTCCAAAGAGTTTAAGGAAGTAGCTTGGTGTGGGAACGGAGTAGAAATTCTCTAATAGAGTGGGAGGAAGGCACGGGTCCATTACTGTCATCACTACTAATATTGCCAAGCGCAGAATAGAACTCACGGAAAGCACCAGCAATACCAGGAAACAATCGGATTCAGACCTCGGGAGTCCCTAATCCAAAAAATATATCTACTGCTCTGTTTAATGTTAATAATGTTCTACACTTATACCCATGTAGGTACTGTGCACATTTTGCCATTGGAAGGAACAAAACACATAGAGAAGTAAAGTTGAGCGAGTTCTTTTCTAGCCAAAACCAAGGCAGGCAGGTGTATATCACAAAAATAAGATTTAATGAGGCATTACTGACGTTTCTTTCTACGTGCACCCAACTTTATTAATTCCCCTCTAAGGACCGCTTTGTGCGCCTCCCATGCCACTGGATCCGAAGCAGACCCGTAATTGAGATCAAAGTAACCAGTCAAAAAACACTGGATTTGAGGGAGTATATCTTTGTCCTCCTAAAGAAGCTCATTCAATACCTAAGAGCGGTCAGAGCCTCCATTTGAGTTCAGCCAGAGATCAATCCAAGTGGGTCCATGATCGGACCAAGTAATTGGCTCAATTACAGCCAAGTGCAACAAATGAGCCATATGCTGTTCAAAAAAAAACAAAACAATCTGGCCTAGTGTACCTATTGTGTCTAAGGGAGAAAAAAAGTGTAGTCCCTAGTAAGAGTAAAAAGAAGTAACATAGTTAGTAAATTAACATAGTAAATTAGGTTGAAAAAAGACACAAGTCCATCAAGTTCAACCTTCGAGTCTCCAAGCATCTAATAAGTGGTATTCCTGAAGTAGGTTAATCCAGTGTTATAGGACCTGCGGAGATGTAGAGAAAGTATCTGTAGAGCAATCCAGGGCAGGGCTGGTAGAAATGTTAAAGTCTCCTCCCAATATCAGATGACCAGTTTTAAATTGAAACAAGGATTTAAAGGTTTTCCTTAGGAAATGGATTGGGTGTCTGTTAGGGGAATAAACGGAGGCAATAGTGTGTGTGTATATATATATATATATATACATATATTAATCAAAAATGGGGCAGCACCTGTGGGACTTCTAATTAGATTATTTATTACAAATATGCAACAAAAAACAGATCAGGTCAACGTTTCGGTCACAAACAGACCTTTTTCAACGTTGACCTGACCTGTTTTTGTTGCATATTTGTAATAAATAATCTAATTAGAAATCCCACGGGTGCTGCCCCATTTTTTGATTAATTTACATTCACTTAGGGATTGTGCACCTGGGCCAGTTGAATATAGAATAGTGAGTGCTTCCCACCATTTTGTTTCTTGGTGTATATATATATATATATATATATATATATATATATATATATATATATAATCCTTTAAGAAATATATAACGTTCAGCCGGATCAGCTTGCACCTCATGCAAGACCCATGGAAGGTCTTTCCAAAATAAAATGGAAACCCCTCTAGTTTTTGAGTTGTCATGGCTATAAGAATGCCATCTGGAGGGAAAGTGTTTATTAGAAAGGGAAGGGGGTCTGTCTCTCTGGAAATGAGTCTCCTGCACTAACACAATATCATCATGTATTTTGATTGCAGTTTGCTTAAGGCCCTAGATCTCTTTTCAGGAATATTCAAACCCCTGCATTCATAGTGAAAATTTTTAGATGGGAACGGGGGCGTAGCCATCAGAGATCAAAAAGAGCCTAAATAATGTGTTGCGGGTCTACCTCAATACTTCTCCCACCCCAGAGGAGACCAGAACCCATCACTGGACAAAGGAGAAGAGCAATAAGAAAAAGTGAAAGGAGTAGAAGAGGTATAGAAAAAGACAAGAAGAGATGGAAAGAAAGGAAAATGTCATAGAGGAAAAAGAGTCAAAGCTGAGAAGACAGCAAAGGCCCTGACAGAGAGTGATAAGCATCCGCAGATATCTTGCAGTGGTAAAATAGATTGCAAACATCATAGGTAGCTGCAATAACAAAGGTATATCAGATAAGCAATGTAAAATGTAAAACATTACACAAGTGTAATTTGAGAAAACCACGCTCTGGAACCAGAGCTGTCATTAGGATAAACCACAAAACAAAATATGGAACAATATAGTGCAATGAACATCCTGAAAATATGGAAGGCCCATCCAGTGGTGAGGAGAAGCTGGTGGAGAATAGGAAGGGATATGAAGGGGGGGAATGGAGGAGACAGGAGCTCAAGAAGAGGAGCAGGGCTTCTGACCCTGTATATGGTAACCGACCCTCTGGGATGGCTCAACTGTAAGGGAGCCTCAATCACCTCCATAAACCCCAGAGAAGAGCCTAAGGGCCATAATCAAAATGGCAGCACCAGAAAGGGGGAAGAAAGAATGGAGAAGGGAAAGGGTAAAGGAGTAGAGAGAAAGAACAATCATCCTGGAGGAAGAGCAAGAGTAGGTTGGAAAATCAGGACAGAAGGGGAAAGAGGAGTAGGAAGGACAGGGCAATGGAATCAGTACATCATAAATATAGCAGTCATGCAGTTTAAACAAACTGGAAGGTAACATCAACATTTACAGTGCACCTAGGAACGCCAGTTAACAAAACAAGGGTGAAGTAGGAACAACGCAACAGTTCTATATAGTAGTACCACAAAACAGTCTACCCTGGGAAATAATAACCATTTAAGTAGAAAAATAATTCCCCACCCTCCCAAACAGAAAGTGTCAAAAAGTGCCAGAAGTATATCTTCCCCACCCCAACTCCCCATCCAAAGAAAAAGGGAACAATAAAACAAAAATATTACCACCTACAAAACAGGCCCACATCAAGCTCCAACCCCTCATCCCTAGTACCAGAACTGGGGATCCACATGTAATACCAGAGTCCGTTGCAGAAAGTAACTAGGGATGAACAAACAGTCTCCAGATATCAGCAACATCCGAAACAAGGAGAAGACGCAACACCTCAATGTCTGTCTCATGAGTCCGGCACAGGGTGCCCCCATGTAGGCCCAGTCTCAGGTGGAGGTTCCAAAGCAGGAATGCGAAGATGTTTCCGACCCAGGCCAGCTGGGTCACTCCATCTATAATGTTGAGCCATGGCCAAAGCTGGAACAGGTAAGTTGTCATCAACCGGAAGCTCCAGAGGGGGTAGAATATCTAACTCAGCACAGAAAGCCTCTGCCTCTTCCATAGAACACATTGACACAGTTACACCATTGTCTACCATGACCAAGCTGAAAGGGAACCCCCCTTTTATATTTAATTTGTCGCATTCTTAGATATTTGGTCATTGGCTTCAAGGCTCTTCTCTGTTGTAAGGTATATGGGGAGAGGTCCTGGAAGAATTGTAATGTAATGCCAGCATATTTCACCAGCTCCATTTTGCTGCTTCGTTGGAGCACAGCTTCCTGTAATGGAAGCTAGAGGGGACCGCGTCGCCCTTAGCCATCGTTCTCAGGTCTCTCCCTCTCGACACCAGATAAGCGCTGTCGGATGCACCGGTTGAAGTATGGACGGTCACTGAAAGTCACAGAAGCAGGGAAGCACAGGCAGTAGAGAGTGAGGCCTCTACTCCTGGGCTACGACAAACAGGGAAAGTGTAGTAGGAATGAAGGTAGCAGTCGCCAAGCAGATTCGAGCACTCCGCAGCTCGAATAAAAGGATCGCAGGAAATTGAAGAAGCAGGGAAGCATCCACGTTGCTGCCTGACAGTATCCGAATTTGGGTCGCAGGATGCAGGCAGCAGACGGTCGAACGATGCAGGATACTCAGCTCAGATGGGTGTCAGAGTGGCCACTTTAATACCATGAGAACATAAGACTCCAGGAAGCTTGTTCACTCCAAAAGTAACTCTCTCTTTATTGCACCAAACCACACATATTTATACACAGCAAGCACATTGAAACTCATGGGAAAACCAGATACAATGGGGAACATAATTCAATCACAACACATCAGACAAAGGCCAGCAACAGATGGTCTTAACAAATACAATGACCTAGACGTGATTACATTAACACACCACAGGGGGTCTCAATACAGTACAACATAGTCAAAGGCTGGAGTGGCTACAATACACATTGTATACAATACACATTGTATTGGAGCCTTTGTTTGACTACTTTGAATGTCCTGCTCCAACCTTGACCAATCACTGATCTGCCTACCATTCCCCATGTTAGGCTATGGAAGATATTTGCATACCTCCTTCAGGGATTCAAGTCACCCAACTTCCTCCTCTTGCCCCCTGCCACCGAGTGCTCGATCCGATGGTGATGATCACACACCGCACCGGTACCCACCGACTGGTAGTCGGTGAGTTTGTAAGCCCTTGACTACAACAATACATTAAACATAGACCATTCGACAGTACATTAAACACACTCTATAAACACAAATTTTTACCCAGTGAATGTTTGACTCGCCTAGCACAGGGCAGTTCTGTGCACAAAGTTCTGTTCAACTCTACTGCCTTTCCACATAAAGTAGGACACAAGTTATTTTTTATCCAGGGTAATAGCTGGCCAGTTTGTACGACAGGGCCTAAAGCAGAGTCCAAACAGGGCAAAATGTCCACAGACTCTGGTGTTTCTTGGCTAAACAGTCTTAGGGCCAGACAAGGGCTCCAGTAATGGACTAAGCTCCTTTACACCTCCCTATCGGTGAATCGCAAAAAACAGCACACCACATCTCTTGGTGGGTCAGTCGGGGATCCTCTAGGCCTCAGGGCCCTATGGGCATGTTCCAAAAGTATAGCTGGGTCAGAAGGAAGTCCCATAATATCTGTAAAGAGGGTGGTCAGTGTTGCCGGTAGGTCTTTATTAGGGACTGATTCTGGAATCCCTCTGATACGAAGGTTGCACCTTCGCAAACAATTGTCCAAATTGTCAAGTTTAGCGGTAAGCCTTGCAATAGTGTCATCTTGTTGTGCAAGAAGCTGCCCCAAATCATGCTGTTGGCTAAATAAGCCCTCTCCCATACGTCTTGCTCTAGAGTGGCAATACGTTGGCCCAATTGTAAAAAAATCCTTACGGAATTGAGAGAGTTCATCCTTGACAGCAGACTTAATTTCCGATATCATAGCTCTCATATTATCTAGTATCGGAAAGTCCGCCAGATCCTCTTTAGTAACCGGGGCCTGCATGACTTCCCCATCCTGAGTTGAGAGTGACTGACAGGCAGAAACGAGGCTAGGACTAGCAGTAGTCAAAGTGGGAAGTGCAGTGGTGGACAGAGCAGTAGAGGAAGAGCCAGTAACTCCACGTTCAGGTACTTTCCCCAAAGACGCCAAATCAGTAGCTCTCGTGGAATGCACTGGAAGAAAGTCCATAATCTTATGACTAGATCATTGAGATTTAGATTTCCTCCTGGCTGCAGACATGGAGAAGGGAGTTAGGAAGCCTTCTCAGCAAAAACAAGCAGACTGTCACAGTCTCTCAGCCAGGTAAGAGAAACACAAACTCCGACACAGAGTTGGAACCCTACTGCAAGAGGTCGGCAGTCGAGGAGAAGCAGATGTCTTTAAGAGAGGCTGTAGTCAGCAGACAGATATTTGAAGAGTGCAAGTCGAGACAACTAGAGAAGAGATGTAGAAGAGTCAAGGTAGAAGCAAGGGTCGACTCACAGATAGTCGAGTAAAGCTGGTAGCAGACCCTTAGGGTCCAGGATTGAGGTCAAACAGGAGTCGACTCACAAGACATCGAGTAGTGCTGGTAACTGACCCTTCGGGGTCGTAGACAAACGGAGAGTCATAGACAAGCCGGAGTCAGTACATGGTGAGTCGAGAAATGTAGTAGTCAGTACCTTGGGGTCGTAGACAAACGTGTGGTTGTAGGCAAGCTGGATTCGGTACACAGAGTGTCAAGAAATGTAGTAGTCAATACCTTGGGGTAGTAGACAAGCATAGAGTTGTAGACAAGCCGGATTCGGTACACGGTGAGTCAAATGGACGATGGAGCAAAGAGTCGAGACTCAGGACATTAGGACGCTGAGCACTGACCATCCAAGGGTGGGGAAAGAAGCCAGGTTCCGGGCATATGTGAGCCACAAACAGTTGAAGGGTGTTAGCAATTAGTAATGAGTCCGCCTCTGGGGTGGAGGAACAAAACGGGTTGTGACAGTAACCTCCTCGAGGGCCGACCTCCGAGTGGACAGCACCAGAGCGAGTTGGGTATCTTCTGTGGTATCCCTGGACAAGATGAGGGGCATGAACATTTCTGGCAGATATCGAAGCCCTCTCTTCAGGACTATACCCTTTCCAGTTTACTAATTACTGCAAGGAACCCCTGAGGAAACGGGAATCCACAATAGCCTGTACTTCAAATTCATCTTCATGAACAGCCTCCACTGGCCCAGGAACAACAACTCTTCTAGTGTACCTGCTGCAGACTAGAGGTTTCAAAAGGGAAACATGGAAGACCCTGGGAATACCGAGAGCTTGAGGTAGGGAGAGTTTGCAGGCTGCAGGGTTGATCTTCCAGGTGATATGAAAAGGTCCAATGAAGAGAGGAGCCAACTTCATAGTGGGTACTTTAAGGTGCAGATGGCGGGTGGAGAGCCAGACTCTATCTCCTGGAAGATAGGTGGGAGCAACTGATCGTTTCTTGTCTGCACTCCTCTTTTGTCTAGCCACAGTCTTAAGCAAAGTCTCTCTTATGGAAGCCCAACGCTGACTGACATTGTCCAGATGAGTATCTAACGCAGGAATACCGGACTCAGAGAAGGCAGAAGGAAGGGCTGTTGGGTTCATTCCGTAGAGGCAACAGAATGGAGACATCTGGATAGATTCCTGTAGGACATTATTCCTGGCAAATTCTGCCAAGGGTAGAAGCTCAGACCAATCATCCTGGCTTTCATTGCAGAATATTCAGAGATACTGCTCCATCTCTTGGTTAGCTCGCTCTGCTGCTCCATTACTTTGTGGATGGTAAGCCAAAGAAAAAGCCAGAGAGATCCCAAGTTTTTCACAGCAGGACCTCCAGAATTTAGAAATGAATTGGCTGCCACAGTCAGACACTATCTGAGTAGGTACTGCATGTAGCTTAACAATCTCCCTGATGAATATTTGAGCCAGTTCATGGGCTGATGGCAGCTAGTGGAGAGGGATTAGATTTTTTTTTTTTTTTTTTTTTTTTTTTTTTAGAAATATGGTCTGTAACCTTCAGTATGGTAGTATTCCCCTTGGAGGGTGGCAGCTCTACTACAAAGTCCATGGAAAGATGGGACCAAGGTTGATAGGGTATGGGGAGTGGGTGCAATAACCCAACTGGAAGTGACCTGGAAGTTTTAAATGCGGCACATGTCTGACATGCAAAGACAAAGTCCTGAACATCCTTTCTCCATTCTGGCCACCAGTAGAGTCTGGAGACTAAGTTGAGCACGGGCAACTCCTGGGTGACCCACCAACTTGGAGTTCTGATACTGCCTTGATACTTACTACTCTCTTTTCTCCTGAGGCACAAATAACTTTCCTGCAGGCATACTGACAGGAACATTTTTCTAGTTGTCACGAAGGTAATCCATCAGAGGAGAGGAAAGATTAGATTGAGTGATAGCTGCCAGCACCGTACGAGGGGGTATAATGGGTTCCGTACTCTGCGTCTCCTCAGAAGGTGCTGTGAACATCCTGGAGAAATCATTAGCTTTGGTATTCTTAGTACCCGGCCGGTAGGAAATGATATAATTGAACCGGGACAGGAACAGAGACCATCTTGCTTGCCTCGGGTTCATCCTTTTAGCATCGCTGATGTACAAGAGATTCTTATGGTCCGTAAGAATCATTATGGGCATGCGTGCCCCCTCCAAAAGGTGTCTCCACTCCTCCAGGGCAAGGAAGATAGCCAACAAGTCTCTATTGGCCAAGTCATAATTTCTCTCGGCCTGTGAGAGTTGTTTTCACATGAATCCACAGGGATGGAGTGGACTGTTATGGGAACTTCTCTGGGACAGCACAGCCCCAGCACCGACTTTGGAGGCGTCAACCTTGATCACAAAAGGCTGTGTAGGATCTGGATGTCTCAAGACTGGAGCCGTGAAGAATCTTTGTTTTAATGAATTGAAGGCCTTGATAGCCTCTGGAGGCCAACTGACAGAACACTTCTTGGTAAGGGCTGTGAGAGGGGCAGCAACCTTGGAGTAGTTTCTAATGAATTTGCAATAATAGTTCGCAAACACCAGGAATCTCTGAAGGGAATTCAGAGGGTTGAGGCCAATTGATTATGGTATCCAGTTTGGAGAGATCCATCTCGAAACCAGTGGAGCTGATGATGTATCCTAGAAACGGTAGCTTCTCTACCTCAAAGATACACTTCTCTAACTTGGCATAGAGGTGATTCTCATGGAGACCAAGTAATACCTGCTTGACATGTGTGCGATGGGTAGCTAGATCAGGAGAGTGAATCAGTATATTGTCCAAGTACACGATAACAAATTGTTGTAGAATGTCTCTGAGACACTAGTTGACAAATTCCTGAAAGACGGCAGAACCCAAAGGGCATGACTCTGTACTCATAGTGTCCTGAGCAAGTATTAAATGCAGTCTTCTATTCATCTCCCTGATGAATCCTGATGAGGTTGCATGCACCCCTCAAATCTAGTTATGTGAAGACTTTTGAACCTTTGAGCTGGTTGAATAGTTCTGATATCAAAGGTAAAGGGTACGTATTTTTAATGGTGATTTTATTGAGTCCCCTGTAGTTAATACAGAGGCACAGGTCTCCAGACTTCTTTAACAAAACAGAACCCCCCTGCCGGGGAAGTGGAGCATTGGATGAATCCTTTCCCTAGACTCTCCTTGATATACTCCTCCATGGATTCAGATTCAGGCAGTGAGAAGGATAAACTCTGCCTTGTGGAGGAATGGTACCAGGCAAAAGATCAATAGGACAATCCAGAGCCCTGTGAGGGGGCAGTTTCTCTGACACTCTTCTATGAACACATCAGAAAACTGCTGGTACTGTACAGGAATCTCAGGAGAAGAGGTGTATCAGTTCGTGGCTTTGGGTGATTTAATTTGGTGCAAAGGGTTTCACAATAACCTCTGTGTTAAATGTGAGTGTGAAAAAGAACTTAAAAACCCATATACCATGTGTTTGCCCAAAAGTCTTTGTTGGGAGTTCCAATATGACGTCAGGCCATGTGGTTTGGGAGTCCCAAGATGGAGTCAGACCATGTGTTTGCTCTAAGATGGAAATATATGAACAAAGACACATGCTACTGCCTACACACGCAGAGGGGCTTCCAGTTTGCTCACACTAATACACACACAATTATTGGAAACCATATGCATTTGCGAACACCGCAAAAGCCAACCCGTTAATTTTAGGATATACCCAGAGACGTTTGTTCCATTGACCAATACCACAATTAAGACAATAATATCCCAGTACTAGCAATAAGCAATAATATTTAATAACAAACAATAATATTAACAATACACTGTATATTATCAAATATATTCTAGCTAAACACATAATAATATTAACTAGACAATTACTTACTGCAGTGCAAATGAGCACAATATGCAACAATTATAACAGAAACGATATATGTTGGTTACTAAGTTGTTTTTCCTAGAAATCTATATATATAAAAGAGAAAGCCTCATTGTATAATTTATGTTTCCTCAGGACACAGAACATAATGTATGTCTCCTCAGAAGACACACACACATAGAACAGAATAGCTCATTACATAATTTATGTCTCCTTAGGAGACACACACATCCAGGGGCGGCAGTAACTAAGAGTTACTGCTCCCATTGGGTGATTCATTATGCAGGCAGTTGGCCTGCCCCCACTATCCAGACCGCCCACAACTATACAACTTACCAAAAAAACAAAATGGCTGCCACTTGATCCTACACCACAGACAAACACACATACACTATCCAACTCAGGAAAGAAAAAGCACACACACACTCACACACACCACACACATATATACTTTGACACACACACCCACTTTTACCCCAAATTGCCCCATTGGTCTCTCCACATCAGCACCACATGAGTCCCCTCCAGGGACTCCACATGTCAAAGATCCCAGGTATGAATACACTTCCCACTGCTATTTAATTCTGACATGCCAGAGGGGTGCACAATGCATTGCAAAGCACTCTGGCATACAAAGGGTTAACATGCTGCTATAACGCTCCTTTTATTTTCTGATTTCCATTTGCACAACCCAAACACACACAGGAAAAATACTGCAATTCTGGCCTAAAATAAAGGAGAAATAAAACAACATTGATGTAATGGCATACCTCCCAGGTCTCCCTCTTTAGGAGATATTACTGCTTCATACCTCCCAAGTGTCTCTCTTTAGGAGATATTAGTGCCACATGTCTGTTTTAATCAATGGGTCTACATTTCACAAATGTACACCCAACAGTCATAACATGACGGGCAACGCCGTCCCACATTGCTAGTATAGTATAAAAAAGAAAGCAGAGGTACAGTTTTATAGTTAGCAATCCTGGGAAATCTTATGTGGACAGTGATACAGGAAAGGACACAGGCGAGGAGGCACTTGGCTGCATCCACTGCAGGAGGTCAGGCCCCTGGTCTGGAACAGTTCTTGGGCCTACACACATGGAGGCCTGGCTGGATTCTTTGTGCCTCCATCAGCCAGGCTGCGCTGGTCACCCCTACCCCCCCATCCATGGCTCAACTCCTTCACTCCAATACTGTAAGACTCTCCCACTAGCTCAGGGTATGGGATTAAATAACCAATCCTCCCCACCTCAATAGTTTCCCTATTCTCTCCTCCTATGTTCCACCCACTGTCTGCCCATTTCCTGTCTTTTGACAACATATGCCTTCCTAGAACTGGAATA
Organism: Rhinophrynus dorsalis; assembly: GCA_037306005.1. Lineage (NCBI taxonomy): Eukaryota > Metazoa > Chordata > Amphibia > Anura > Rhinophrynidae > Rhinophrynus > Rhinophrynus dorsalis. The sequence goes on along the minus strand of CM074724.1, from coordinate 188,999,015 downwards.
ACTGTTTTTTTACTGTTTTCTAGCCTGCAAGAGTCAGTTTCAAACACAGGAAATTAACCCTTCCAGTGCTGAAAACTGGCATTTAATCCAGGGAACATCTGCTTAAGTGGTGAACATAAAAAAGTGTATAACTTTAGTGAATTATGGCTGCAAAAGTACAAGTAAAAATTTTACTTATTTTGTGTCCATAACAAGAGGTCAGAACAGACTGAAGACCTATAGGTTCTGTGGCTTTAAGGCAGTGAAGGGAGCAGAAAGAACCCCAGGAAGCGACCTGTCCTGATCTCCAGTCAGTGTGTGGATTATGTAAAGACAGCCAGGAGTATCCTAGAATAACTGGACAGGAAGGAGAGGTGATCACATGTAGGCTTATAGTCTCGGAGTGTAAAACCCCCAGCTGAAGATGCAGGGGCAGAGTATAAGCTTTTCTCTTACCTTGGAGAACAGGCCGCTGGAATGATCGATCATCGGTCGACCTCCTACTGCTTCTGGCTGCTTGGGTCTGTTCCATGCGGCTCCTGCCGCGTGGTGTTCTTCTTCTGGCCAGCAGTATGTGGGCGTGCATCACAGGGATTCCCTTAGTGATGTCGCGACCCGGCTTCTTTAAAGAGATAGTACCCTTATTGCTTCACCTCTCAGAGGTGGAGCAATCAGTATTTAATCTGCCTGGACACCACATCAGTTGCCCTTTTGTGGTGTTCTAGTGCAGTTAGTGTTATTGAGCTCTGTGTATTACCTGGTTTGTGTGACTACCCAATCAGGTGCTGACCTGTGGCTATGTCTGACTATCCGTTCCGTGTATTACCCTAGGCTTGTCCGACAACCAATCTGTTGCAGACCTGTGGCTCTGGCTGACTAATCGTTCCGTGTATGACCAGGCTTGTCTGACCATCCTATCTGTGCTGTCCTGTGACTCTGTCCGGCTTGTCTCATGTGTTGTCTCGTTCTCGCGGACATCCATCTGGAGCAGACCTGAGGCTGTGGTAGACTACCATCTATACTGACCGCAGGCGTGAGTCCGGTATCCGATTCCAGCTGTACTGACTGCAGGCGTGAGTCAGTATCTCCTTGTCTACTCCTGGTCGGAGTTATCCTGTTCCAGTTTGAGTTCCATCAGAAGACTGTCAGTGGCTGATCCTGTTCCTCTTCCAGTTTGAGTTCCAGCAGAAGACTATCTGTGACTGTTCCTGTTCCAATCCTAGTTCCAGCAGAAAGTGGCTTCGGCCTAGTCTCAAGCAGTGGGTGGCCTACTATTCCTGGTAGTAGTGCTAGCTTATCTGTTGAACTACTGCCAGTTCCCATTGTCTGTTGTTTCATACCTTATTCTATGCTTTGAATTAAGGTGGTTTTACTTATACGTCTGACTTATACGCCTGAGTTATCTGGGTAACCATGACATAGGGTCTCCTTGGTGGTAAGAGAGGGGTGAAGCGGTCTCCCATCTATGGCTTCTAGCAACAATGGCTGTATCTTGGAAAGGCAAGGGATCCCATTTTTAATACAGAAAGTCTCATCGATAAATGAGCCAGCGGCCCCAGAGTCTATTAGTGCGAACGTAGACACCTGAAGATTCTGGCAGGACAGTTGCACAGGAACTAACAGATGACTGTCCTTAGATTCAGGGGTATAAGAGACTACACCCAGAGCAGGTCCCCTGATCCCCTCTAGGTGCGAGCATTTCCCCTCTTTTTAGGACAGTTACGGGCATAATGGCCAGCTCCTTCACAGTACATGCACAGATTCTCCCTCCTTCTGTGTTGTCTCTCCTCCTCGCTCAACCCCATGGACCCTATTTGCATGGGCTCCTCTGGTGGGGGAACGACCGGAGGTTCTGGAGGTGTGAACTTGGGAGCCAGTCTGACAACCGGTCTCCTGATGCGGCCCCACTGGAGTTGCCTCTCCCTGAGCCTGAGATCAATGCAGGAAACAAATCCAACGAGTTCCTCCAACTCCATGGGTAGATCTTTAGTAGTGAGCTCATCCTTCAGCCGGTCAGATAGACCATTATTAAATGCAGAGACCCAGACTTCGTTATTCCAGTTCACCTCTGTTGTGAAAGTGCAGAATTCGATAGCATAGTCCATGAGGGAATGTGAGCCTTGTCTTATAGAGCGAGGAGGAAGCAGTCTCTGCTCTGCCAGGAAGATCAAAGACTTGACGGAGACTGCGGGTAAAATCAGAATAGTTATTCACCAGAGAAGTGCCCCTCTCCCATAGAGGGGAGGCCCAGGCAAGGGCACGGTCAGTGAGAAGAGATACAACATACCCCACTTTGGCTGTATTAGAGGGGAACAGATGGGGTGTCATCTCAAAGTGTATGGAACACTGATTCAGAAAGCCTCGACACCCAGCAGGATCATCTCCATAACGGGGGGAGGTGGCAGTCTCATAGGAGTTCTAGTCTCCAGCTGAGCAGGAGAAGAACTTGTAGGAGGAGAATGTTGAGCAGGATCTGTTTGAACTAACAATGTTTGTAAGGCTTGAGCAAACTGATCCATACGATGATCTAGGCCCTCATTCCTGGCCTCACAGGTGCTGAGCTTTTGTCCGACCTCTGCGGGTTCCATGGTATGGCCCTTGGATACTGTCACAGTCTCTCAGCCAGGTAAGGGAAACACAAACTCCGATACAGAGTCGGAACCCTACTGCAAGAGGTCGGCTGTCGAGGAGAAGCACATGACTTTAAGAGAGGCTGTAGTCAATAGACAGATATTCTGAGACTGCAAGTTGAGACAACTGGAGAAGAGATGCAGAAGAGTCGAGGTAGAAGCAGGGGTCGACTCACAGATAGTCGAGTAAAGCTGGTAGCTGACCCTTAGGGGTTGAGAATCGAGGTCAAACAGGAGTCGATTCACAGGACGTCGAGTAGTGCTGGTAGTTGACCCTTCGGGCAGACAAACGGAGAGTCATAGACAAGCCAGAGTCGGTACACAGTGAGTCGAGAAATGTAGTAGTTGGTACCTTGGGGTCGTAGACAAGCGGGTGGTCATAGACAAGCCGGATTCGGTACACGCTAAATACGGCCATGGAAGCACGGAGCACGAGGCCTAAGTGGACGTTTTCTTTGGAGGTCGCTCCGTTCCCCCTGGAAGTGGAAAATTCTGTTCCTTTTGCTGCAGTGCTTTTGCTGCGGTTGCAGGTTTCTTTGGCAAGGACCAAAGTCGATTAGCCTATTTTTCCTTTCTTGGGGTAAAAATAAAATTTTGCCCCGAGACTTTCTTGATGAGGTCATCCAATTTTTCCCCGAACAACATACAAGGAAGGGCTCAAAGATTCAATTTGGAGATGCTGTCAGCATTCCAAGGATGGAGCCACTATGCGCGCCTAGCAGAGATGGACAGGAGCATGGCCTTGGATTGAAGATGGACCAAATCTGTGGAGGAATCTATGATAAACTATGTAGCTGTTTTTAGGTCTGACAGGGATTCCGCTATTGATGAACCCGAGTCTCCTTGAAGAAGAGCTTGATCAATCTGATCCATCCAGATCCTCATGGCCCTGGAGACAGAAGCTGGTCTTGAGGCCAGGCCAATAGATAGGAAGAATCTTCTTAAATTGTTTTCCAGGCATCTGTCCAGAGTATCCTTGAAAGAAGCTGCATCATCTAAGGGTAGAGTGCGTTAAGTTTCTTGTAGCAATTCAAAGATCCATCTAAAGAACAGCTAACGGCAGTTTCGGAATCCTTACGGCCGATACACTTACGTGCATTGAGACGCATGGAACAACATTCCCCAGAGCCATTCAAAGGCTTGCTGTACTGTTAACGGCTGAAAAAAAGACACACCTAACGGCAAAAAGTTAAGACCCACTTTTCTTAGACATTAGACACTTAAAGGGCGAAACAAAACACCCGTTACATAGGAAAATACACAAAATGCCTACTGCACAAGCATGTAAATGGAAAAATTAACCCGTGCGATGCCAAAGCAACACAAAAACATGGACAGACACCACAAATCACTGTCACACACAACAACAAGCAACACCACAGGGACAAGGACCCCCCAAAAAACAACAACACAAGATGACACGGAATAATGGGGGTTATCACACAAAGTGGACACCTGCAAATACAAGCTCACCTGTGCAACATCAGCACGCTACCTGCACCCCACAACTACACACCCGCAAATGGCAGACACATACCAAGCACAAAATACCACATCTTATAACACACACACACACCTGAAAACACTTACCTGGACAAAAACAACTCTCCATTGGTCAGCACTTACCTCATCACCACACCTACACAACGCCCTATCAAGTACTTATAGGGACAACTCACCACACTCACTTGTGGCTTGTTTTCCACTTAGGGAGGGAGAGAGATAGAGAGACAGAGAGTGCAATCAGTATGTTGGGAGCCCAATGTCATTACTTCCATGGAGCTCTCAGAACACTTGTTGATGTCAGGGGCACATATCCATAGGGCTGGTGTACATGTCCTTAGTTCTCCACATAATTGGTTACAGATGAGTACATAACACATTGTCAAGCAATGGTTTGTGTACTCACCTGTAATTAGGAAAATTGAGGGGATTAAAAAGTCGAAATTGTTGTTGCTTGATGATCCGTTCAGGTGTACTGCTCCAAATCCTGTACTCTTGTCCCACAGGTATCCATAACATGATCCATCCTTGAACTGAAGATCTTCCATGTGACTGGATTGATGTCTTGACCACACCTTCATGAAGATCACCCCTTGCTGTTTCTGGTGATGTTGTTGGTGATGCAATACTTGACCGGAGGTTCACACAAACCTCTACTGGAACATTCTCATATAGACACAGAAAACACAAATTCACGAGTGTAATAACCTGTACAGTTAGGATGCTCATCTACAGAGTTGTCAAACCTTTTGGACAATACATGAGTAGGGCAGCAGTGTTACTAAAGTAGTACAATTTAGTTTCAAGGTACATTTAGTGTTCTCATACAAGTGTTCAATGCATATAGGCAATGCACACAGAAAACACATGTACGTTCTAATGTACTTTGAGACACAATAAAGATGAACCATCTCTATTCAATCTGTGTCTGTATGAGGATATATTTGATTACACATTTGTCAATGCGTAACCACACCCAGGATAGAGTATCCTCTATACATGGAAAGGCATCACCCACATCACAGGAGTCCACCACTTGTTTGCCAGTGAGTGGACTCTGTGATGTATTCATGCAAACAGATGATGGTGGCAGTGATACACTAATGTGTTGTGGGAGTGATAAAGAGGTGATACAGGGGACATACTTCCACAGTGAATTCCTGTCCACAGTATCTGTGTTGCTCAGTATAATCAATGTTCTGAGATTTTGCTCCACTTTGACATATCTCAGTACATGGGCTACATCAACGAACAACCAGACTAAGTGGACATGTGTTATCACTGATGAAGTCTGTTACACCCTTAGGGAAACAACAACTCAACTCACCCCAGGATATCAATGTGTGTGCTACACATTGAAATCCTATGTTAAAAACATTGGCTTCCCCAGTAAGTCAGTTGCACAATGAGTGTTTGAATCCAAGACAATATTGATGCATGTCCCATTTATCTGTCCTGCTTGTTATGTCCCCGCTAAGTCACATAGCTGTTTGTTTGGTTATCCCATTAACCCTCTGAGTGCCAGAGTGGTCCCCAACGGATTTCTTTGCAATGCGTTGCCTACCACTCTGGCACTCAAAGGGTTAAACACACCATATGATGTAGACGAATGTTCAATGTTATACCATTTGTTGTGCTAAGGTGTATGTTTTGTTGTTCAAATTCAACACACAACATCGCCATATAACACAGTGGTGTGATATGGCTCCAGGAATGTATTTCCAGTTGAATTTGTACAACGGTGTGTGTGTGTGTGTGTGTGTGTGTGTGTGTGTGAGAACCCATGTTGTAGCATCCCACAAACATTTCACCCCGGCAGAGGTTGTGTTCACTGCATTGTATGGCAATGCATTGGAGACAACCCTGCCACCCAATCCATAACTGAAGACACAGCAGATCAGACAGGAATCCAAAAAAAAAGTTTCTTTATTGAGGGGAAACTTAACAGGTTGGGCCTTTCATTTTTTCTTTTTTGGGTGGGGGGCCTTAGCCTGGGTGTCAGAGGTGGATGCCCTTGTTCATCGCCTGGTAACCCTCTGCCCCCTAGGTGTGGCTTCAGGGGTAACACTGGAGGGGGTGGTGGTTGCAGTAGACCCCTCCGTGGAATGCAAGTTCTCCCTCTCCATCCTCAGGTTCTCCCTGCGGTTGATCTCCCTCAACTCCACAAGTACCTGTGTCAACATGTGCATTAGACCAGTCCTGAGCTGGTGGAGTTGTGTGTTCCCCCTGGCCACCTCCGACTCCAGGGCTTGGATTCTGGTCTCCAATTGGGCTATGTTCCTCCTGGATTGCCTCCTGCTCCTGGTGATGTTGCTGTCTGTACTCCTGCTCGACCGGAGTAGTCTCCTCTGAAGGGCCATACACTCCCCCTCCATCCCTGTGAGGTGTGCAGTGCTGGAGGTGGATGTGGCCGGTGTCCCTGGTGCTGCTGTTTCTTCTGCTGCTGAGGGTGCTGTTTCCTCTGCTGCTGAGGGTACTCTTTCCTCTGCTGATGATGGAGGTGCTGTTTCCTCTGTATCACGGTCCCCGTGATCCTGTGTGTCACTCTCATCTGTGCTGCTCCCTGATTGGTTGAGCTGTGTTGGCCCGCCCCTGGTTACCTGTTTCATTCTGGCCACTGGCACCTGACAGGTGCCCTTTCATGGTGTTTCTGAGCCAGCGTTGCTGTTGCAGTATTCCAGTATCCTGATCTCCTGTGTACAGACTAGGCCTGTACCAACGACGTTCCTGTGTTCCTGTTCCGTGATTGACCCGGCCTGGCTGACTTCCTGCGTGTTGCTGATCCGGCTTGTGTGAGAATCTCCTACGGCATCCGACCCAGCCTGGCTGACGTTCCTTCTCCGTTACTGATCCTGCTTGTCTGTGAATCTCCTACGTGTCCCGACCCGGCCTGGCTGACGACTGAATCCTGTTCTTGCCTCAGTTCTTGCCGTTCTGACTGACGGTTCCTGTTGTCGCCTCAGTGACATTCCGATACTGCAGTGTGTGATTGAGCCTCCGCTTCTCTGTTGCTGAGCCGTTGCTGAGCCTTCCATTTGATTGTCTATAACGTGGGCTGAGTCCAGACCGTTACTGTGCTGTGTCGTTTTGTTGTACATAGACTCTGGTGTTGCCTCCATCCGATTACTGCCACTCTTCCACCTATTGCCTCAGCCTGTTACGCTGTTTCTGTGAGCCGGCCGCTTGTGGGCCTCGGTAGTCGGCGGCTCTCCCTTGACAGGGCAGTGGTTCCGTTATGCCCGTTGGCTATTGGCAAGCAGTATTGAAACCAGTGGTCTCCGTTACGCCCGTGGGGGCTATTGACACAAGCAATCACAATACTAGTAGTCTCCGGTTACGCCCGTGGGGGCTATTGGCTCAAGCAATCACGATACTAGTAGTCTCCGGTTACGCCCATGGGGGCTATTGGCTCAAGCAATCATGATACTAGTAGTCTCCGGTTACGCCCATGGGGGCTATTGGCTCAAGCAATCACGATACTAGTGGTCTCCGGTTACGCCCGTGGGGGCCATTGGCTCAAGCAATCACGGTACTGTTGATCTCCGTTACGCCTGTGGGGGCTACCCCCTTATCACTTGCAGTTCCAGTTCAGTCGCAGCTATATTCTACAGCTTCACACAGTGGATGGACTTAAGTGCTATCATCTAGCATATATCGCTATATGCAGCACCAAGGGCATGCCTAACACCACATTTGAGACTGATTACCTATACTATTAACCTCTTGCTCCCTGTGTTGTGCTTCTATATCTAGTATTTATTACCTGTTGCACCAGGTATTTCTGCCTTTATTCTGCTTATGCCAGTACTGCCCCAGAGGCGGCCTTGTAATTTTGCTTTAATAAATTCTATTTGTTTTATCTAACCTCTGTCTGAGTGTCTGAAAACCGTAACACTCTGCTGCTGGAGGTGCTGTTTCCTCTGCTGATGATGGAAGTGCTCTTTCCTCTGCTGGTGATGGAGATGCTGTTTCCTCTGCTGCTGGAGGTGCTGTTTCCTCTGCTGCTGGAGGTGCTGTTTCCTCTGATGCTGCTGGAGGTGCTGTGGCTGCTGTGACAGCTGTTGGAGTGGCTGGTGCAGATGATGGGCATATGCCCACCACATCAAGTGATTCTGAGCTGCCCAATGATGTGTGTGCTGGTGGAGGTATGAATATGTCCCTGGGTAGGGGGCGCTGGGGCTCACCAATCAGGCCCAGGTGTGGGTAGTCCAGTGGCCAAGGGTCATATGGTGGCCACTGATAGGTGCTTGGACCCCACCTGGGATCATACCTTGGGGCATGCTGTGGAGCCATCCAGGAGGGTGTGTTGATGTGGGAGGCATATGGCCCATATTGGGTGGTGGCCACTGTCCCTGGCAGCCATTGCCTCCCTGGCGGTGGTGGTGCTGCTGCTGGAGGGTAGTAGCTGGTGGAGGTGGCTGGATATGTCCACCTCTCCTCCTGTTGCATCCAGCCACTGTACTGAGGAGGTGCAGCCTGTGGTAGTCCAGCTTGGAGGGGTGCAGCCTATGGTGGTGCAGAAGGTGGTGGTGCAGCCTGTGTTGGAGGGGATGGGGATGGTGGGTATGGTGACCACTGGCTGGTCCCCTCCTCTGTGTACTCCTCACTGGGGGGTGACATAGCCTCCTCCACTGGCTCCCGATGGGCTTGAGGGCCGTAAGCTGTGTGGAGAAATAAGATGTTGTGATTAGTGATCTTAGCCATATGTTTGTGGAGACAGTTATATTTTGATATGTGGTGAAGAAAAATATATGTGTTTGGGTTAATCCCCCTAGGTAAACAAGGGTACTCCCACTGCTGAAAGGTGTTGTTTGAGTTATTACGGGTAAAGGTTTCATTTTGAGGTGCAATATCACAGTGGGCCGAAATAGTACAGTGAGGCTGTTGCAACACCCTCCCATGCAGATATCTGGTCCCTGTACCAGAGCTGTCTATATGATTGTGTAGTAACAGCACCACTGTACAATTTCAGGCCACTGGGATATTGCTCCTGACATATCCATGTCTGAGCTGTGATACCTTTTGAATCAACACACCTTTCAGCAGTAGGAATACCATAGTTTAACTCGGGGGGTGAATCCAACAACATTTATTTGTCTTTACAGCTTTTAGGGATGGCTATCCCTCCAGGGGGATAGCAAAGGTTAAGTCCATCTTGATGTCAGATTGTAGACATTGTGAAAACAGATGTTGTTCGCTGTTAGTCCTATCCCTCCTACCCTCATGGTTGTTCAGATATTGCTCTATGTGACGGATGTAGATTTCAGTAATTTGTCCACATGAGGGCTCTTCAGCAGAGCCAAAATCGCCCCATTTAGAGAACAATACTTAATTGGAATGGTGTACAGAGTGTGCATGGTTTGCAAGCACACTCTGTGGACCATTCCAAAGAGGTATTTATCTCGAAATGTTGCGAATTTGGCTCTGCTGAAGAGCCTCAGTGTGGTCAAATGACAGATATCTCCACCTGTCACATAAAGCAATATCTGTATAACCATGAGTGTTGGAGGGATAGGACTTACATCGAGACACATCTTTTTACGATGCCAGTGATATTACATCATGATGACATTGCAATCCCATTACAGTCACACACAAGTAGAAATGGTCATATATGTATGTGGATATATACTCTTCATATGGATACAGTAATATCCTTCCAAGATGTGAAGCCAGAGAACAGTTCAGTAGGTGTGATTGCCTTACTGGCTATATATGTGCACCCATCCAACAATACATTGGATTGATATGACGGATATGAACATACCTTGTATATCCCATCTACGTAGAGTGTGATATACTATGTATGTGTATTTGGATGGTAGCAATATAGGTTGATCTGTGATGGGTGCACATATCTGGCCAGTAAGGCAATCACATCCAGTGAACTGATCTCTGTGTTCCCATCGTGCTGGGACATATTTAGAAACATTTGAATCCTAATGGCAACAATCAAGCCAGTAGTGAGGGATATCTTTGATTGAGGCCTGTTTTTTTTTTGTGTATGAGCCCATCCATCCTTCTGTGTGAGGCAACCGTGCTCAATCCTAGATATCCATCAGTCATGGCCTGTTGGTGACCAAGGTACAATGGTTGATATTTGGTTCCCATGTGTATCCTGCAAACAGCGGCTGGTGTACATCCATCCATGGCATCAGCACCCCTGTGGATCCATGTGGGAATCAGACGTGGGATATGTCATTTCAAGTTAGAGTAAATGATTGCAGCCACAACACCAAGGCCTACTTCATCGACCTTTAATTCTGTGGAATAGTATTCGGCCTGTGTGTTGCACATACAATCAGTTATTCTCTGGGACACTGTGATGTGTGACCTGATCCACCCTTTTTTGTGATTCAGTAAGCTGTAATGTTGAACTGATGAAGTGAACATGATGGTGACTTCTCCAGTGATCTCCTTTCCCCATTTCCAGTGTTTTCCATGGAGTCTGTACAATGGGACCCTATCAACTTGATTCTTGTTTTTGCATATTCTCCATAGACTAACACTGGTATTGGTGAAGTGAGGGTGTGTGAGGGTAACTTTGTGTCCACCATCTCTTTGTCACTACTTAGTGAATGTCCCCTGTGTAGCATGTGATTGTTGGCCTATTGACTTGTTTGTTGTCTGGTTAACCCTTTGAGTCCCAGAGGGGTTGCCAAAGCATTGTTGATCGATGCATTGACATTGACATTTGTCCTGGTGTTGTGTCCTGTTTTTAACCCTCAGGGTGCTGTGTTGGTGCAGTTGTATTGATGAGTGATGGGCATGTGTTGAGGTGTGACTGTGTGTGCAGCTGGTATTGATTGATGTAGTGTGTTGTTATGTAGTATTGCACTTACCGGTAGTGTGGAGGCTCCTCTCATCCCCAGTGTCAGCTCCTCCAACGACCCCCTCAATCAGGGTATTGGACATGGTCTGCCGCACCATCTCCTCCCACCCGCAGAAGGTGATGGGGACAGGTGGGCCACCTCCGGTACCTCGGGCTTGCTTGGCCATGTCAGACAGCTTGTTCTTGACCACCCTCCGGCAGTCACCACATCTCTTCTTCATGGACTCCACGTCCTGCCTGCATGGAGCCACCGCGTTGACCCGGCTGCAGATCTGGTTCCAGGCTGCCTTCCTCCTTGCTGACAGGCCAGGGACCTTCGCCGTCGGGTGGCGAACACTCTGTCTCTCCAGGACAGCTTCCACGAAAGCCGTGTTCTCCTCCTCTGTGTATTTTGGATCTCTGATCCTGCCCTCATCAGCTCCGGCATGGGAGGATTCTGAGCCAGAGTGTCCTGCCTGGTCTGACCCTGACTGTGTGGGGTGCTCCCCAGCAACTACCCCTCGTCCCACTGCAGGTTCTGTCCCTGTCCTCTGTGTGCTTGCTCTTGTGGGCCGGGTCCCCCTCCTCCCTACGGATCTTCCTCTCCCACCCCTGCTCTGCTCAGGGACACCCTCCTGACCTTCCTCCTCTTCCACTACTCTCCTCATCCCTCTCTCCTGTCCTCCTCTCCTCGCCATCACTCACCCTCTCACACCCAGGCACTCCCACAGGCCCTCACAGACACACTCGATCCACTCACTCTCTGTCACACACTTTCACTCACAGATTCACACTGTCAAAATAAAATGTAAAATGTGTAAGGTGTGATAAAATAAAAGGACTATGTGTGTGTATGTGTGTATGTAATATGTGCAAAGGTGTGATATGTGTCGTATTATGTGCAATGCTCTCCTCTCTCCAAACTCCAAAACTTCTCTACCTCCAATGAACGCTCCTGTCTCCCTCTCTCTGATCACTATCCTCTGCTCCTGGGTCCTGATATCTAGCTCTGAAGAACTCGATAAAAGACAGTGTGTGATGGTTGTTTTTTGGTATATATAGGTGTATTTGAAGTTTTTGATACATTGGGGCTTTGTGATTGGCTGTGTGTTTGAATTTGTTTTTGCATCAATCAGGGTTGCTAGACAACGGCAGCAGTTATGTTACATGTTGTTTTGAGTGATGTTATCGTGTGATTTGGCCGCCCGTTGTGCATTAACATGAGCGACAACGGGTTTTGTGTTACGTGTTTTGTGTGTGCCTACGCTCGATAGCTATTCTCGTAGAGTACCTATTGAATCTGCCGTAACTCATGTATTGTTTGCGAGTGATGTGCCTTTTTCACTTAGCGGCTGGTTTAACGTGAGCCTTTAAATCTAGCCCCAAGTTTTTAATAACGGGGTCAAGAGGAAAGGAGAATACCTTCTTTTTTAATGAAGAAAACATGCGGTCACAGGGCTGTTTGTCAGGTGATTCTTGCAAACCCAGTGTCTACCGGACCGACTTGATCAGCGGTTCCACCAGTGCGGTTGTATTGGATACAATTTATTGTATTGCATATGATTCTATGATTCATTTCACACAGACAATTAAAGCAATATATTTGCATATGGTATGTGCATTCTGAATGTGCACCACAAGGGGCAGTGTTTATGAGTGGCTGAGCACATGTGTAATGCTGCCATTGCAAACATGCATTTTGGGGATCCTGACCACCTGTTCAATGGCTCTGCCATGTGACCAGGAGCAAAGGAGCCATGTGACTTATTCAAGTAACCTGACTGGACAGTATTGGGGATATTAGGTCTCTACAGCCATTGCTTAAGTTAGAACCCACCATGCTGAGTGAAGGATGAACAAAGGCCTTTTGCTGTCCAAGAGTCACATCAAAGAGATAACTTGCAGGGTTCCCTTATATGTGCTGATTTTTCACTGAAAGCTAAGCTAAGTATCATTGTAATACTGTATTTCTGTTATCTATAACTTTGTTGTACTAACCCTTTTTTAGATATATTGCTTTAACAGCAGATGTTTTAGTAAAGTATATCATCAAATATTACAACTGTTTCCTGTGTATTCATTCCACATTATTAACTGATATACCACAAATCAAATAAATATTAATGTTGTGATTAATATCCTAATTAGAATATTAATATTTGCATATTAATATTCATAATTCAGGCCAGGAATACAACATTTGGCGTAGCTGGCAGAATATCAGTGTGATTATTGGAATATGTACAACAAAATCTGTTATTTCTTGCTTAAAAATTATAGTTGTGTGTTAAGCTTAGCCATTAAGATGTTTAGTGATAAGAAGCAAGTAGCAGTAGGGGAAGAAAGGTCAAAATATGGCTCTATTCCTGGGTGGGCTAGTTTCGGATTCTAGCAGCCCCATAGCCAAAGAGTTAATAAAGTACCCTACCCCCATACACCCTGAATTTGGGACAGAGTTAGATAGTCAAACTTTGAAATTAGATCTGCGTTTGTACAAGAAAAATTAGCGGAAAGCCGCAAGTGAGACGGGATGGATCATTTTGCAGGCGCTTCAGAAAGAGTTACAAGAAAAAGAGGAGCTGGGAAAAGAATTGCAGATAATTAAGGAACAGTTAATTATGACTAAAAAATGCATGCAGTGTAATGCACCTAATGCACCTAAAGTAGAAGATTTGGGAGTGAAATGTTCAGCTCCAGCAGTGAAGCAACATGGTAGGAAACTTGTATCCTGTAATAAGTTTGTAACTTCATTAGATGGGGATTCTGTAGATTCTCCCCTATTTTATGTAGATGAGGAAAAATATGTAGTTATGTCTGATAGTATGCATGAGACTGAGCAGAGGACAGCCCCGTCCTATCATTACTGAGCATAGGAAGAGGAGACTGCATAGAGAGCAGGATATTTTTGGAGTAAGAATGGGGGCACTGGATGAAGTGAATGAGAAAATGAGAGGTTACACACACACTGAGTTGTTTGAACTTGCCAATAAATTTAAGCAAGCTGTTGGTGAAGGAATTGGTAAATTGTTGTTGTGTTTGTGGAATGGGGGTGCAGATACTGTGATGTTAAATGCAGCAGAAGCAGTTTGTATGGGACAGATTACCCTCAATCCACAAGTTAGGCAGATAATGAGGAAAGTGAGAGAAAATAGTGGTAACTTTCTGTTGTTGGATATGATCAGGAATTCAATATTTCAAGTGCACCCTTCTTTATAGTGATGTAGAGTCCACTTCCCCCTGGGTTGCTATTAAAGATGCTATTGAAAGAGTAAGAATTATGGGATTTGTAGCTGGACTCAATTCTGATAAGTGGGAGTGACCATATATGTAAGATTTCACTGCCAGCATGCATTTGCGTTTTTTTGAAATCTGCTCCACTGACCATGAGAGCCTCCCTGTTGTCACTTTTTAGTGGATTAGGTAACACAGGAAAAATACACAAATTGTTAGCTGAAATGGATGCACTGGAAATAGAGGAAGTGCCCATAAAATATAACAGGGCTAAAAATGTCCACTCTCCACTAGCCAATGGCGAGTGAAAATTTAGCCCTGGCAAATAGAAATTCAGTCCTGGTGGGTATGTTTTGGCTTGTAGTGGCGAGTAACTTTTCAGGTCTGGCTAGTAGCAAAGGACTTCAAATTTTAAGCCCTGAAATATAAGATAGATCAGGCAAATGCAAAGGATCAATTGAAGGGTAAAGTTTGTATCTAGAAAGCAAATGCGGTTTGATGTGTTAAAAAGCAGGTATTTCTAGCACAGAAATAGATGGCATTCCCACAGTAAATTTGGTGAAAAAAGTGAAAGTCTGTTATAAAAAATATTTCCAGGGTCTGTGATCCTGGAGATATGGTTAAATATATGGAAGGGGCCACAAATCCATGGTTGCAAGCCCAAAATTATGTGGCCAATACAGTTATTAAAAAGAAGCTTTCCAAAGCAAAAGCCAAAGACTTCCTGAATTTTGCAGGAGGTTGGATAGCAGAACAACATTATTCAGTAAAACAACAAAAGGAAAGGCTTGAGGTTGAAAATGTGAATCTGAAGTGTGAAAGAAATGTTTTACTAGAACAAATTGGCTTTCTTAAAGCAGAGCTATCCAGAATGCAGGCATAAATGTTGTTTGACCAGTTTTTGCAATGGAAGATACTAACTTTTCTTTGAAGTTGTGTTGCAGAAATAAACTGGATGTCTCCTGTGGAGAAGTGCAAACAATTAGCATGTGTGTTTGTTGCAGGCAATCTTGGGGCTCGATCCAAATGTTGGAGTAGAAGAATGTCTCCATTCTTTCTTCTATTTTCCCTTGTATCTTCTGTCTTCTTTCATCTCTTCTTTCTTCTTCTTGTAAAAGAAAAAAAATAAGTGTGAGTTAAAAAGCAGAGATACGTTAACCCCTTGAGTGCCAGAGGGGTATGCAAAGCATTGCAAAGCAATGCGTTGCATACCTCTCTGGGGCCCAAAGGATTAAAGTACATAGTAGCGTGCCAGTCTTCAAAAGAAAAATCGCCCATATAGAATAATAATAATAATAAACATGTTAGGAAATGTTTGCCATATATCTTAATGCCAATGTATTTATATTGCCCATAAGTAACTAAAAATCCAACTCAGCTTAATATGTTGCTGTCTCCACCACTGTGTGAGGCACTGAGGAGGTGGCGGAGACAGAATAAGGTGACACAGCCCTCCCCTCTTCTTCTTCACGGGCTGATGCCCGCTCTGGTCTGAGGGAATTAGAATTGGCAGTGAAAGAGTTGACAGCTGTGGTAGATTCTGTTTTCAAAGAGGCGTAGTGAAAGTGTGGAGTGCTGTGTTTGCATCACTTACTGCAAACACACTGAAGCATTTGACTGCCATAGAGAGGTATAGTTTACTTATGACAGCATGCAGAGGGCTAACAATTTATGGCCATAAGCTTACATGTGTGAGATAATGATGACTTGCAAGCCAGGGAGGTATTCAACACCTTGCAAGGCACTGTGGCAGTCAAAGGGTTAAAAGAATTGTGCAGTCATATCCTCCATTAACTTGCATCAGTTTGAGGCTTGTTTTGACTTTCACACTTTCACAACGTGATACAATGGGTCATCTAGAAAACAGTCGTTGGGGATTTTTTATGCTTTCCAAAGTATGGGAGCGACAGTGCATATGTATAAGAACAGTGAGCAGTCCTTTGATGGTGATCTTGCTATGCATCCTCACTCCGTGGTAGCTGCAAGTGGGATAGCTGTGTAATGAGTCCAAGGTGGACCAACTGTGTCATTGTGCAAACATCTGAGTGGATAAATGTCCCAAATATGACCCTGTATTGTAGCGTGATAGCTAACAGAGTATTTATCCAAATGTATAATAATATTAAGGAATAATTGTTGTGAAGGAGCTTGTATAGGGCAGAGGTTCTGAAGAAGGCAGAGGAGAGAGCAGGAGACACAAGCAGCCAGTAATCATTTGAGTGGAAGAGGGGTAAGAAATGTGGTGCAAAGCACTGCATGTCCCTCTGGCAGTCAGATGGTTAAATAAATGTGACAAACATGTAGTGTTGAAGGTAGATGGAAGGAAGCAAAAACTGGAGAGAAGGAGACAGGTGTGGCACTTAAAGGCTTAACAGATGTGGAACAGTGCGATTTCAAGCTGGTGTGCTTTCCCTTCTGTCAGACCTCTCTGTGTGGATGCAGATGTCCACTGGGCAGTGGCTGTTTGAAGAGGCTCTGTGAGGTGATGCACACAGAGCATGTACTCAGTTGGTTTCAGCACAGCGACTGCATCTATGATCCACAGAACAGTCAGAGTAGTAGGGGGCTGGTGCCTCGTACAAGCTGTGAAGTGTGTGTGTGTGGGCCAGTTATTTTACACACGATGTATTGTTATTAAGTTCCAGAGCTCGTGGCATTAAAATTTACAGCTGTGTTTTTGTGCGCTGCCATGTTATATTGCAGCAGGACCAACACGTAGTCAGTGCAGGGCCTGGTCGGTGTATGTGGCTGGAGGTAAGCATCTGCACCTCGGAAGAAAGGGTGGTGCTGCGTGTGTCTTTTTTTTTTTTTGGCTATGCAGTAGTTCATACACTGACGGCCACCAACACATGAGGCAAGAGGAGATACTGAGCAAGGGGTTCATGTGGGTTAAGAGAAGATCGGTACCAGGGGAAACTTGCTGCCGTGTAAATCAGCCAATTTATTTTTTTCTTGTAAGAGGAGAGAGTGAGGGGGGGGGAATTACCGGCCACTATATGTAGTTGTGAGGGTGAATGAATGAGATATACGTAGTTAAATAGTAATTTAGGTTGCCAGTGGGGAGTAATTATTGTTTCAGAGTATTCATCACATTGATTGATGGGTACTCTTGTGGCACTTAAAGGATTAAGTGTTTGAAAAGCAAAGAGGGATCCATGCAGTGGAATGTGTTGGATACTTGTTTGGCACTGAACCCAACACACTGGGCATTTTTTTTAAAACCCATTCCATACCAAAGAAGTATCCAACACATTCCATTGCATGGATACTTCTTTGCCTGTGAAACATGTAACCCTTTCACTGCCGCAAACGTACCTAAACCATCCTATATAATAATTCGCCAAGTTGTGTGTAACGCCCGACATGCGCAGTAGATACTGCTGCGCGTGCGGCAGTCACACGCAGTGGAGACTGCTCGCGCCACGGCTGATACAGAGCTGGGAGCTCCGAAGGAGCATCCAGCTCTGTATCAGCCGAGGCGCGGGCAGTCTCCACCGCGTGTGACTGCCCCACGACCGGCTGCCAGAGGCTCTGTATCAGCCGAGGTGCGGGCAGTCTCCACTGTGTGACTGCCCCGCGACCGGCTGCCTGAGGCACTGTGGCCCGTGTAACGGGCTGTTCAACTAGTTGTCAATAAATACTCAAAGGAATTCTTCCCCACGGGCAACACCATGCCTTTTTTGCTAATATATATATATCTATATATATATAAAAGAATAAGCCTCATTGCATAATTTATGGTTCCTCACACACAGAACATAATTTATGTCTCCTCAGAAAACACACACACATTGCACAGAATTCCTCATTACATACTTTATGTCTCATCAGGAGACACAACTCCCATTGGGCGATTCGATGGGGACATTACTGCTCCCATTGGGTGATTCAATGGGGGCATGTTTATCATACAGAGAGTTGGCCTGCCCCCTCCATCCCGCCCACCACTATCCAACTGACAAATAAAAAAAAATAGCTGCCATTCGCTCCTGAAGTAGGGAATATCAATAACTTCTCCCGGTCCACACACACACTCTCACTCAGTATCATGACCCCACAAACACACTGTTTCACCTCCCACAGATAACAGTAACCCTCCATACACTCTGTTCCAGTATGAGGGTGTAATGTTTCCATAAAACACAAACTCAGGGATAAACTTAATAGCAACTCTTTTATTTAACTCTTTTCATCTCTTCAGTCAACCACACTAACTGTCTGTTTTCAACTGTTACTCCTCCACTTCCTGATTCCCACCCTTTCTCCTTAAAGGGAGAGAGATGCTTTGCTGTATGTTACAAAGGGAAAGCCTCAAACATCACTTTCTATTTGTTCCCTCAGCATATTGCTACATTGCCTGAACTGAAGAGCCACCATGTGTTATATTGCTATGTTACCTCAGCTTAAGTAAGGAGGAGTTACTGCTCTCATTGGGTGATTCAATGGGGGAGTGATTTAAATCATGCAGGCAGTTGGCCTGCCCCCACTATCCAGCCCGCACACCACTATCCAAGTGACTGAAAAAACAAAATGGCTGCCACTCACTCCTACACCACAGACACACACATACACTCACACACAATCACTCACACTCACACTCTCTCACTCACACTCTCACACACACTCTCTCACGCACACTCTCACACACACACTCTCACTCAATCACACTCACACACACAATCACTCACACGCAATCACTTAATCTCACACTCACTCACACTTCCACTCTCTCACTCACACTCACACCCCGGGAGCCAGCACGATCCATCTTCCACCATAGTCTCACTCACACCCTGGGAGCCAGCACGATCCACCTTCCACCATAGTATGTGCAATTACCACAAGCACTTCAACTACATGAATGAATGCCACAGTGGAGGCATAAGTGCAAACACAAACTTATTACGATGACACATAAGTCACCCTCTTATGACTCACTTCTGTGTGTGTGTGTCTCTGTGTGTTCCTGTGTGTTTCTCACTGTGTGTGTTGCATGTCTGTATCACACTCTGTGTGTCTGCATATTGTGCATTGCATGTATGTGTGTATGACTGTGTCGCTCTTTATGCATCTCAGTTCATTTGTGTGCATTTGCCTGTGTGTCTCTGTGTGTGTGTGTCTTGCATCCGTGTGTGTGCATTAATTCCCTATATAGCCTGACAGCGCCGTCCCACATTGTTAGTATATATATATATATATATATATATATATAGATATATATATATATATATATATATATATATATATATAAAAACAGTAATGAGAGGAGAGCGCTAGTGAAATAATTAAAGACAATTTAATGCATAAAGCCTAGGATACAAAATATCTAAATAACATTCACTTTCATAAAATAAACAATCCTAGTAAAACTAGTTTAAATGAGTGAATTCACTAGTAACAATAAAAGTAGTAATAAAAGAACCACAAAAAAATAAAAAATAAAAAAGCATTAACCCCTTGATGTGCAATGTTCAAAACTTGGTCTCATGTATAAAAAACGGTATCGTAAATAAGCTAATATCCGGCGGGCAGGTGCCTTATAGATGATATTCGCACTTGATATACTGAATCTCTCCTGTCTTCACGGCTGTATCATTAGGGATCCATTCCCCAAGTATAAGGATCTTACTTATTCAGCAGCAGGCAGAGGTGTACGTTTTTCAAGCACATATGTCAGTGCTCCCTGGCTGTGAGTCCAAATGTCTGAATCCCAGGAGGAGTCTGTCTCGGAGGCACACACACACATATCCCATACAGAGACACAAACACATGCCATAGTGACACACACACACACATCCCATACAGAGACACACATGTGATGGTGAGACACACGCACATACACATCCCATACAGAGACACACACATGCACATCCCATAGTGAGACAAACACACTCCATAGTGAGACACACACATATACACATCCCAAAAAGACACCCACACACCCACCATAGTGAGACACAAGGATATAAACATCCCATACAGATCTCATAGTGAAACACACATACACACAACACACATAGTGACACACACACACATTCCATACTGAGACACACATACAGATGTCATAGTGAGACACACACACACACACACACATACAGATCTCATAGTGAGACACACACACATTCCATACTGAGACACACATACATATGTCATAGTGAGAGACACACACACACACACATACAGATCTCATAGTGAGACACACACATACACATTCCATACTTAGATACACATACAGATCTCATAGTGAAACACACACTGTCACGGTTTGTTAAGACTCTCAGATGAAGAATTAGGTAAAAACACAACTTTATTGAAAAGTTAATGCAGCCCCGTAGGGTAACATACACGTACACACATATATCTTTATTAGACAGGAATACAATACAAATAAGAGCAATATTGGCTCTACCAGCCCTGCCAATATACCGGGCAAGGCAACCAAAGGATTGGAACTCGTGAGGTGAGGCTCTACAGGCCTTTCCAAGATACCGGGCAAGGTAGCCCCTAGACAGGAGGTTAAGACTGGCTCTACCGGCCTTGCCAATACCGGGTAAGGCAACCCAAGGAAACAGGACAGGTTCTACCGGCCTTACCATATACCGGGCAAAGCAGCCAATTGACAGGAGATAACACCGGCTCTACCGGCCTTGCCAATACCGGGTAAGGCAACCCAAGGAATAAGACAGGTTCTACCGGCCTTACCATATACAGGGCAAGGCAGCCAATTAACAGGAGATAACACCGGCTCTACCGGCCTTGCCAATACCGGGTAAGGCAACCCAAGGAATAGGACAGGTTCTACCGGCCTTACCAATACCAGGCATGGCAGCCCATAGACAGGAGATAATGGCAACCACTCGCCTAAGTGACTGGAAGGTGGAACAACAGTCACTATGATGGTAAGTAGGCCGCCAGCAGCAGAGATAGTGAAGGATGTGGAGCTCACCAGTGCTCTCACAGATGGAACGCCATACCACTATAGTAGCAACCAGGTGTGCATGGAGCGAACCAGTACCCTGTACGTGGAATGCTAATGATACTGAGACAGCCGGATGGCTTAAGGAGCGAACCAGTAACCTGTATGTGGAACGCTAACAATACTGAGACAGCCGGGTGGCCTGAGGAGCGAACCAGTACCCTTTACTTGGAACGCTATCAATACTGAGACAGCCAGGTGGCTTGAGGAGCGAACCAGTACCCTGTACGTGGAACGTTAACAATACTGAGACAGCCGGGTGGCTTGCGGAGTGAACCAGTACCCTGTACGTGGAACGCTATCAATACTGAGATAGCCGGGTGGCTTGAGGAGCAAACCAGTACCCTGTACATGGAACGCTAACGATACTGAGACAGCCGGGTGGCGGTCTAGCAACCAGTACCCGCGTACTGAATAACCGACAAGTTAGTAATGTCGCTAAGGAGACTCAGGAACGTCAGATGACTGAAGACGACTGGACAGGAACCAGCAGATGGAAGCAGGAACCAGCATGCAGACGGTCAACCGGAATCAGGAACGACGGCGGAGACTGGCAGCAGGAAGCGGTGGCTCAACCGGATCAGACGAAGGCAGGAACTCTTCAACTGGAAACACTGGAACAGGTAGAACACAGGTCGCAGGAACACAGCAGGGGCCCAGGATACTCAGGAACAATGTCTATATTCAACAGCATAGAGACAACACGAAAGGGCAACCAAAGGGTGCCCAGGCTAGGTTTAAATAGGCAATACAGGACAGGCTGAAGGCAGCCAGCCAAAGGAGAGCCCCCTACTGGTGATAGACATAAAAAGAGAGCAATCACGGGCACCGTGATACACACACACACATAACACACATACAGATCTTATAGTGAGACACACACATACACATTCCATAACTAGATACACATACAGATCTCATAGTGAAACAAACACACACACACACATAACACACATACAGATCTCATAGTGAGACACACACACATTCCATACTGAGACACACATACAGATGTCATAGTGAGACACACACACACACACACACACACACACACATACAGATCTCATAGTGAGACACACACATTCCATACTGAGACACACATACAGATGTCATAGTGAGACACACACACACTTACAGACGTCATAGTGAGAAGCGCACACATACAGATCTCTGTGAGACACACACACACACATATTCCATACTGAGACACACATACACATTCCACACCGAGACACATATACAGATCTCATAGTGAGAGACACACACACACACACACACACACATATTCCATACTGAGACACATATACAGATCTCATAGTGAGACACACATACACATGTCATACTTAGACACACATACACAACCCATAGTGACACACACATACACATTCCATACTGGGACTTACACAGTGTCCCCATAGTGTGAGACAAACATATAGCAAAACTGGTCTTGAGTCCCATGTGATGACACACAGAGCAGGTCAGGGTATTTCTCCCACCAGCAAAAAACAGGTTTTTGTTCCTCATAACTTCCTGTATAGTGGAGGAGGTCAGGTGGTTGCTAGGCAGGTAGGAAAGTTTGTAGGGAGGGGAATCAAGTGAAGTATGAGTTATTTAGCTGTTGTTTTGTTGGAGGAGATCACACTGTGTGGTGTAAACCTGTAGTCATTAGTAAGAGTGCAGCAGTGTGTCAGTAGGAAGCAGAAACAGTTACAGCCTTAGCCCTTTGATTGCCAGAAAGGAATCACATGAATTGGGTTGCAATGTGTGGGATACCTTTATAGCACTGTGTGTTTGATGCTATGTGTGTTTGATGCTGTTTGTTTGTGTTTGATGCTGCGTGTGTGTGTGTGTTTGATGCTATGTTTGGTGCTGTGTGTGTGTGTTTGATGCCGTGTGTGTGTTTGGTGTGTGTGTGTGTGTTAGATGCTGTGTTTGTTGCTGTGTGTGCTTGGTGCTGTGTGTGTTTTTGGTGGTGTGTGTGTTTGGTGGTACTTGTGTTTGGTGCTGTGTGAGTGGAGCATGTGTGTATTAGGGTGGTGTAGGATCAAGGGGCAGCCATTTTGTTTTTTTCCTCAGTTGGATAGTGGTGGGCGTGCTAGAGAGTGGGGGCGGGCCAACTCCCTGCAGTACTGCAACTCCTGTGAAAATCACGCCACCATTGAATGGGAGTAGTAACTCCTCCTTACTGCCAACCCTGGGTGTGTGTGTCTTCTGAGGAGACATAAATTATGCAATGAGCCTTTCTCTTTTATATATATATATATATATATATATATATATATATATATATATATATACACACACACACACACACACAAACATATTGGACGAATGTGTGCATATGTGCTTTATGGCTGGATGTATATGGCTGTATGCATGCATATGTGTATATATATTTGACGGTTGTGTATGTGTGTGTGTATATATATATATATATGTAACGGATCCTACCCGTTACTGAGCCCTTGTCTGGACCTCAAACTATTTATCCAAAGACTATGGACATTTATTACTGTTTGGACTCTGTGCTGTGCCTTGGCGTACAAACTGGCCAGCTGTTCCCTAAGAGACTTAAATTCATAGACTTTGGATCACATACTATGTTTAATGTATGGCGAATGTTTTAGTTATTGTATGTAGTATGTTTGAGGGTTTACTCCAAGGGAATAGGCAGTGAGGGGTTAATTATTTCAATATGTATTGCAGACTCCCAAGCCTTTTGCTTAATTACTCAACCCCTGGCCATTGTTAAGGAAATGTATATTCTGGCCACTCAAGTCATTGTATTGAGAACTGTCCTGAGACCCCCTGCAGTGTGGTAATTAGTTCAAACCCTCAAGTCTTTGTTCATCAAACCCCTTTGTATCTGTAACGGAAGCTGAGAAGAGTTTGAATCCCACAGATAAGCATCCCATACCAGCCCTTGGATCTTACATCGCAAGCGGGCCAGGGAGAAGGTTACTGGGAGCATGGGGCCATACTCTTGTTCTATGTGATTTACCAGCATCCAGTAGGCATCTTGCATCCGTAGCTCCTCTGTGATGCAACCACCCAGTTCTGGAATAAAGTCATTTATGATATCGCCCAGCCAGAAACTCCACTGAGACTGGATTAATTCGAAGCGGTCCTCATATGACCCAAAAGCATCCGCCATATCTCACTCGATGCAACCGATGAATGAAGGAGAAATCCCACCGCTAGCCACCAATGTAACGGAAGCTGAGAAGGGACCGCGTCACCTTCCGCCGTCGTTCCCGGGTCTCTCCTTCTCAACGCAGATAAGCGCCGTCGGATGCACCAGTTGAAGTATGGACAGTCACTGGAAACAGCTGCAGGATCGCTGGAAGCAGGGAAACAGGGAAGAGTCCACGTCGCTGCCTGACAGTCCACGAAGTTAGGTCGCAGGAAACTGGCAGCAGGCGGTCGGCGATTCAGGATACTTGGCGCAGATGGGTATCAAGTGGATACTTTAGACCATAAGCAATACAAGACTCCAGGACTCCTTGTTCACTCCAAAACAGAACTCCCTTTATTGAAACAAACCACACATATTTATAGTCAAACCTTACATTCAAATAAATGGACCAAGCAAATACATTAGGAACATAATTCAATCACACAGTAGACAAAAGGTCAATGGTCTAACAAATACAATGACTCAGACTTCATTACATATCAAATACAAAAGGATTGCTGAACTCACACAATGGACATAAAGACTGGAGGGACTTGAATGAATTATCACCCAGCAGGGGGTCTCAATACAATAGCCTCAGTGCCTACAATACACATTGCAAGTAACATTAGGTAAACTCAAATTATTAACCCCCTAATGGCCCTGTTCCCTGAAAGCAGGCTATGATTTTTAGTCCTTTTTGGCACATCTGTCCACCAATATAATATCCCAAAGCTCTACATAGCCTGCGTCACTGGGCTGACAATCCATATGCCTAGACAAGGGTTGTTTTAGGCATGACAGGAATGTCCACAGTTTTTGGTTAAACAACCTTATGGCCAGACAAGGCCTAAGTAACGGATAACATCCGTTACATTTCTCCCCCTTTTAGTACCAAGCCAGCGGGTACAGCAGGAAACGCTGGTTTGGAGCTGTAGGAGGGCATAGAGATGGTGAGGCACTTGTCTGGACAGTACATTAGTCCGGAGGCCTTGGTCCTAGGCCAGTTTTAACTGTGGGGCCCCTTGTCCTGGGCCAGAGATTGAAATAGTCTTTCTGTCCTGGGCCAGGGGAAAACAGGAGCCCTTTGTCTGGGCCTGGTAGTGGTGCACAAGGCCCTGCTCCTGGGCCAGTGAAGAGAATGCCAGTTCCTTTGTCCTTAGTCCTGGGCCAGGGGAACTGGTACTGGGTTACCCTGACCAATAGCAGATTAGGGGGCCTCTCCTGGGCCCTTCTCCTGGCAGGGCTACAGTCAAATCCTTCTGGGTCTGGGGCCAGTGGCTCAGGGTCCAGAGCCAGTCTATAAGGGGGATCTCCCTGGGGCAATTGTGACTCTGGCTTCTGGACGTCAGAGTTTGGGGAGAGAGGCACATCTCCCCCTTTTAGTTGGGCCAGGGCCCCAGAGGCACAGGAGAGGATGTTTGTCCCACTCCCCTGTGCTGGGGCAACGTTCTGGGGCACATTCCCACCCCCCATGCAGAACTCAGGGAATTCAGGGGGCACAATCGTTGGGCTGGGGATGAGGACTGTTGTCCCATTCATCCCAGCCAGAGTTTCACAGGGCTTGGTGCGCTCGCTCCCACGCCCCACGCCAGGGGTTACAAGGGTGCTGATGGGGAACGCATTCCCACCCATCAGTTCACAGTTCAAATCCACAGGAGGAAATGGGGTCTTGGGGCAACATCCAGGGTCTTCCGGGGCAGTAGCAGCACTGCAGTGAGGCAGTGTGTTGGACCCTTCTTCTTTCTGGCCCCTCACATCAGGGCCATCTCTTCTCTTGGGGAGGAGGGCACTCTCAATCCTTCTAGCCATCTTATCCATGTACCTGGAGAATACATTCTTCCCCTTCTCCAGGGCAACAGCCACAGGGGACGGACTGGGGCTGCTGGTGGGGACCTGCATCTCCTTCACCACAGCAGGGGTTTCCCAGACCCTGGTGAGCTCGCGCCCACTCACCAGGTCAGGGTTTACAGGGGGGCTGATGGGGCACTCTTCTCCACCCATCAGTTCACACAACATATCCTCAGGAGGGCCAGCAGCACTGCTCTCTTCCAGTCCGCTGGGGTCCTCCTCTTGTAGGCCATCACTTTCCAGGGCCTTCTCTGCCTTGAGGGAGACCGCAGTCCCATCCCTCAAGGCGGCATCCTCTGTGGCCCTGGAGAGCACATACCGCTCCACTTCCAGGGCGTTTTCCAACCCCACAGGGGGCATCATCTTGGGGCTGCTGGTGAGCTCTTCCACACTCACTACAGCAGGGGGGTCATAGGGACTGATGGGCTCTCTCCCACCCATCAGCTGGGACATACAATCGCTGCTGGTGGGGACCTGCATCTCATCCACCGCAGCTGGAAAGACAGGGGAAGGGGCAACATGCCTGTCAGGGGAGACGTCTGTCCCATCCCCTGATGCAGAGGCATCTTCTTGGCTGAGGAGGAACGCATTCCCACTCCTCAGCTCAGGCAAAACATCATCCAGGGGCAAAGGGGCATCAGGGAGGACCGTTGTCCCCTTCCCTGATGTAGGGGCACCACAAGGGGCACTGGTGAGGAACGCATTCCCACTCACCAGTGTGGAGTGAACAGGGGAAACTCCATCCAAGTCCTCAGCTTCACTGAGGTCCTCCTCAGATGAGTAGCCCCCCCAGTCTTTTTCTTCCTCTAGGGCCTCCCGAATTTCTTGCACTAATCTGGCATACATGTATTCCACCTCACACTCCCAACCGACTGTGTCGCTCAAGTCCTCTTGCAAGCTCACAGGGACGTACCCCCCTAGCATATCTTCTCGTTTGGCCAAAAGCTCCAAGAAGCGGTCGTTTTCTGGACTGCCAAAGTTTGAATCCCACAGATAAGCATCCCATACCAGCCCTTGGATCTTACATCGCAAGCGGGCCAGGGAGAAGGTTACTGGGAGCATGGGGCCATACTCTTGTTCTATGTGATTTACCAGCATCCAGTAGGCATCTTGCATCCGTAGCTCCTCTGTGATGCAACCACCCAGTTCTGGAATAAAGTCATTTATGATATCGCCCAGCCAGAAACTCCACTGAGACTGGATTAATTCGAAGCGGTCCTCATATGACCCAAAAGCATCCGCCATATCTCACTCGATGCAACCGATGAATGAAGGAGAAATCCCACCGCTAGCCACCAATGTAACGGAAGCTGAGAAGGGACCGCGTCACCTTCCGCCGTCGTTCCCGGGTCTCTCCTTCTCAACGCAGATAAGCGCCGTCGGATGCACCAGTTGAAGTATGGACAGTCACTGGAAACAGCTGCAGGATCGCTGGAAGCAGGGAAACAGGGAAGAGTCCACGTCGCCGCCTGACAGTCCACGAAGTTAGGTCGCAGGAAACTGGCAGCAGGCGGTCGGCGATTCAGGATACTTGGCGCAGATGGGTATCAAGTGGATACTTTAGACCATAAGCAATACAAGACTCCAGGACTCCTTGTTCACTCCAAAACAGAACTCCCTTTATTGAAACAAACCACACATATTTATAGTCAAACCTTACATTCAAATAAATGGACCAAGCAAATACATTAGGAACATAATTCAATCACACAGTAGACAAAAGGTCAATGGTCTAACAAATACAATGACTCAGACTTCATTACATATCAAATACAAAAGGATTGCTGAACTCACACAATGGACATAAAGACTGGAGGGACTTGAATGAATTATCACCCAGCAGGGGGTCTCAATACAATAGCCTCAGTGCCTACAATACACATTGCAAGTAACATTAGGTAAACTCAAATTATTAACCCCCTAATGGCCCTGTTCCCTGAAAGCAGGCTATGATTTTTAGTCCTTTTTGGCACATCTGTCCACCAATATAATATCCCAAAGCTCTACATAGCCTGCGTCACTGGGCTGACAATCCATATGCCTAGACAAGGGTTGTTTTAGGCATGACAGGAATGTCCACAGTTTTTGGTTAAACAACCTTATGGCCAGACAAGGCCTAAGTAACGGATAACATCCGTTACAGTATCTGAAATATAATCCTGTCTGAGTCATTGTATCTGTTAAGACCACCTGTTGCTGGCTTTTGTCTGATGTGTTACGATTTAATCATGTTCCCTATTGTACCAGGTTTCCCCATGTGATCCAATGTACTGTACTGTATATAAATATCTGTGGTTTGTGACAATAAAATGAGTTCTGTTTTGGAGTGAACAAGGAGTCCTGGAGTCTTGTATTGCTTATGGTCTAAAGTATCCACTCTGATACCCATCTGCGCCAAGTATCCTGAATCGCTGACCGCCTGCTGCCAGTTTCCTGCGTCCTAACTTCGTGGACTGTCAGGCGGTGACGTGGACTCTTCCCTGCTTCCCTGCTTCCAGTGATCCTGTGGCTGTTTCCAGTGACCGTCCATACTCCAACCGGTGCACCTGACGGCGCTTATCTGCGTCGAGAGGAGAGACCCAGGAATGACGGCGGAAGGTGACGCGGTCCCTTCCAGCATCCGTTATATTGGTGGCATAGCGGTGGGATTTCTCCTTCTTTCATCGGGTGCATCGAATGACACATGGCGGAGATCCTGGGCCACGACGGCATGTCGCCAGACTGGAACTTCATTAAGTTTGCGCTGGAGGAACTCTGGATAACGCTGATAGCGAGGAAAGGGGACCCGGTCGACAAGGACCCGGTCTTCCGAGCGATGGAAAAGCTAATGCCCTTCCTGGGACCACATCCGTCGATTGAAAGGATTGATCGACTTATGAAGGCGGTACGTGCACGTTACCACAGTGCACTGCAGGAACGCTGTGCAATTACTCTGGCCGTGGTGAGAGGGGATACATTCCTCACCAGGCCCTGTGAGGACTATTGTGTGGACTTTGCATCGGGGAGCGGGACAACTGTCCTCTTTGATGAACCTGTAGCCCTGGATATGGGTAACTCTGAACTAGGGAGTGGGGATGCGTTCTCCCTCAGCAATGTGGAAGGTGGCCTGGAGAAGGAGCAGTGTGTGCTCCCCAGGGATATGGATGACGCATCCTTAAGGGATGGGACCACGGTCTCCCTCAAGGCAGAGCAGGGCCTTACGGTGAATGGCCTGGAAGAGGAACCCAGCGGACTGCCCCAATGCAGTGCTGCTGCTGGCTCTGTGAACCTTGTGAACTTTGAACTGATGGGTGGGAATGCGATCCCCATCAGCCCTTGTGAATCCCCTGCTGTGGTGGGTAGGAGTGAGCACACCACCACTTGTTTTGCCCTGGAAACCCTATGTGCTGCCCCAAGACCCCCATGCTGGAGAGTAGGATAGAGCTTTCCAGTCCCCCTGTAACCCCTGGCTTGGTGCGTGGGAGCGAGCGCAGCAGGTCATGTGAAGCCCTGGCTGGGATGAGTGGGACAACCGTCCTCATCCCCAGCACAGAATGTGTCACCCCTTTTCCTGAGACCCCTGGCCTGGTGAGTGGGACCACAGTCCTCATCAAGGACCCTTTTGTTGCTCTGGCCCCAAGGAGTGGGACCACCGTCCTCTGTGGGGATGTTTCTACTTGCCCCAGTACTTTGGATGCTTCTACGCTGGGTGAGGGAATCACCAGTTTGTCCAGAGACCTTCTGAGTACTGCCCCAGCCCAGGAGAGTGGGAAGAACATCCTCTCCTGTCCCTCTGGGGCACTTGCCCAACTAAAAGGGGGAGATGTGCCCCTCTCCCCATACTTTGATTCCCAGGTCACTGAGGATCCAGAGACACAATTGCCCCAGGGAGATCCACTGTATGGACTGGCTCTGGACCCTGAGCCACTGGCCCCAGACCCAGGAGGGTCTGACCCCAGCACTGCCTGGAGCATGGCCCAGGAGAAGCTGCCCAAATTGGTGCTCGCCAGGACCAAAGTTGTACCCCTGGCCCAGGACAAGGGGCTTGCTTACTATTTCTAGGCCCGGACAAGGGGCTCACATTTTCTCCTGGCCCAGGACAAGGGGCTTGCTTATTGTTTCCCTGGCCCAGGACAAGGGGCTCCACACGTGTTTCTGGCCTAGGACCAAGGCGTACGGACTGACAAACTGTCCAGACAAGCGGCTCACAGCAGTAATGCTCTTCTAGAGTCTCAAGCCAGCATTTACTACCGCAACCGCTGGCTTGGTACAAAAAAGGGGGAGAAATGTAACGGATCCTACCCGTTACTGAGCCCTTGTCTGGACCTCAAACTATTTATCCAAAGACTATGGACATTTATTACTGTTTGGACTCTGTGCTGTGCCTTGGCGTACAAACTGGCCAGCTATTCCCTAAGAGACTTAAATTCATAGACTTTGGATCACATACTATGTTTAATGTATGGCAAATGTTTTAGTTATTGTATGTAGTATGTTTGAGGGTTTACTCCAAGGGAATAGGCAGTGAGGGGTTAATTATTTCAATATGTATTGCAGACTCCCAAGCCTTTTGCTTAATTACTCAACCCCTGGCCATTGTTAAGGAAATGTATATTCTGGCCACTCAAGTCATTGTATTGAGAACTGTCCTGAGACCCCCTGCAGTGTGGTAATTAGTTCAAACCCTCAAGTCTTTGTTCATCAAACCCCTTTGTATCTGAAATATAATCCTGTCTGAGTCATTGTATCTGTTAAGACCACCTGTTGCTGGCTTTTGTCTGATGTGTTACGATTTAATCATGTTCCCTATTGTACCAGGTTTCCCCATGTGATCCAATGTACTGTACTGTATATAAATATCTGTGGTTTGTGACAATAAAATGAGTTCTGTTTTGGAGTGAACAAGGAGTCCTGGAGTCTTGTATTGCTTATGGTCTAAAGTATCCACTCTGATACCCATCTGCGCCAAGTATCCTGAATCGCTGACCGCCTGCTGCCAGTTTCCTGCGTCCTAACTTCGTGGACTGTCAGGCGGCGACGTGGACTCTTCCCTGCTTCCCTGCTTCCAGTGATCCTGTGGCTGTTTCCAGTGACCGTCCATACTCCAACCATACTCGAGACCCAGGAACGACGGCGGAAGGTGACGCGGTCCCTTCCAGCATCCGTTATAATATATATATATATATATATATATATATATATATATATATATATATATATAAAATGTCCAACGATTTGCGCTCACTGTTTAGTTCAACAATGCCTGGGTGCGGTCCCCTGTGTTTATTATAATATGTTTCTAGAGATTGATAAAACACTCACAGGTCTTATTGTCACGGTTTGTTAAGACTCTCAGCTCAACTTTATTGAAAAGTTAATGCAGCCCCATAGGGTAATATACACGTACCCACATATATATTAGACAGGAATACAATGCAAATAAGAGCAATAATGGCTCTACCGGCCCTGCCAATATACCGGGCAAGGCAGCCAGGGGATTGGAACTTGTGAGGTGAGGCTTTACTGGCCTTGCCAATACCGGGTAAGGCAACCCAAGGAAACAGGACAGGTTCTACCAGCCTTACCATATACTGGGCAAGGCAGCCATTGACAGGAGACTACACAGGCTCTACCGGCCTTGCCAATACCGGGTAAGGCAACCCAAGGAAACAGGACAGGTTCTACCGGCCTTACCATATACCGGGCAAGGCAGCCCGTAGACAGGCGGAAAGCAACCACCACTAAAGTGACTGACAGATGGTAAAACAGTCACTATGATGTTAAAGAGGCTAAGTCAGTGAATGAGCCACCAGCAGCAGAGATAATGAAGGGTGTGGAGCTCAGCAATGCTCTTACTGATGGAACGCCATACTATGTAGAGCAATCATGTGTGCATGGAGCGAACCAGTACCCAGTACGTGGAATGCAAAGAAACTGAGGCGGTCGGGTGGCCAGAGGAGGGCACCAGTACCCTGTACGTGGAACGCTATAACACTGAGACAGCCGGGTGGCTAGAGGAGCGAACCAGTACCTTGTACGTGGAACATTATAATACCGCGATAGCCGGATGGCTTAAGGAGCGAACCAGTACCCTGTACGTGGAACGCTATTGCACTGAGACAGCCGGATGGCTTGAGGAACAAACCAGTACCCTGTACGTGGGACGCTATACACTGAGGCAGGCGGATGGCTTACACTGAGACAGCCGGATGGCTTGAGGGGCGAACCAGTACCCTGTACATGGAACGCTATAGCACAGAGACAGCCGGATGGCTTGAAAAGCGAACCAGTACCCTGTACGTGGAACGCTATAGCACTGAGACAGCCGGATGGCTTGAATAGCGAACCAGTACCCTGTACGTGGAACGCTATAGCAATGAGACAGCCGGATGGCTTGAGGAGCGAACCAGTACCCTGTATGTGGAACGCTATAGCACTGAGACAGCCGGGTGGCTAGAGGAGCGAACCAGTACCCTGTACGTGGAACGCTATAGCACTGAGACAGCCGGATGGCTTGAGGAGCGAACCAGTACCCTGTACGTGGAACGCTATAGCACTGAGACAGCCGGATGGCTTGAGGAGCGAACCAGTACCCTGTACGTGGAACGCTATAGCACTGAGACAGCCGGATGGCTTGAGGAGCGAACCAGTACCCTGTACGTGGAACGCTATAGCACTGAGACAGCCAGATGGCTTGAGGAGCGAACCAGCACCCTGTACGTGGAACGCTACAGCACTGAGACAGCCGGATGGCTTGAGGAGCGAACCAGTACTCTGTACAGTAAAACGGCAAGATAACAATGTCGCCAAAGCGACTCGGGAACGTCTGGAGACAGAAAGGACTGGACAGGAACCAGGCGAATGGAAGCAGGAACCAGCAGGCAGACGGTCAACCGTAAACAGGAACGCCGACGGAGACTGGCAGCAGGAAGCGAAGGCTCGACCGGCCAAAACGAATGCAGGAACTCTTCAACTGGATGCACTGGAACAGGTAGAGTACAGGTCGCAGGAACACAGCAAAAGCCCAGGATACTCAGGAACAGTGTCATTCACAACAGCATAGAGACAACACGAAAGGACAACCAAAGGGTGCCCAGGCTAGGTTTAAATAGGCAATACAGGGCGGGCTGAAGGCCGCCAGCCAATGGAGAGCCCCCTACTGGTGATAGACAAGAAAAGAGAGCAATTACGGGTACCGTGGTAGTACCCCCCTCTCAAAGACCCCCTCTCCCAGAGGAGGGTCTAGGTTTCTGAGGGTATTTGGAATGAAAAATACGCAGTAATTTGGGCGCATGAAGGTCCTTGCTGTCCACCCAAGATCGTTCTTCAGGACCATAACCTTTCCAATGCACCAAATACTGCACCTTTCCTCTAAGCCTGCGGGAATCAATGATACTCTGAACTTCGTACTCCTCCTGACTAGTGATGATCGAGCACCCCGATGCTCGGGTGTTCGGGTGCTCTGGCCGAGCGCCCCCGGAGGCTCGAGTGCTTGGCCGAGCACCCGAGCCCCATTGAAGTCAATGGGAGGACTCGAGCATTACACCAGGCACCCCCTGCTCTGATGAGGGGAGGGTGCCTGGTTCATAGGAAAAGGTCAGAAAATGATGGAAACACCACAGAAATGGTTCAGGGACAGCATAGGGAGGATGTCTGGATGCATCTTGGACTCCAACGTCGCTGCTGGGAACGATGTTTCGCCCGTAGTACGCCATTTTTACAGACTGACCGTAAAACACACAAAAAGGAAGATAAAAACGATTTTAGGCGAAAAATTGTTACCAAACAGTATTTGCTGTATATTTACTTGTATATCATCTGCAAATTCTGCAAAAAATGTCATCGATTTTTCGGAACTGGGGCCATGATTAAGAGGGAAACGTGCGCAGCGTAAAGCAGGTGTTCAACGTGGTTATGGCCCGGGTAAGGTACAGCATTCAGGAACGGAGGCCGCAGCTACCACAGGTTTTACAACATGTCCGTTTGCCCTTGTTAAGTCCAAAATTTATAGTCGGAACAGTGGGGTCTGATCCATTGAGTAAAAGTGACAAAGTGACTGAGTGGATGAAGCCAAGAACTACCTTCTGCTCTGTCGAACACCCCAGCCCTATTTAATTCAATGGGAGGACCTGAGGCACTCCGATACAACCTGTATATCACAAAATGGAGGGCCTCATTCACATTGTGGTACAATAGTTCAGGTAGTGGTCCAACACTCATAAAGCCTATGCACTAAGTGAAAGGGCTGCCAAAAATTAGACTGAAATGTCACTCCAATACACCCTTTATTACACATAAAGGAGGGCATCATACACACCCTTGAAAAATTAGGATTAATGGCCTGCTGGTGACCCTCTAAAACATTAGGGGCGAGGGCATGCCGCTAAGCTGACCATCTAAAACATTAGGAATGAGGGTCTGCTGCTGAGCCGACCATCTAAAACATTATGGGTGAGGGTCTGCTGCGGAGCTGACCATCCTAAACATTATATGCGAAGGCCCGCTAGTGAGCTGACGCTATAAAACATTATATGAGAGGGCCGGCTAGAGAGCTGACCCAATAAAACATTATATGAGAAGGCCCGCTGGTGAGCTGACCTATACAAAAATTGTCAAACAGGGCCCGCTGGTGAGCTGGCCCTATATAAAAATTATATCACAGGGCCCGCTGGTGAGCTGGCCCTATATAAAAATTATATCACAGGGCATATGGAAGAGGAGGATGAGAAGATTAAGAGTCAACCATATACCCGTTTTTTGGGTGGAAGGGGTGAATGGGAATACAGAGTATTCCCATCATTGTAAATAACATATCTAAAGTGACTTTATGTTCACCCGGGGCTTTCCTCCAGTGGAGTGGAGAAGTCAGGGGAAATCCAGGCCTTGTTCATTTTTATAAGTGTCAACCTATCAGCATTTTCGGTGGAAAGGCGGATACGCTTATCTGTTATGATGCCACCAGCAGCACTAAATACCCACTCAGACAGAACGCTGGCGGCAGGGCAGGCCAGCACCTCCAAGGCGTAGAGTGCCAGTTCATACCACGTGTCCAGCTTGGACACCCAGTAGTTGTAAGGCACAGAGGGATCAGTGAGGACGCTGACACGGTCTGCTACGTACTCCTTCACCATCTTCCAAAACTTTTCCCTCCTTGTGACACTAGGCCGCACATCAGGGTGAGGGTGCTGGCGGGGTGTCATGAAGGTGTCCCACGCCTTGGAGAGTGTTGCCCTGCCTTTGTCGGAACTGCTGTGTGCGCCCCTTTTCTCCCCTTCTCGGTTGGCCAAGGTAGCACGTACTCTGCCGCCAGCGTTGTCAGATGGAAAATTTTGGAGCAATTTTTTGACAAGAACCTTCTGGTATTGCACCATTTTGCTTGTCCTCTCCACCGGAGGAATGAGAGATGAGAAATTCTCTTTGTAGCGGGGGTCCAGAAGGGTGAACACCCAGTAATCCGTGTTGTCTAAAATGCGTATAACGCGTGGGTCACGGGAAAGGCAGCCTAACATAAAGTCAGCCATGTGTGCCAGAGTACCAACAGGCAAGATTTCGCTGTCCTCACCAGGAGGATGACTCTCAATCTCCTCATCCTCTTCCTCCTCTTCTGCCCACCCACGCTGAAGAGATGGAAATAAAGTTCCATGGCTACCCTCTGTAGCGGAGGCAACCGTGTCTTCCTCCTCCTCCTCCTCCTCCTCCGCCTCCTCCAATTGTCGCTGAGAAGACGAAGTGAGGGTGCTCTGGCTATCACCTTGTGTAAGCTCTTCCTCCCCCATTTCCACCTCTTCCACATGCAAAGCGTCGGTTTTAATTGTGAGCAGCGAGCGTTTCAGTAGACACAGAAGTGGGATGGTTACACTGATAATAGCGTTATCGCCGCTCACCATCTGTGTCGATTCCTCAAAATTGCGTAAAACCTCACAGAGGTCTGACATCCATTCCCACTCCTCACTTCTGATTAGAGGAAGTTGAACGGAGAGGCGACGACCGTGTAACAGCTGGTACTCCACTACTGCCCTCTGCTGCTCACAAAGCCGGGCCAACATGTGGAAGGTGGAGTTCCAGCGCGTGCTCACGTCACACAGCAGCCGGTGAGCTGGCAATTGTAAGCGCTGCTGCAGCGTCAACAGGCCGGCTGAAGCTGTAGATGACTTACGGAAATGTGCACACACGCGGCGCACCTTTGTCAAGAGATCATGCAAATTGGGGTAGGTTTTTAGAAATCGCTGAACCACTAAATTAAATACATGCGCTAGGCATGGTACGTGTGTGAGCTTGCCGAGCTCCAAAGCCGCCACCAAGTTACGCCCATTATCACACACAACCATGCCTGGTTGCAGGTTGAGTGGCGAGAGCCACTGCTCGGTCTGGTGACTAATCCCCTGCAACAGCTCTGAGGCCGTGTGCTGTTTGTCCCCAAGGCAGATCAGCTTCAGCACGGCCTGTTGACGCTTCCCCACTGCAGTGCTACACTGCTTCCAGCTACCGGCTGATGGGTGAGTGGCGCTGCGCGCAGAGAATTCGGAGGTGGAAACGGAGGAGGAGGAGCCAATAACGTAGGTGCTGGCGGAAACCCTGATGGAGGTATGGCCCGCAATCCTCGGCGTGGGTAGCACCTGTGCCATCCCAGGGTCCGAGTCGCTCCCAGGCTCCACAACATTCACCCAGTGTGCCGTCAGGGAAATGTAGCGTCCCTGGCCACAAGCACTTGTCCATGTGTCAGTCGTTAAGTGGACCTTCCCAGTAACTGCGTTGGTCAGGGCACGGGTGATGTTAAGGGACACATGGTGGTGTAAGGCGGGGACGGCACACCGGGAAAAGTAGTGGCGACTGGGGACTGCGTACCGAGGGACAGCTGCTGCCATCAGGCTGCGGAAGGACTCAGTGTCCACAAGCCTAAATGGCAGCATTTCGATGGCCAGTAATTTGGAAAGGTGTGAGGTTAGTGCTATGGCCTGTGGGTGGGTGGCTGGGTATTTTCGCTTGCGCTCAAATGCCTGGGGTAACGACATTTGGACGCTGCGCTGGGACAGGGAAGTGGATGTGGTCGCTGATGGTGCTTCAGATGGTACAGGTGCAGGGCGGGAGGTATGCGGGCCTGCGCCTTCGACAGGCGATTGGCCGGCACCGAAAACAGGGGAAGAGGAGGCAGTGGTGTGGCCTGCAGACACAGATTGGCGATCCAGGCGTTCCTCCCACTTATTACGGTGCTTGGATGCCATGTGTCGGATCATGCTGGTGGTGGTGAGGTTGCTAGTGTTCATGCCTCGGCTCATTCTGGTGTGGCACAGGTTGCAAACTACAATTCTTTTGTCGTCCGCACTTTCCTTAAAAAAACGCCATACCGCGGAACACCTAGCCCTTGGCAAGGGAGATTTACGCAAGGGGGTGCTCCGTGGAACATTTGCGGGCCGGTTTGGTGCGGTCCGCCTTCTTTCTTTAGCCACACCACTGCCTCTTCCAGCCTGTTGCGGTGCTGCAGATGGCTCACCCTCAGGACTGCTGTCATCGCTCGGCTTTCCACCTTCCCAGGTGGGGTCAGTGACCTCATCGTCCACCAAGTCTTCCTCCACTTCCTCACTCTGATCATCCTCCTCATTTCTTGATCCCACCACATCCTCAGTCATTGACAACTGTGTATCATCCTCCTCATCAAGGTCTTGAGACAGTAATTGTGGTTGATTTGATGGCAACTGTGTCTCATCATCATCATCCACTTCCTTTGACCTTAAATGCCGTTCCCCTCTGTCATCTTCTTGTGATTGGCTACCCTCTAGAGGTTGTGAATCAGGGCACAAGATCTCATGTTCCTCTGCAAGCGTGCTTAGAGAGAGGTTCAAATCAAGGATTGGTGATGAGAAGAGCTCCTCACTATATCCCAGTGTGGGATAGTGTGGGAGGCCAGACCCTCTATGGTGGGAGGAAGGATGATCAGGGTGAGGATTATGTTGACCAGACTCTTGGCTAGTGAGAGTGGACTTGGTGGAAGACAGGGTGGTGCTTTTTTTTTTGTTTCTATAGTATTTATTTCAAATTTTTCCATGTTTACACAAAGAATATCAACCATACACAATACATACAATAGACATTCTTCATACCTCTTGAAATTTTCCATAGTTTTAGTACATCCCATTCCTACCTAACCCCCACACATCCACACACACAAACTCACTGTTGACGAAGCGGGACATGGGCCTCTACTCCACTGTAATATCCTTCTCCACTTCCACCCCTTACACCCCTTGCACAGGGACAGAATCCCCCCCACCCACATATAGATGCAACTTACCTAACCACCCCCCTCTCATCTTGGGTTTTCCCCCTTTCGCCCTTCCTACTAGTTCTTCCATCCTCAATTGATACCTCAACTGAGCCATTACTTCCTTCCACGGAATTGATCCCAGTTGTTTCCACCTTCGTGCAATTACCATTTTTACTGCCAGCAAGCAATGAATTATAAAACCTCTATCTTCCAACCCAATTTGAGGCCATCCCACATGTAATAAAGCTATACCAGGCGATCTCTCAATTCTAATCCCCGTCATCCCAGTAATCAAATTGAAAATACTATCCCAAGTTATCCGAATCTCACCACAATTCCACCACATGTGTATATATGAGCCCGTATTCTCCCCACATCTCCAACAAATACTCGAACCGTGACCCATCTTACTCAACCTTGTCGGAACCAAATACCACTTGTTAATCAACTTAAATTGTAACTCCATTAAATTTAATGAATGGACCATCCTACCCACATCCATAATAATCCGATTCCACTCTCCTATTTCAATCTCAATCCCTAGTTCTCTTTCCCAAACCGTAATTATTGAAAATTTAGTCCTAGGCCTGACCAGATCTAATAGTTTCCTACAATTGGAAACTACCTTCTTAATCTCCACACCTTTAAACAGGCCATTCATAAATCCAGAGAGCTCTACTTCATTACTCAGAATTTCTTTCTCCACAAAATTCTTTACCCTTAAATATGTGAAGATTTCTGCACTAGGCAAATTAAATTCCTGGGCCAACTGGGAATAAGTCTTCACCTTACCCAAACCTACCATTTTTTCTACCCTATTCATCCCTCTCTGCTTCCATACAGCTAAATCCATATCCTGTATATGATGTTCCAAATATGTCATGGATACAGACCGCGGTATCACACGATTTATTTTTAACCACCTCTTAATTTTATCCCAGTTCCTCATCAACTGACTCACTATCAAATTATTAGCTATCTGTTTTTTCAATGGTTTATACCTCCCGGACCCCGCTCTCCACAAAAAAACTTCTAAATCCTCCACTTCACAAACTTCCTGTTCTATAACATACCAGCCTTCTGTCTTAGACTGATCCAACTGCATCCTATATATATGTGAGATTACACAGGCCATATAATATTCCTTCACCAGCGGGAAACTCAACCCTCCCTCTTTCACCCGATAGGATAATCTTTTCTGACTCAATCTGGGTTTCTTATTCTTCCAAATAAAATTTGCGAAACTATGCTGAACCATCTTGAGCCAACTTTCTGATACTCCCATCGGTACCATATAGAACAAATAAACCCATTTGGGAATTATATAAGTATTTAATACATTTACCCTACCCCACCAAGACAATTCCAACTGCCTCCATTCTCTCAAACATTGATTTGTCTGTTTCAGTAAATGCATAAAATTATATTCCATGATCCCAGTTATCTTCTTCGTAACAAAGATTCCTAAATACACAAAAGCCTCCTTGACCCAAGAAAAACCATACCGACATTTCAGTTCTTGCTTTATTCCCGGATCCAAATTAAGTCCCAAGATCTTGGTCTTATCTATGTTCATCTTGTAATTTGACACTCTACTGTATCTCTGGACCTCCTCCATCAGAAATCGTATGGATACAACTGGATCCGTAAGAGTTAATAACACATCATCCGCATACAAGCTTACTTTAACCTCACATGATCTAGTGGAATATCCTTTTATCAACAAATTCTTTCTAATATTAATTGCCAACGGTTCTATAGAGATATTATACAATAAGGGGGACAATGGACACCCCTGCCTGGTTCCATTAGTCAACTGGAACCAATTTGAACATACATTCGGCCCAATAATTCTAGCTGTAGTATTATGATACAAGGACATGATAGCCCTAAGAATCCAACCTTGAAACCCAAATCCTCTCAACACGCAGGACAAGAAGGACCAACTGACCCGGTCGAACGCCTTCTCGGCGTCGACCGCCATAACCACCATAGGCAACTTCTTTTTACTAACCACGTCCATAACATCAATAATTCTTCTTAAATGAACAGTAGAAGATCTTCCTTCCATAAATCCAACTTGATCTTTGTGTATTATACCACCTAATACAACCTTCAGCCTATTAGCCAAAACCGCTGCGTATATTTTTGTATCCCCATTAA
This sequence comes from Rhinophrynus dorsalis, assembly GCA_037306005.1. NCBI lineage: Eukaryota > Metazoa > Chordata > Amphibia > Anura > Rhinophrynidae > Rhinophrynus > Rhinophrynus dorsalis. Next base: position 188,958,458 of record CM074724.1, on the reverse strand, counting down.
TCAATGAAATCGGTCTATAATTAGACACCTCCGAAGCGCACTTATCTGCCTTAAGTATAGGGATCAAATTTGCCTGAACCATTTCTTCCGGAAAAAAACCCTGCTCCACAATACAATTAAACACCTCGGTCATCTGTTTCACTAGCTTAGATCTAAATACCTTAAATAACAAATTCCCATAACCATCAGGACCAGGAGCTTTCTGTTTATCCAAATCGCAAATCACCCTATTTACCTCTCCTTCATTTATAGGTCTATTCAAAAAGGCCAGTTGTTCAACACTCAGTTGGGGCAACTTCGTTTTCGCAACGTATTCCTGAACTTCTTCCTGTGTAACATCTTGATATAGATTATATAACTTTCCATAAAACCCTTTAAAACACTCTCCTATTTTCTCTGGGGACACACACACCTCATCCCCGATCACCAGTTTATGTACCCTATTTATTGCCCTTTTCTTTCTCAGTCGATTAGTCAACATCCTATCTGCCCGATTCCCTCTCGCATAGAATTTCATTTTCAATTTTTCCAAATTATACACTGTCCTTTCCATCACCTTATCATTAATTTCCCGCTGGATTTCTACCACAACTTTAGTTCTACCTGGAGACGGGGAATTCTTATTCTCCCTGACCGCTTCATAGTACTTAACGTACAATTCTGCCAACCCCCTCCCCGCCCTCCGTCTTGCCTCGTATTTTAATTTAATAAAATAACCCCGCATAACTGCCTTAAAAGTACACCAATTATTAATTGGAGAAGTTATATCAGGGACATTCTCCTCAAAAAAAAGATCTATCATACTACCAATAAATTTTACATTATCTGTACTATGAAGCAGCCAATCCTCTAATCTCCATGTGGTCCTACAATTCATCCTCTTATCCACAGTAAAATCTACAATAACCATACTGTGATCTGACCAAGTGTTATTTTTAATTTCTATCCGTTCTGTCTTTTTCAAAAAAGTACAATCCCCCAAGATCAAATCAATCCGAGAGTATGACAAGTGAACCCTTGAAAGATGAGTGAAATCTATTTCTACAGGATGCAATACCCTCCAGATATCATACAAAGTGTACCTATTCAGTATATTATTCAAAGCCCTAGCTTGAGTTTCCGTACCCCTATCTGTCTCCCCTCCCCTACCCCTCCTCTTATCCAACCTGGGGTCCACCACACAATTAAAATCCCCCGCTATAATACATGATCCCTGCTTTACCTTATCAACCTCCTCCAAGATTTGGGTCAACAACCCCATCGGTCTCTTATTTGGCAAATGCACATTTACCAATGTATACATTATTCCGTTAACTAAGCAGACAACTATCAAATACCGTCCCTCCTTATCACTAAATGAATATTTAACTTCAACCGCAACAGCTTCAGAAAAAATGATGGCAACCCCTTTTTTCTTCTTTATAGCATGGGAAGCGTGTATCATCACCGGAAACCTCCTACCCCAACCCCAGCTTCTATCCGTATACTTCCAGTGAGTTTCCTGAAGAAACGCAATATCAACTCTATCTCTCACAAAAGAATTACGAATAATTTCCCGTTTGTGGGGGGAATTCAATCCCTGCACATTAACAGAGAGCAATCTAACCATACTCTTCTGATCCAGATTTGAGGCCCACATCCCCCTCGCCAACAACACACACAAACATATCAAACAAACACTCCCACCCACTACTCACTCCAAACTCCACTTTGGACCTTCGGGATGACCCACCCACATTCTCACTTGGATGGGTCCTCCGAACATCCCCTCGTAACCCACCCTTCGTGGATACCCTTCCACCCACGTTGATCATGTCACCATTGACATGTGGTAGAAACTGTTCTGAACACCAAAGAGGATCCCCCAATCACCCAGAGAGGGCAAAGATGGGGAGAGAGGGAGAGAAAGAAGAAAAAAAAAAAAAAAAAACACACACCAGTGAAAACACCCTCAAAAATCTACGTATAATAACTTCATTAATTGACCACACAAATTCAAATATAATATCCAAGCCCAAGATCCATTTACCACCCCTAAGACATAATATCCAATATACCCTCCTATATGTGTCCTCCCTGATCATAATAAAAAAAAAAAAAAAAAAGCACACACCAGTGAAAACACCCTCAAAAATCTACGTATAATAGCTTCATTAATTGACCCCACAAATTCAAATATAATATCCAAGCCCAAGATCCATTTACCACCCCTAAGACATAATATCCAATATACCCTCCTATATGTGTACCTCCCTACTCGTAAAAAAAAAAAACAAAAAAAACCACCCCTCCCTTCCCACCTTCCCCCTAATCCCAATCCCCCTTCTTCTCCTAGTCAGAGCATCCACCCCTCCAAGACCAACCCCCCCGGGTGGTCATAAACACCTATTGAAAGAGGGGATCTAAAATGCATCCCTAATATACCTAATGCACAATATTCTCTCTATTTTACACTCCCCCCCACCCAGATCCCTTAACAGAAACCTCTGCGTCGCCCCCAATCGGGATCCCCCGACCAGGTTCGAGGCAACCATCCCCCTGGGGCAAGGACAAGCAAACAATTCCCCTACCCATGCTGAGCACCCCACCACTTTTCCCACTGGACGGGGTCCTCAAAATCTTTCGCCTGCCCTTGCCACCATACCCTAATACAGGAGGGAAGCCCCCAGCGATACTTTACAATCTTCTCCCTCAGGAGCCCCAATACAACAGCAAAGCCCCTCCGCCAACTCCTGGTCTGAAATGATAAATCCTGGTAAATCTGAATTCTCTCGTATTTAGGGGACATACTAACCAACTCCCATCTACCTCTAAAAACCTGTTCCCTAAACACGAGAGAATGGAAGCAAACCAAGACATCCCTGGGCCTTCCCTCCCCCCTAGGCCCTCCTATCCGATGGAATCTTTCCATTATAATCTCAGAGTCCAAAAATTTAAGTCCCAAGTCTCTATATAACTCCAGCAAATAATCTCTCAACGCTTCATCTTTTATAGTTTCATCAATATTCCTAATTCTAAGATTCAACTTCCTGGATCTGTCCTCCAATTCTCTGATCTTCCGATCCAAGCCAGGAACATGTTGGACCAATCCCTCAGTAATTTTGCAGAGGGACCTGTATTTATTATCCGAATCCTCCATCCTTTCTTCCATTAATATCAGCTTAGATGTCAGAGCTTTTAGCTCCTGCTTAATATCCATAGAACTCTTCAGAATTTCTGCTTTAATCTCCATACATTCATTTCTCAAATACTCCTGCGACACTGTATAAGCAGGGCTTAATCCAGGTTCTATTTGCTGAGGAGTCCCCGGTATTATTCCAGTCATTCCCCCCTCATTTTTATCCGGGGTAGATACAAAAAAATCAGAGACCCTGGGCCCCTGGGGCTCTTTCTGTGATTTCTTATCCTTTTTGTGCAAATCTTTCGTGGAAGCCTTCTTTGAAGACATCTTCCAATACTGCGGGCGATACAACTGCCCCCTGCAGCACCTTTATATTTTACAACGGACCTTGGGTCTGGCCCCCAGAAAGAAAAACCAAAACCTCCTGGTGAAAGCTTAGACTTGTCAGCGGCTCTGGCCATCACCTGCTCATTGTTTGCTATAACATATTGCCCTTGGGGCCCGTTTTCCACCAACCTCCTTACACCCCCAATGACTTATCCAGTCTATCTTGAGGTACTCACAAGACCAGGCCATCAACGATTCCCGCCAACCAGTCCTTCGGGTGCGGGAGCCTCCACCTCCAGCCCCGGCCTGCTATCGCCGCTTCCATCCGTCAGGCTCCAATACCAGGCGACGGACCAGCCTATTAGATTTGCATGCTTTTTCTACCGCATGCCGTCTTCCCCGTCGTCTCCACCATTCTATGGGGCCAGACCCGCCCGTACGCCATCCACCCTCCGCCGCTTCCTTGTCAAAGAGTTACCATCGCCCGCAGCACCTTCGGGACGCTCGATGATCCTCCCGGCGTTCACAGTCTCCACCTCCTCCCGCGTAACACGTCTTACGTCATCACGCTCCCCAGCCCCCAGATGGACCACTTAACCCCTTCCCCTCACTGGGATCACTTCTTTGACCAGATCCTCTATGGTGGGCGACAGGGTGGTGCTTAACCGACTGGAAGCAGTATCAGCTGAAATCCAACCGACCACCTGTTCGCAGTGGTCTGACCTCGAGAGTGATGTCCTGCGACGCCCTGTAAACTGAGACATGAAGCTAGGTATGGTGGATGTCTTTCTTTCTTGTGCTCTGGCACCAGGCACAGTTTCTACGCGTCCTGACCCGCGCCCTGAACTATCAGGATCACGTCCACTTCCCCGTCCCTTTTTACCCGCCTTCTTCATATTAAACGGAATATATGCCGGTAATCTGCGGCTAGGCACACGAAACAGAATGTGACGCTAATCTGCGGCTAGGCACACTAAACAATATGTGACGCTAATCTGCGGCTAGGCACACTAAACAATATGTGACGTTAATCTGCGGCTAGGCACACTAAACAATATGTGACGCTAATCTGCGGCTAGGCACACGAAACAGAATGTGACGCTAATCTGCGGCTAGGCACACGAAACAGAATGTGACGCTAATCTGCGGCTAGGCACAGTGAACGGAATATGTGACGTTAATTTGTGAATTTGCACACTAAACAGAATGTGACAATAATCTATGGCTAGGCACACGTTTAAAATGGCCCTTTTTGTCGCTGCGTTGTAAAATCATTGGCCCTGTGCACCTAACAGAATATGTCAGCTTGTCACTGCACTGTGAAATATTTGTCCCTGTGCACCTAGTACAATGTCACCTTAGAACATGTCCTCCCCCACAAAAAAATGAAATTCTGCCACCCCCAAAAAAAATTAAATGCTGCCCCCACACACAACAGTCCTAAAAAGGACTTTTGGGTCTTGAAAGAGTTTCAACAATTTTATTCTCCCTACACTGACTTCCTGTGCATCTAGTATTATATGTCACCTTACAAATATCCCCCCCACAAAAAAAAGGAAATTGTGCCCCCCCAAACAAAATATAAATGCTGCCCCCACACACAACAGTCCTAAAAAGGACTTTTGGGTCTTGAAAGAGTTTCAACAATTTTATTCTCCCTACACTGACTTTCCCTGCCTAAGCGCATCTCTCCCTGGCTAAGAATGAGCCAAACTCGCGCGTCGGGTGCTATACAGCACCCGATCACGGGTTCTGGCCAGCCAATCAGTGTAATGCCAGCAGCCAACATGGCTGCTGGCATTACACTGATGTCAGAGCCTCCCCGCACGTTTATTGGCTGCGCAGCAGCTGCGAAACGTGCGGGGAGGAGACCCGAACATGGCGGGCGAGCACATGCGGTACTCGTACGAGTACCGCCATGTGCCGAGCAGAGCGATGCTCGAGCCGAACCGAGCTTCGGCCGAGCATGCTCGCTCATCACTACTCCTGACCCTCCACTTCAATAGGCCCTTGCACCACAGGGTTAGTAGTATAGCGGTTGCATACGAGAGGTTTAAGGAGAGACACATGGAAGACATTATGAATACGCATGGACGCAGGGATGTCCAATGCATACGATAGTGGATTGATTCTGCGAATGACTCTGTAAGGACCAATGAATTGGGGAACCAACTTGTTAGATGGGACTTGAAGCTTAAGGTTCCTGGAGGACAGCCACACTCTATCCCCAACCTGAAAGGAAACCGCTGGTAACCTTCTGCGATTGGCATGACGTTGATGTCGTTGGAATGACTGACCCAATGCCCTCTGCACCTGTGCCCATGTGGAGAGGAGCTGCTCGATATGCTCATCCAGAGCTGGAATTTTTTGTGCCTGAATGGAGTCTGGGAGCAAACAGGGTTGAAACCCATAATTGATCAAAAACGGAGAGCTCCCTACTGACGAGTTAACTGCACAATTCTTGGCGAACTCTGCCCAGGGCAACAGGTGGGCCCAATTGTCATGATGGTCAGTAATAAAACAGCACAAGAACTGTTCCAAGTCTTGATTGGCACGCTCAGCGGCCCCATTGGTCTGGGGATGGTAGGCGGAAGAAAAAGATAACTGTATGCCCATCTGTTCGCAAAATGCCCTCCAAAACCTGGACACGAACTGGCTCCCCCGGTCGGACACCAGCACTCTGGGTACACCATGCAACCGGAATACCTCTTTAGCAAATACCACCGCCAATTCTTTAGCAGAGGGAAGACCACGGAGGGGCACGAAATGAGCCATTTTAGAGAACCTGTCCACTATCATGAGTATGAAGGAATACCCTCTAGACACCGGTAACTCTCCCATAAAATCGATGGAAACTTGAGACCAAGGGCGTTCACCATTAGGTACCGGCTGGAGTAAACCCACAGGGAGGTGTCTAGGGGTCTTAGCACGGGCACAAGTAGCACAGGCATTCGTAAAATTGGCACAATCTGCCCGCATAGAAGGCCACCAAAAAACTTGCGAGAGAGACCATAACAATTGGTCTCTGCCAATATGTCCTGCAGCCTTAGAGGAATGGTATGTCTCGAGTAACTGTGTACGAAAAGGCACATCAACAAAACACTTGCCCATCTGGGTTTCAGGAGGAGCGGAGGCTTGGGAGGCCAAGATCTCTTCCCCTAATGGTGAGGTGATACTCGTGCGTATAGTAGCCAAAATTCGATCAGGCTGAATAATAGGTGCTGGTACCTCATCTCTGTCAGTCTCAGCCTCAAATTGTCTTGACAATGCATCAGCCCTGACGTTCTTAGACCCAGGTAAATAGGATACAATGAAGTTGAATCGGGACAAGAACAGTGCCCACCTAGCCTGGCGTGGGGATAACCTCTTTGCCTCAGAGAGGTAAATTAAGTTCTTGTGATCGGTCAGAATTAAGACAGGGTTCTTAGTACCCTCGAGTAGGTGACTCCATTCCTTAAGCGCAAGAATAATGGCTAGCAGTTCTCTGTGACCAATCTCATAATTACTTTGTGCCCTGGTCAACTTTTTTGAGAAAAACCCACATGGTCTGAGAGTTCCTTCTTTAATGGGACGCTGAGAAAGCACTGCTCCAACCCCAATATCTGAGGCGTCCACCTCCAATGTGAATGGAAGCAATGGGTTGGGGTGAGATAATACAGGAGCGTTAATGAAGGCAGACTTCAATTTCTCAAAAGCCTCCTCTGCAGCCACTGACCATTGGGATGGATTGGCACCCTTGTGCGTAAGGTCAGTCAACGGTTTTACCATAGTAGAGAAGTTCTTAATAAATTTCCTATAATAATTAGCGAAGCCCAGAAATCATTGAATGGCCTTCAAGCTCTTGGGGTGTGGCCATTTTAATACTGCCGTTAGTTTCTCTTTGTCCATGGCAATACCTTCTTTGCCAATTATAAATCCCAGAAATGTTACACTAGTTCTGTGAAATTCACATTTTTCAATTTTACAATATAGTTTATTCTCTTGTAGGCGTAGCAACACCTCAGACACGTCCTTGACGTGTTGTAACATATTCTCCTAATGAATGAGAATGTCGTCAAGATAGACAACGACACAGGACTGCAACATATCTCGAAGAATGTCATTGAGGAACTCTTGGAATACAGCGGGTGCGTTACAAAGCCCAAATGGCATGATCAAGTACTCATAATGGCCAGCTCTCGTGTTAAAGGTGGTTTTCCACTCATCACCAGCTCTGATCCGAATTAAATTGTATGCCGAACCTAGGTCCAATTTGGTGAAAATAGAGGAACCTTTAAGTCTGTCAAATAGCTTGGTGATGAGTGGTATAGGATAAGCATTCTTAGATATTAACTTATTTAAGCCCCGGTAGTCAATGCAAGGTCTCAGCTCGCCGTTTTTCTTTTTAACAAAGAAAAATCCAGCCCCAGCCGGAGAGGTGGATTTCCTTATGATGCCTCTTTCAAGGGCATCAGCGATATATTCTTCCATAGCTTGTTTCTCCTCACAAGACAATGGATACATGCGTCCCCTAGGGGGCACCGCCCCCGGAGGCAATTCAATACAGCAGTCCGAAGATCTGTGCTGGGGTAAGGTGCCAGCTTCTCAGTTACTGAATACATCGCTAAACTGTTGGTATTCCTCTGGCAGAGCAGAAAAGGTACACAAGATCTTAACTGGTTGGGTTACGCAATGTTCCATGCAAGACTGAGACCAAGTGGATATTTCACATTTTTCCCAATCAAACTGTGGGTTATACAACTGTAACCGGGGAAACCCCAGGATTACTGCGTGATGAGGAGAGTTAATAAGCTGGAACTGCTTTTCCTCTTTGTGGAGAGCCCCAATAGACATGGACAAAGGCATAGTTTCAAAAGTCACCTGAGCAGGTTCCAGAGGTCTACCGTCAATTGCTTCAATAGCGAGTGGGGTTTCCCTCTCAATGCGTGGAACCCCTTGTAATTCAGCAAAGGTATTATCCATAAAATACCCAGCTGCAACAGAATCAACCAGGGCCAAAACCTCCACTGAGCGTTTTGCCCAAGAAAGTACCACCTGTATGGTGGGTTTCAATATACCACATTCTGGGGATGCCTGCACACCACCTAGGGCCTGTCCCCCAAGGTAACCTAGGTGTGTTCATTTCCCGGCCGTACAGGATAAGATCTTAGTAGGTGCCCATTTTTGCCACAGTATAGGCATAACCCATGTTTTCTGCGATGTGTCCTCTCCTCTTTGGTTAGCCTAGTGAAGCGCAACTGCATAGGTTCACCTGGTTCTTGAGGTAGATCAATCTGCTTAGAAGCCAAGGGAGGGATGGGTGGGCAAAAGGTACTACTAGATCCATTACTCTTTTGCCGCGACCTGCGGTCTTTGGCCATTAGTCTCTCACGAATCAGTGTGTCAATTAGAATGACAAATTCAATATAGTCATCAAGATCAATGGGCAATTCTTTCGCAGCGATCTTGTCCTTAATTTGGTCACTTAGACCCTGAGCATAGGCTGCCAATAATGCTTCATTGTTCCAACCTACCTCTGCTGCCAAGGTGCGAAATTCAATGATGTAGTCACATACCGTACGCCTGCCCTGTTGTATTTCCATAAGGCATTTAGCAGCAGAGGTGGTTCTACCAGGAGGCTCGAACACTCTCCGAAACGACTGCACGAATTCACTGAAACTCTTTGTGCAGGGTTTCGCATTCTCCCATAACGGATTCGCCCATGCCAATGCTCTACCTGTTAGCAGGGATATCATAAAACCAACTTTACTGCGGTCACTGGGAAAGGCCTGAGCCGTCAATTCCATAAATATTTCAAGTTCGTTAATAAATCCTCTGCAAAAGTTAGGGTCACCATCATATCTGAGTGGCAAAGGGGCGGAGGCAGTTAACCCCTTGACTGTGGCCCCTGAGGGCATAGTAACATTCTCAGATGTCTGCCCGGGAGAAACCACGGGACTAATGCCAGCCTTTTCAGAGAGAACTGTGCGTTGAAGTATAGTTTGGATCGCTACCGCTAGCTGATCCAATTGTTGCTTATATGCATCCATTCTCCAATGGATGTTTTGCGTATTACCATCACTCTTGTTGTCTGAGGTCATGGCCCTTTAGTACTGTCACGGTTTGTTAAGACTCTCAGACGCAGAGTTATGTAAAAAGCTCAACTTTATTGAAAAGTTAATGCAGCCCCATAGGGTAATATACACGTACCCACATATATCTTTATTAGACAGGAATACAATGCAAATAAGAGCAATAGTGGCTCTACCGGCCCTGCCAATATACCGGGCAAGGCAGCCAGGGGATTGGAACTTGTGAGGTGAGGCTTTACCGGCCTTGCCAATACCGGGTAAGGCAACCCAAGGAAACAGGACAGGTTCTACCGGCCTTACCATATACCGGGCAAGGCAGCCATTAGACAGGAGACCACACAGGCTCTACCGGCCTTGCCAATACCGGGTAAGGCAACCCAAGGAAACAGGACAGGTTCTACCGGCCTTACCATATACCAGGCAAGGCAGCCATTGACAGGAGACTACACAGGCTCTACCGGCCTTGCCAATACCGGGTAAGGCAACCCAAGGAAACAGGACAGATTCTACCGGCCTTACCATATACCGGGCAAGGCAGCCCGTAGACAGGCGGAAAGCAACCACCACTAAAGTGACTGACAGATGGTAAAACAGTCACTATGATGTTAAAGAGGCTAAGTCAGTGAATGAGCCGCCAGCAGCAGAGATAATGAAGGGTGTGGAGCTCAGCAATGCTCTTACTGATGGAACGCCATACTATATAGAGCAATCATGTGTGCATGGAGCGAACCAGTACCTTGTACGTGGAACGCTATAATACCGCGATAGCCGGATGGCTTAAAGAGCGAACCAGCACCCTGTACGTGGAATGCTATTGCACTGAGACAGCCGGATGGCTTGAGGAGCGAACCAGTACCCTGTACTTGGGACGCTATACACTGAGGCAGCCAGATGGCTTACACTGAGACAGCCGGATGGCTTGAGGGGCGAACCAGTACCCTGTACATGGAACGCTATAACACAGAGACAGCCGGATGGCTTGAATAGCGAACCAGTACCCTGTACATGGAACGCTATAGCACTGAGACAGCCGGATGGCTTGAGGAGCGAACCAGTACCCTGTACGTGGAACGCTATAGCACTGAGACAGCCGGATGGCTTGAGGAGTGAACCAGTACCCTATACGTGGAACGCTATAGCACTGAGACAGCCGGGTGGCTAGAGGAGCGAACCAGTACCCTGTATGTGGAACGCAATAGCATTGAGACAGCTGGATGGCTTGAGGAGCGAACCAGTACACTGTACATGGAACGCTATAGCACTGAGACAGCCGGATGGGTTGAGGAGCGAACCAGTACCCTGTACGTGGAACGCTATAGCACTGAGACAGCCGGATGGCTTGAGGAGAGAACCAGTACTCTGTACGGTAAACCGGCAAAATAACAATGTCGCCAAGGCGACTCGGGAACGTCTGGAGACAGAAAGGACTGGACAGGAACCAGGCGAATGGAAGCAGGAACCAGCAGGCAGACAGTCAACCGGAATCAGGAACGCCGACGGAGACTGGCAGCAGGAAGCGGAGGCTCAACCGGACAAAACAAATGCAGGAACTCTTCAACTGGATGCACTGGAACAGGTAGAGTACAGGTCGCAGGAACACAGCAAAGGCTTAGGATACTCAGGAACAGTGTCATTCACAACAACATAGAGACAACACCAAAGGGCAACCAAAGGGTGCACAGGCTAGGTTTAAATAGGCAATCCAGGGTGGGCTGAAGGCCGCCAGCCAATGGAGAGCCCCCTACTGGTGATAGACAAGAAAAGAGAGCAATCACGGGTACCGTGATACTTATTCCAGGTGAAATAAAGGTGCTGGTTTATTCATCAACGTTTCGGCCCCACTTTGGGCCTTTATCAAGATGCTTGTTAGTTGTCCTTCAAATCTCCTAGGTACTTATCCAGATGAATGTTCATATACAAATTGGGTTGTAGGAAAGCACATGCAGGAAGCCTTATATGCAAGAATAACACAGGTGTTTATTGAATCAACATTTTGGCCAACCCCAGTTGCCTTTATCAAGATTACACCAAAATGAAACAGACAATCATTAAATAACCTAGTTTTAAAATTGTGCCAAGAGTTAGCTGAGTAAAGCCAACAGTAAACCAATCAGTGAAAAAGAATATATGTAAGTCAAGTGTACAAATAATCAAAGTGAAGTAAATAATTAACTATATGTAGAACATGTAGAACAGAAATAAAATCACTGTATATATCTGTGTATGTATATACTGGTGTACATCTGACCCTAAAGGTCATAGATGCTGATCGGATCAGTGTGAATAAAATATTTATAAGAAAGAAGAGGCATGGAGAAATGAATAAATACATATACAGTGCCAATATAATACATGTCGCCATGTGAATTTGACAGCCTGATGTGTTCGGGCCAAACAACTACGTGCAGCCTGATATTTGTTAATGGGATCAATTTTGAAAAGTCACATGCAAAGTAGCGTTCCACTACAGGGCGCATTCAGCATGTCACCCTGATTAAAATGGCGACATGAGAATATCGCACTTTAGGAAATCGCGAAATTCTGACGTCCAGGCCTGAAATGTTGCCTCTCCCCTTCTCAGCTCCCCTGGCTCTCTCGTTAGTACCTATAAGATGCCACTAGCACTGAGGCTCTCTCTCTCATCAGTATTTGTCATCATCTATAACTTCATCTGAATCTTGCTGAGCACTGTGTTGGCCCTCTCTCCCATTCACTGCGTGCTCCACTCAGTCCTGTCAGTATGCACGCAGTGAAGCGGACAGAGAGCCGGGTCAGCGCTCAGCAAGATTCGGATGCCTGCCCTGGATCACTGTAAACATATTTTTACACACAATAGATAGAATTGTGACCTGATGCTACCTGATGCAAGTCTTCACTTCTTCCTGCAATTGTCTTTGAATCGGTTCATCCATAAAACAGGGGGACAAGCTGCAATACACAGCAGTAGTAGGGAATCATTGTAGCCGTGTACTGGCAGAGCAATAATGAAGAAGCGTGTAATGTATGCATTATTATGGCAATGTTCTGTTATGTTGGAGCTTTGCACATGCACACTTCCAGCTTTCAACGGAAGGACCTCTTCTTTCTGCTGCCCCGGCTCACCCTCCCCTTCACTGTGTGCGTTGGAGACGGACCGGCACCAGTAGGGTAAGGTGATTATCCCCTCCGCTCTCTGTGAGCTGGAACTCTGCCCGAGTCCCTGAAGCCACTCTTACAAGCACTCCATCAGCAATGCAATGTTCTGCATACCTCATCTTGCTTTATGTATATGACTTGGAAGAAGAGCTCACTTGATTAAGGCACAAGGAGGTAGGTAGGATGTAAGACTTAGGGCTTGTCAAGGATAATATGAGAAAGAAAAGTGGACTAGTGATCATGTATGTGTATCAACAGCTGGTGCCAATGATACCTAAGAAATCTTATTATGATGATTTGGTTATATATACATATCCAAAATTAATGAATACCTAACAAAAGTCTATTGGAATAAGCAGATGATAGGATAATGTAATCGGATATATCTTATCGCTGTTTGAGACTACATTTCTTGTGACTGCAGACAAGGGAAGAGGAATTAGAAAAAATCTGGTTAAGTATATGAGAGTGTGTTTGGTGTTTTATTAAGGTTTAAAAAAAAAGAAAAGTTTTTTTCATTTTGTGTGGGTATTGTGAGGGTTAAAGAAACCAACTGTTAATTGGGATTTTCTCTGGCCTGTGTGATTAAGGGTGATTGGCTAAGGGAAGTCACCTGGCTGCAGTGTTACTATAAATACAGAACAGACAGCAAACCTGCGCTCCTCCAGTCTAAATGTGAATAGTATGCCCTATATTAGGCATATTTTAATACTGTGAATAAATTTGAGGCATTAGTGCCTACATTTTTAGGCCCAAAAACGAGGTTTAAGCTTACCAACCATGCCAAGGTTCCTCAAGTATGGCAAGTCCTACTCTAAACACTTGAAATCCCTGTCTAAAAATAAAAAAATTTAAAAACAAAAATTAAAAATTAAGAACCCCTGAGGAATAATGGTAATAACGCGTTGGGCAGGGGGACCCTTTTTCCTTTATTTTTGTATGCATGAAGGTCCCCATGCGTGCAATTAAAAACAAATGACAAACAATGTTTAAAAAGTGTAAGAGAAGACTTGCCCTGTGTGCCTGCATAGGGTGGACATCCAAAAGGTACTGAAGCTCTGTCAGCCCTTATATGCAGCTTGCGACCACTCCCACAGGCAACATCAGGAAAAATCAGTTGGTAACAAACATAAATGTAAAAGCCATAGTTAACCTCTTAAAGGCTTTTTAGATAGGGATTTCAAGTGTTTAGAGTAGGACTTGCCATACTTGAGGAACCTTGGCGTGGTTGGTAACAGGGGCGGACTGACAGGACCCAGGGCCCCTGGTCCAAAAAGAGGTCTGGGCCCCCTGACCAATGACATCATTGGCCCCTCCCAGTGACATAATTAGCCCCTCCCCATGATGTCATTGGCCCCTCCCTGTGACATCATTGGCCCCTCCCAGTGACATCATTAGCTCCTCCCTGTGACATCATTGGCTCCTCCCCATGACATCATACGCCCCATTTCCCACTACATCCTCAGCCCCGCACACCTACCCTCCTCCCTCACACACACACTCTCCTCCCATCCAGAAGTTTCACATTACACAAATTAAGAGCCTTCACACCATTTTATAAGTAAACCTATTTTAATAAAATTAATCTTGCATCTGTGTTATTGTTCACACAAAATAAAATAAATATCTGGTTAGCCCAATATGGGCAGTAGTTACACTTTTCAACAAAATATTGTACCTTATACAGAAACAAAAAACAATAACAAAAATGTAAATATATCAATAACAAACATAAATGTCCTCAGCATACAGTTTATAAGAGAAGTAAAGTGCTAAGCTCAGCAGAGGTTTTGGCAAATCTGTCTATGATTTTATCTTTGTCACCCTTTATTTTGAGAGCAACTTCCTTTTCTACTGCAATGAGCATCAATGTTTCCAGATTTTGTTGTGACAGTGATGATCTAAGTCTGGACTTTAATATTTTCAATTTTGAGAAGCATCGTTCACAGGTACACTGTGTAGTGCTCAGTGTAATTAAAAATTTGTATGTCATGTACAGATTTTCATAGGCACCTGAACAGAGTCTGTACTGAAAGAGCAATTTGAATGCACAAGATAGGCAGTTCTTGCAGGAGAGCTTTTTCACAGCTGGAGTAGTGGTGGTTGATTGCTCAGAATCAGAGGTAACAGGCTGCTCTTCTAGATCAGAATCCCATGCTTCACTTTCATCCTCACTGTCATCCAACAAGCCCCTTCGGATGTTTTTATAGCAGGACGCAAATGATAACAACTCTTCACGTAAAGCAACAGGGTCAATTTCTGGAACAGCTTTAGCTACAGTGTCAAGCTGGATTTTGTTAGGTGAGACCAGTATTTCATCAAATCGCTTTGGATCAAAACATGAAATCTGTTTGTAAAGTTCTCCGTGGGTAGCAAATCTTGTTTTCATGCTCTCTGTAACAGCATCAAGGATAACATTGTAACATGAAATTTCAAACCATTTCTTGTAATTTGTGGGTTCTGCACATCTTGTCAGTCTAAATTCTGGAAAGCACTTGTTAATGGTAATATTCTGACATGCTAGTTTCTCGTTCAGATGATCGATAAATGTTACTGCTGAATCATAAACTGTTGCAAAATCTCTAGATATTTTTTGTAAACGAGTTGTAGCATCTTCAACCATTCGCCATGCCTGCACTACATCAAGTCCTGTTGACTGCAAATAATCGGATACAGGTGTTGTAATGTAAAAAATGCGAATAAATGTAAATGCTACTAATATAGTTTCGAATTTACAAATATTCTCACTCAATTTAAGTGCTTCATGTTTGACTGAGGATCGAAAGTCAGATGATTCACTTACTTGCTTAAGTATAATTAGCAAATCTGAACAGAACTCTGTAGAGTGATTTTCAAAGCTTCCAAAAAGCTTTCTAAGTGCTCTAGCTCTACTTGACCATCTTGTTTTACCTATGTGTTCAAGTTTTTAAAGTTTGGCATGTCCAGTCTTTTCTTTCATCTGTTCTTCCCAAATTTGCATCCATTTGTAGGAATCACAGAAGAAAGTAGAGAGGTTGCTGAGAAGGCCAAATAGACTTACTGAGGCAACACACACACTGCTTGCATCTCCAATGACCAAATTCAGGACATGTGCATAACACCATGTGTGAATGTGAGTAGGACGAGCTTGCTTCATCAGTGCTAGCAAGCCATTGTAAACCCCACTCATATTAGCAGCACCATCAAATGAATCACCAACGCATTTATCAAGATTAAGTCCTATGTTTGTCAATGATTCTCTTAGCAAGACATGCAGGCTTTTGCTACCAGAATCTTGAACAGTTACTAGACGTAACAGTCTTTCTTTAACTTTATCACCGACAACATATCTGGCTACAATGGCACACTGATCATGAGCTGACACATCTTGCGTTGAGTCCATTTGTATTGAAAAGATACCTGCATTCTCCACTGCTTTGACAATTTCTTCTTTGATCATGTTCCCAATTATACTGAATAGTTTTGTGATGGTGGATTTACTTAAGAAAGTGACAAATTTTCCTCTTCCCTTTCGCAATGGATCACGTTTCTTTGCTTTCTCAATGACCTGATTTAGGTGCTCTTTCAAGACTGGGCTGTAGTCTGCAAGGAGATTCACAGCCTCCAAAAAATTACAGCGATTTTCAAGATGGTCCTCATCAAATACATCAGCTACGGCCTCTGTATGGCTACTTCTAAAAGGCAGTGCTTGGACACCTATGAAAAAAGCAATATCGATGATGTTACTTAAAACAGCACGTCGCTGAAGAACTTGCTAATGTCTAAGAGAGAGCTGATCAATGGACAATTTGTGCTTGATGGATTTGCCTCTACTATCCATAAAGTAAGCTTCACTGGCAAGTTTATTGCACTGAGAGTTTTCATGTTCTGTTATTCTTGTAGTGATATGCCTCCAGTCACTACAACCTTGTATTAACTGAGTCAGTCGAGGTGTGTCATGAGCATAAACCAAGCAGATTGAACAGTGTAGAGTTTTCTTCTTTTCATTAAAGGTAACCCATTTTCTGTTAATATCTGGTCCGTGTATGCCTTTTCTGTAGTAAACAACATTAGCATTAAATGGTATGTTGTCAATAGGCTGGTTAGGATGATAGTCCCAGAACTGTTCCATTGAAATTCCTGCAGTTTTCAAGGCATGTGAATGAAGGAAAAAGTACTCTGTGGATGGTGATTTCTCCTGTTGAGATGACATAGCCTCTTCTTGCCTTGGCATTTTCTTAGAAGGAGATTGTAGCTCATCATCAGTTTCTGTTCTTTGAGTGAGTTCCACATTTGATGCTGCTACAGGACTTAAAGCTCTTTCTTCTGCAGCCAAATCCACCTGTTCATCCAAAATTTGAACTGTGGCTGCCTCATCATCTTGCAATGGAACTGTACCCGTAGCCTTACTAAAGAACACATCAATTTTGCTAGTAGATGCTTCAAGCTTGCGTTGTTCTTCTTTTTTTTCCTTCCTTTTCATAGCACCACTTTTGTGCTTGTAAGTTGACATCTTAGCAAATTGATCTGAATTCACCCTGTATGTGATATGAGTACTAATTTATTACCTAACTTGAGCATAATGTACTCAGATAAACAAACAAAACAGATATCTTAAAGGGATAGTAATATGAATATGTAGTAAAATATAAAAAGTATACATATTGTAGGGTTTATCCTCCCGAGTAAAACAAGGGCACACCCACAGCTGAGATGTGTTCTACTGCAAGATTATTAAAGCTCAAACTTTAACTTTACATATTTAGGTGCAGTATCTCAGTGGTCTGAAATTTCCCAGTGGTGCTGTTGCTACATCATCCTATGGACTGCTCTGGTCAGTTCACCACAACCCTCCCTGGGATGGTGTAGCAACAGCGCCACTGGGAAATTTCAGGCCATTGAGATACTGCACATAAAAAAAATCTACTTTCAGGTGCAATAACTTTTTAAATAAAGCACCTATCAGCAGTGTGAGTACCCCTGTTTAACTCATGACTATAAGCTATCCAATATATAGTTTTCTATGTATTAAGTGTTACTGTGCCTTAATATAAACATCCTTTGCTATCTGTCAATGAGACATCTTGACCACTGCAACAACATATTCTTTGTGTGGTGGTAGCCCATCTTTGATACATGGAGGATGGTTCAGCATGAAAAACGCAGCAGCATGTCACCTCCTAACACACTCAAACCAATGCTCCTGGCACTGATTGGGCCATTTTAACCTAGTGTTTACCTAGTGTAAGCCATCTCTTCTCAGATGTGGAATCCAGTCCATAGACCAGACAGATAACAGCAGGGGACAATCTTCTCCTATGAGAACAATGAAAGCCCTGCCCCCTTTGACAAGCTTTTCAGGTTTTTCCCTTATCTTAATTGAAGATTGTCCCTCTCTGCAATCTAACTGGGCACCTCCCTTCTGATCTGGCTTAGCAGTGTTACATCAGTAAAAGGGGCGGAAGGGGGATACTTTGTCATTGAATTACTCTTGTACTACAACTCTGACGGTATTGAAATAGCACTCTCCAAAGTCCAAATACTATGATGATTAAATAGAACTGCTTTTATTATGAAACATTACTATCCCTTTAAAACCTGTTTTATATTAAGATAAACAGTTTAAATATACTTTTGAAGGGATAAAAAATAAAACAGTCAGTCTCTAATATTGCACAGGGCCATCCACTGCCATTGACGCGACTGACACAATTATTCTGGATCTATATATATATATATATATATTATATATATATATATATATATATATATATATATTATATATACACACAATAAAAGAGAACGTAGTCATGTGACAACAAATTCTTTGGACATGCCTAACACACTGGGGGGCAGCTAAGAGGAGATCTGCTGATCTCCTTCATTCTGCCTGTTTCCTACATACAATGCGGGCATGATTTTGACAGGAGTAAGCAAGTGGTCGAAGGCCCCCTGCCCACTCCTGTCAAAATGTCTGCAAGGACTTCACCCCTCCTCATTATCTCTCCCCTTCTCACAATATCCTCTTGTTTATAAAATAAAACATGCCAGACTTACACTGCCACTTCATTGCCCACACTTTCCCCCTTTCTCTCAACAGATTAACATTAATACACGTTATATACTCCTGTGTCTACAGTGTGTAGATTAAACCTTTGAGTGCCAGATGGGTATGGAATGCACTGCTTTGCAATGCATTCCGTACCCCTCTGGCACTCAAAGGGTTAATATACATTAAATATATATACACTCCTCCTGTGTGAGTCTGCCTCACATTAACCCTCTGAGTGCAAGAGGTGTATGCAATGCATTGCAATGCATACCCCTCTGCAACTAAAAGGGTTAAGCTTTGTTTAAAAACAAAAAAAACCCCACCCCCAACACTGTCATATCACTGGCACAATTACACTTTGCATAACTACATAAAATTATAACAATAAAAACAGACAGCCAACTCCATCCCACACTGCTAGTGTGTGTAAAATATATATATGTAATCACAATCAAAAGAACAAAACATTGTGCACAACAATTCTAATAAATACAAAGTGATGGAGGGAGGTAAGGGCTGTGATCTGAACTACTACGTGATCGCATACACTTCCATATCCTCAACACACTGCAGCAGCAGGAGGACACAGTGTTTCAAGTGCTCACACCATACTCTTGGATATTGTGTACCATATTGTGTGTATCTAAGTGTATGGTGTGTATCCAAGTGTATGGTGTGAGCACTTCTAACATGGTCTCCCCCCACTGCTGCAGTTTGTTCAGGATATGGAAGTGTATACGACCATAGACAGCTTCTATGAAGCGCTTTCAATATATGTATTCCTCCTGGATACAGTATTGCTGCTATTTTACTCCATCTGTATGTACCCCTCACTGCCGTCTACAGCTCCTTTCCTGACTGCATTAAGTACATCTCCCATGCTCCTTCCTGTCACCAGCTCCTGTCACATCTGAACTTACAGCAACCACCTTGCTGTACGTTTGAAGGTGACAGGAGCCGGTGACAGGAAGGAGTCTGGGAAATGTAGTTCATGAAGTCAGGACAGGGGGCAGGAGACGCAGCAGTGAGGGCCACCCGCCATTTTCCATACCCTTCCAATCCCCTGTCCACCAAAAAAAACAAAAAGAAAAACATGTCTGACACTAAAGAGCTCCCATGCAGCTCTGCCTAATCCACCCTTGCCCTCCTATCTTGGTGGCAGCATTGAGTGAGCACAGTGTAGCTTTGCTGTGTTCAGTGAGAACTGGAATACCTGTGACAGTCAAGTCATCTCCGTTTCAGTCCTCACTCTGAGGTACTGATGCATTCACTTTTCATTTAATAATCTCTTTGGAGCTTGGGGATTGCTTGTGTATTGGGCCTATTTATTACTAGACTTTCATTCATAACATACTGTGATTCACAGACATGCACCTCTGTCAATCACACTATGTTATGAAGTATGAATGAGTACAGCAATAAAATACACTTTACAGATTGCACCTTTTTATATGCGCTAAAACATATAGAGCAAACATAGTACACAAGGCGGAAAGATTAAAAGGTGTAATTTAACCCTTTGAGTGTCAGAGGGGCACCCACACAATGCATTGCGAACTGCAAAACAAAGCATTATGTACCCTTCTGGCACTGAAAGGGTTAAGTCTGGTAGTACTAAGTAGATGCAGGAAAAATGACCACCATTTTACTTTCTTCATACACCTCACATGGCTTAATATGCAATTTTTTGCACCTTCTTAAAACCACTAACACTTGCCCATTGTAGCTATTTGATCCACATGATCCACAACTGCAATTATTTAGCATTAATGGTCTGGATATGGCTCAATGTTTGCTGCCATTACTTTGTGATACATTAATGCAGTGTGTGATTTGCCAAACACAGCAAATGTATTGACAATAAAATACAGCAAAAAGACAAAAAGCAAAACAAAACAGAATCCTTAATTAAATATGCACTTATCTCTCTCTCTCTAGGACCAATTACCCCTCAAATAACATACATGTCATGTAACCCGTACCCGTATGTATGTGTTTCTGTGTGTATATATATATATATATATATATATATACGGGGATTAAGTCCTTTGGTTGCTTCTGTGGTATTCATTGTATTGGTCTATATGTTCGTGGAATAAATATGCAGGTAGGTGTGTACATATCCGCTACATCTACCTGCATATTTACTACATACGTCTACATATAGACCAATGCGATGAATACCCCTGAAGCACCCAAATATATCTACCCACACACGTATATAAAAGTATATTTTGCCTTACACAAACCTTACAATGCTGGCTAGCTTCTTGACGGTTGGCTGGAGGATGCTTGGCAGCTGGCTGGATAGCCTAAGCGAGGGCTGGCTGGTCTGGTGGCTGTGACTGCAGAGAGTCAGTATAACATTATAAATAGTTTGCAGGACCAGGTAGTAAAAAATAAATGAATAAAATAAAAAAATAAAAAATAAAAATTACTTTAAAATGCTGGTTAGTTTCTTGACGGTTGGCTGGATGCTGTTTTCTGGCTGGGTAGCCTGAGGGTGGGCTGGCTGGTTCGCCTGGTGGCTCTGCCTGTAGAGAGTCGGTATAATATAGTATAAATAATTTGCAGAAGAGGGTATTAACCCTTCGAATGCCAGAGAGGTAAGTAACACTTTGCAATGCGTTGCGTACTGCTCTGGCACTCAAAGGGTTAAACCATATTTAAATCTTTAAAAAAATAAAAATAAATTAAACTAACCTTACACTGTTGGCTATCTTCTTGCTGGTTGGCTGGAGGCTACTTGGCAACTGGCTGGATAGCTTGAGGGTGTGCTGGCTGTCTGGCCTGGTGGCTGTGCCTGTAGCAAGTACAATGTTTCATACATAATTTGCAATCGTATGGTGGCCTGGGGTACTGGACCAGGTCCAGTACCGCCTAGGCCATCCATTACCCCCTCAGGCCATCCAGTAACCCCCAAGGCCATCCATTTCCCCCAAGGCAGCCCAGTACCACCCCAGGCCATCCATTTCCCCCAAGGCCATATAGTGCCCCCCAGGCCATCCATTCCCCCCAAGGCCATCTAGTGCCCCCCAGGCCATCCATTCCCCCCAAGGCTATCCAGTGCCCCCCCAGGCAATCCATTCCCCCAAGGCTATCCAGTGCCCCCCCCAGGCAATCCAGTACCCCCAAAGCCATCCACCCCCCCCCCAGGCAATCCAGTACCCCCAAAGCCATCCACCCCCCCCAGGCAATCCAGTACCCCCTACGCTATCCATTACCCCCAAGGCCATCCATCCCCCCCCCAGGCAATCCAGTACCACCCCAGGCAATCCAGTACCACCCCAGGCCATCCATTCCCCCCAAGGCCATCCAGTGCCCCCCAGGCAATCCAGTACCACCCCAGGCCATCCATTCCCCCCAAGGCCATCCAGTGCCCCCCAGGCCACCCATTACACCCAAAGCCATCCACCCCCCCCCACGCAATCCAGTACCCCCTACGCTATCCATTACCCCCTAGACTATCCATTACCCCCAAGGCCATCCATTCCCCCCCAGGCCATCCAGTACCACCCCAGGCCATCCATTCCCCTCAAGGCCATCCAGTGCCCCACCAGGCCATCCATATATTCTCAAAAAGTCATCAATCCCCACCCAGACCATCCAGTAACCCCCTCCAGGTCATTAAGTACCTCCCAGGCTACCAGTAGCCCCCTCATCCCTCCCCCCAGCCTCAATCAGTCCAGTACATCCCAAGCTCCAAGCCACTACTGGCTTACCTGTGCTGTGTGTGGAGTGGGGTGGACTGTGGGGGGGTCTTCTTCAGCCTTCTGTCTGTCACTGCTGCCTGGATTTCTCGCTGTCTGAGAGTCTCTGGGTCCTGAGGCTCCTGACTCCTCCTCTGCAGGTCGCGTGTCCTCTTGGCGGGGTGTGTCACCTGACCTGATGTACAGACTCTCATTTTGCCCCCCACCCCCCCTCCTATCATCACGCGCCCCTGCAGGCCGTGATGACAACATTCACACACACTGCACATGCGCACTCTCGCTTTGACAAGCCTGCGCAAGCCAGGCACAACACAGCAGAGGAAGAAGCTCAGTGTCACTGTCACAGTAAGTGACAGTCTGTGCTTGCTGCCAGCGCCAGGCCAGCCCGAGTGAGCCTCTCTTAAAGCCTTTACTTTAAGTTTGGAGTCGGGTCGGGAGGACTGGGAGGACTCGAGTATGCTCATGAATGAACAGCATTCTGCAGCCTATGCCTTGCCGCCCGTGACCCAGTCCTCCCGACCCGACTCCCAACTTAACGTAAAGGCTTACTGTCCCAGAGTGTCCCACACAAGACAACAGCAGCCAAATCCAGATTCTGGACTTGGCTGGCTCTTGTCTTGTATGGGAGTTGGATATGCACTGGGACAGTAAGCCGTAACGTTAAGTTGAGAGTCGGGTCGGGAGGATTGGGTCAAGGGCGGCAAGGCATAGGCTGCAGAATGCAGCATACATGCTGTTCATTCCTGAGCATACTCGTGTCGGGAGGGGACTCACACCATTAATGACAAATATTTGGACGGCTTGGGCCTATGTGTAAATGAAGAAGTTGTCAGTGCCTCTCAGACTCCACAGTGAGAATGACAGCACTGACAACTAATGACACACATGACGGTCTGCAGTGCGGGCCGCGGCGACGGCACAATTTAATAGGCGGTGCTCCCTACAGGTAGCCGCAGGCTGGCAAAGTAATTAAAGTGATATACTGATATTGTGAAAAATTTTATTGCTGGTGGCAGCGGGCCCGCGACCGAATGCCCGATGGTCAGTCCGCCCCTGGTTGGTAAGCTTAAACCCCGTTTTTGGGCCTAAAAATGTAGGCACTAATGCCTCAAATTTATTCACAGTATTAAAATATGCCTAATACAGGGCATACTATTCACATTTAGACTGGAGGAGCGCAGGTTTGCTGTCTGTTCTGTTTGCACTTTGGGCTTTGGCCTGATGTTTGGGGGACTGGAGAACCCTTACATTCCTTGCTGCACAATTCAGTGATCTTAATTCTAATAATGGACACTTTATGTAAAATAAATTTATAAAAAAGTATTATACATATATAATCTTGCACACTGTGAGTTAGCGCTCTAAACTGTTTGTTTTTCTTTAGTTACTATAAATACAGTCCCCAGGCTCTTTGAGCCAGCTCTTCGAGACTGCATTTCTTGTGACTGCAGACAAGGGAAGAGGAGTTAGAAAAAATCTGGTTAAGTACATGAGAGTGTGTTTGGTGTTTTATTAAAGTTTAAAAAAATAGTTTTTTCATTTTGTGTGGGTATTGTGAGGGTTAAAGAAGCCAACTGTTAATTGGGATTTTCTCTGGCCTGTGTGATTAAGGGTGATTGGCTGAGGGAAGTCACATGGCTGCAGTGTTACTATAAATACAGACCCCAGGCTCTTTGAGCCTGCATTTCTTGTGACTACAGACAAGGGAAGAGGAGTTAGAAAAAATCTGGAGCTGGAATAGAATCAGGAGTTGGAAATCAGCAGAGCTCTGAGGTGACAATAATTTCAAGGGGTTTACTGCATTCACATTGAAAGTTGGTTACTTACTTTAGAGTGCGCATTAGAGGACAGTATAAATCTTATTGAATTGTAAAACCAAGCATGAGTGATAGCAGGTTAGCCAATCTCACGCAGTGCACATCTTGTCACATGTTTGAACACTTGGAGCAATCGTTCCAGGGGTCATACCGCTGTGCCAAGTGTGAGCATATTTTCTTTTTAGAGTCTAAGATATTGGATTTGGAAAGAAATATTGCAACATTGCGAGACATTGGAAACCTGGAAAGGAGTTTAGAACTCACAGAGCAGGTAGTATGTGGGGTTAGTGGTGAAGAGGTGGAGTTGTAGATGAGGAGCACAGGTAGGCAGCTGGGTAACAGTAAGGAGGGGAGGTAGTGGGCAGAAGAAGAGGAAGGCCAGTCCTGAGTTGACTCAGTCCAACAGATTTGCAAGATTGTGTGAAGATGTGGATGAGGATAGCTCAGGATTGGCAACACTGGAGAGGGCTAATTCCTCTAGCAACCAGGGGAACAGTCTTCCTTCCAGGCTAGATGGGATGCAGAGTAGGCGGGTCAGCCTCCTTCTACCTACTTCCTGGCGCTTAGTATTTCAGGGAACTGGATTCCTATCCAGTTACCCTTAAGTTGTTGTTCAGTGCAGTTGTATTTTGTTTGTATCCTGATATGCTGTGTATGACCTTGGCTTGTCTGACCATCCATCCTGGTGCTGACCTGCAGCTCTGTCTGACTATTCTCTGTGCGCTCCCTATCTATTGGGCATCCAATCTGGTGCAGACCTGTGGCTCTGGCTGACTACCTGCTCTGTGTATGACTCTGGCTTGTCTGACTATCCAACCTGGTGCTGACCTGGGGCTCTGTCTAGCTACTCTCGGTATTGCCTCCTCATTAGTGGACATCCTAACTGGTGCAGACCTGTGGGCTCTGTCTAGCTATGTGCCTCCTGTTTAGTGGACACCCTATCTGGTGCAGACCTTTGGCTCTGGTAGACTCTAACTTTACTGACTGCATGCGTGAATCAGTAGTCTCCTTGTTGCCTTCCATTTCAGGAGATGGCCTTCTCCTTACTAACTGCAGGCGTTAGTCAGTCTTCTCCCCGGTTACCATCCTTAGGGGAGACCGTTTGGGTCCACGCATTTCCTATCTGGCATTTGAGACTACCATTGGTCTCCGCCTAGTCTCTGCAGTCTGGGGACTTGGAGGTATACTCTTATTCCTGATAGAGTCTCTGGCTCTGCAATTCCCAGAGATTACATTCATTTATATATATATTGCTATTCATTTTAATAAAGATGAATTTTACTATACTGTCTGACTCTTGTCTTGCTTGTTAACCATGACAGGTAGTCCGTAGTCACTAGTGTGGGTGGCGGTAAGACTGGTGGTGAATCGTAATATAGATACTTTATGTTAAGTAAGAGCAATGATGAAAATTACACAATAGATGTAGCTGAGATCTTTGTGCAGCCGTCAGAGGTAGTCATCTCAAGCAGATACATGTAACAGAGAAAAGGAGGGGAGACAGCACACCAAAGATCTAAGAGTAATGTTATTAATGATAAATGACCTAGGTCTAAAATTATTTGTACATATAACAAAAAGCAAGTACAGAAAAAAAATGTATTAATATAAACAGAGAATGATTAAAAGGATGACATGCCAAATATCAAAAATATATTCAGAATAAATTAACTTAAAAATAAAATAAAAATAGGGATAAAATAGCCACACTATACTCTCCCCCTGCTAGGGGGGCTATGCAGTGTGTATATGCAAACTAACGGGCATAGAAATTGATTGACAGTGGATAACTTTTAGTAGATACTAAGGGGTAGATTTAATCAGACATTAGCAAAAAAAAACCTACCGTCATGTTTTTTAACACGCAGTAAGCCATTTAAAGGTCTGTGTTATAAACAGCTAACATCAGTTCGTTAATCCTTACGGCCGATAATCTTGTGTGCATTGAGACTCCTGGAACAAGATTCCCAGAACCATTTAAAGGAGTGTGCTACTTCTAACAGCTGAAAAAAAGATAAATTTAACGGGCAAAAGTTAAGACGCACACATGACAACAGACGGTAATAGTGAGTCACCTTTTCAGAGCATACTGAACAGGATGCAGGATCAAGACCAACGCATCGATCATTTGTCTTTGGCATTGCAAACCTTGCTTAGCCGTACAACTCACTTGGAATGCTCGAAACCACCAACGGTGGCCACCCCAGCTCGTTCCTTGGCACCGCGGTTCAAGCTGCCTCTGATGTAGGTGTGGTCAGAGGATTATCTGGATCCGTTCCACTTCCTCAGCGTTACCTTGGCTTCGAAACAACTTATGACCATCCGCCAGGGCAATTGCACAGTGGTGGATAATGCAATTGAATTCCTGACCCTGGCAGCCAAGGCCGTCTGGAATAATGAAGCCCTGGTAGCCTCTTTTTCCCAAGGGCTTGGTGTAACAGTTTTCAGTACACTCAGAGGCAGGCAATTTGGTAAAACACAGTTTTATTGAAACCAGACAGAATAAAGTAACCCTCGCTAGTCCAGCAATAGTTAACAAACAGTACTGACACAGGACAGGTTACTAAATAACATTAACCCACACGGTCCAGTATACATATATCAGAGAGCAATACATATACTGACACAGGTCAGGAATAGTTCATGTGATATAGTGAAACACTGAAGGTAAATGCTATTAGGCCAGGAGGCTGGGAAGCCCTAATAGCGAGGCCCAAGAAGCACCCTCTGTGGATGAGTGCCTAAATAGCGACTAGGCCCAGGAAGGGTGAGCGAGGCCCAGATGGATCACGACTATCAGTAGTACTGCAACCGGAGGAACAACGGAACGCCCAGGAATACACAAAGACTACGACCCAGAGTAATGCTACTGGACAATGGATGTAATAACGCTAGGCTCGATGGCAACTGCCGGGTGACAGAGCCAACTGAGGCACCCCGGAGACCAACCTCTATAACGGAGTAGTGACTAGCCAGCTTAGAATGTGCCAAAGAATAGCTCCTACCCGGGTGAGTACCGGACGGCCCTGGTAACGGGCGCTTGGCTTGTTGGCGACTGACAAGAGCGGAGACTAACTGCAGCGCCCAGGAGATCAACCACAGTGGGAACAATAACAAGCCAAATGTATAATGAGCAAGCGAGATCAGCGTCAGCCCTGGGTAAGGAGGAAGGAGGCAGCAAGGCACAAATGGGTCGCAGTCACAGAACGGTAATGCAGTACTCGAGGCAACCAACTGGGCCAGCACGCTCAAGACAACGCACAGGAGATACTCTTTACCAGATACGGTAGTGCACCGGACTGGAGGCACAGAACAGGAACGTCAGCCAGGCCGGGTCGGTACACGGAGCAGGAACGTCAGCCAATCCAAGTTGATACACGGAGCAGGAACGTCAGCCAGGCCGGGTCGGTACACGGAGCAGGAACAGGATCAGAGAGAGTAGTCAGGCAGTCCAGGTCATACACAGGATATCACACGTTAACGGCAGCAAGCACTAAGCAATGGGAACACCACTAAAGGGCCCTGTATGAGTGACAGGGCACAGTACTTAAAGGCTACCACTGGGTGGAGTAATCACGCGCTAGCCAATAAGAAAGCATCAGAAATCATGTGTCAAAATGTTGCCAGCAATACACAGGCACCATGATAGTACCCCCCTCTCAAAGACCCCCCCCCCCCGAGAGGAGGGAACCGGCTTCTGAGGGTACTTAGCATGAGATCTGCGCAGCACTCTGGGAGCATGGAGGTCATTCTGGTCAACCCAGGAATGTTCTTCAGGGCCATAGCCCTTCCAGTGAACCAAATATTGCAACTTTCCTCTAAATCTCCTGGAGTCAATTATGCTTTGTACTTCGTACTCCTCCTGACCTTGTATCTGCACAGGCCCAGGAACCACAGGAGTAGTAGTGTAACGGTTGCAAACTAAAGGCTTCAGCAGCGATACGTGGAACACATTATGAATCCGCATGGATGCTGGTAGATCCAAAGCATAAGAAAATGGGTTAATCTTGCGGATAACTTTAAAGGGACCGACAAACTGAGGCGCCAACCTATTACATGGAACCTGCAGATTGAGGTTTCTGGAGGAAAGCCATACCCTGTCCCCAACCTGGAAGGAGACCGCCAGCAGCAGTCTGTGATTAGCATGATGCTGATAACGCTGGAACGAAGCACTGAGGGTCCTCTGTACCTGTGCCCAAGTGGAGCGGAGTTGCTCTATATGCTCATCCAGAGCTGGAATCTGCTGCATCTGAAATGAGTCCGGGAGCAAGCATGGTTGAAACTCGTAATTGATGAGAAGCTGGGAGCTCCCGGACGATGAATTAACCGCACAATTCCTGGCGAACTCTGCCCACAGCAACAGGTCGGCCCAATTGTCATGATGATCGGACACAAAACAGCGTAGAAATTGTTCCAAACCTTGATTGGCATGCTCGGCGGCCCCATTGGTTTGGGGATGGTAGGCAGAAGAAAAGGATAATTGTATTCCCATCTGAACACAGAATGCCATTTTGACTTCCGGATTGTCTCTACCACTCTTATTGGCTCAGTGCTTCAGACCCGCCCAGGGCTGACCTTTATATACTTCCTCCTGTCATTTGGTCTTAGCCCTTTCGTGGTGTTTCCGACCAGACGTCTGTGACTATGATCCAGTATCCTGCCTGTTCCTGATCTCTGTGTACTGACCCGGCTTGCCTGACTACGCTCCAGTATCCTGCTTGTTCCTGATCGCTGTGTACAGACCCTGGCTCTGGCTGACGACCGCTCTCTGTGTACCGACCTAAGCTTTGGCTGACGACCGCACTCTGTGTACCGACCCAGGCTTTGGCTTATGACCGCTCTCTGTGTAACGACCCAGGCTTTGGCTATTGACCACTCTCGGTGTACCGATTCAGGTTCTGGCTTCCTACCACTCTGTGTACCAATCCAGGCTTTGGCTGTCTCCCGCTCTCTGTGTACCGACTCAGGCTTTGGCTGTCTCCTGCTCCGTGTGTACCGATTCAGGTTTTGGCTGTATTCACTCTCTGTGAGTCTGAGCTGGTAGTGCTGCCCACTGCCACTGTTGCCTCCGGTTTCAGCATAAGTCTAACCACTGTTGCCTCCAGTTAAACTATACGCCTAAACACTGTTGCCTACGGTTACACTTAAGTCGTTCCACGGTTGCCTCCACCTACGCCATTAGCCTAGCCATTGTTGCCTCCGGGCTACCAGAGTCTTGCCACTGTTGTCTCAGGTTGGTCTACCCGTGGCTGTCGGTTGCCTTTCGGCAGAACCTTCAATCACTGCTCCAACTGTCTCCGTATTAGGAGCTATCAGGCAAGGCCGGTTGGCTCTTGGTTCCTGCGTCTTCCAGAGACGTTGCCCTGCAGTTTCTGGGACAGTACTGCTCCATTGTTCAGTCCCTGCGCTACAGTCTGTTGCCAATTATACCTATATTTCTCCTGTGTCTGTACTATTATTACCTGTCTATATTGCCTGTTCCTATGTCCTGCTTAGACCTGTTATAGGGTCTTTCTATTTTATTATTAATAAATCACTTTTTACTTTATCCAATTGTCTGACTGTACTGAAACCGTGACAGAAATGCAATGCATATTACAATATTCAGAGCCGGCCATGATTTCACAATTTTGCCAATTGAACCTAGGATTGTGCATTTGGAGCCATGGGAACCTCAGGATCATGGTATGGTGAGGAGACTGGATAATCTGAAAATGTTGTTTTTCAGTGTGGCGCGGCCCAATGCACATAGACAGTGGTATGGTTTCCTTAGTAATAAGAGCTGGTACTAATGGCCTGCCATCAATGGCTTCAATAGCCAAGGGAGCTTCTTTCTCAATTAGTGGAATCTTGTGTAATTCTGCAAAAGAGCTGTCCTTAAAATACCCAGCTGCGCCGGAATCCACTAAGGCCAGAACCTCCACTGAGAATTCTGCCCAGGAAATCACAGCTTGAATAGTAGGCTTTTGGTTAGCCGGATCTAGGCACGTCTGAACGCCACCTAGGGCCTGTCCCCCAAGGTACCCTAGGTGCGTTCATTTCCCGGCCGTGTAGGGCAGGAATGCAACACAGCTTGGCCACAATACAGACAGAGGCCCTGTCTGCGGCGATGAGCCCTCTCCACCTTGGTCAACCTAGTAAACCCTAACTGCATAGGTTCACTGCATAGGTTGTCTCGGTCGTCCCCATTCTCTGGCCCTTTGTCTACGGTCTTTAGCCGCCATTCTCTCCCTAATGCAGGAATCGACTAGAATAGAAAAGTCAATAAACTCATCCAAATCACTCGGCAAGTCTCTGGCAGCTATCTCATCTTTGATATGGTCACAGAGACCCTGTGCAAATGCTGCCACGAGAGCCTCATCATTCCAGCTCACCTCCGCTGCCAATGCGCGAAATTCAATAGCGTATTCTGCAACGGTATGAGATCCTTGCTGGATCTCCAACAATCTTTTGGCAGCAGAGGTGGCTCTTCCAGGGATTTCGAATACTCTACGAAATGCTCTTAGGAACTCATTAAAGTTCTTAGTACATGGTTTCGCTGCTTCCCACAAGGGGTTTGCCCACGCCAGTGCTCTGCCCGTTAGCAAAGAAATCATGAGCCCGACCTTACTTTGGCCACTAGGAAAGGCTTGAAGAGTTAACTCTAGGAAAATCTCCAACTGGTTTATGAACCCTCTGCACAGGGTAGGGTAAGGGAGCCGTAGCAGTTAACCCTCTATTCGAGTTTTCTTGCGTCACAGATTGGGCACCCGGTGTCGTGACTGGGGGGACCACCAAGGCCTGTACTGGTTTATCTAAGTGAGCTCTAGTAAGGTTTGCATGGCCAGTGCCATCTTGTCCATGCGCTGCTCATGTATATCCATCCTCCAATGGATACTTTGTGTATTACCATCATCTGTACAGTCTTAAGACATGGCCCTTTCGAACTGTAACAGTTTTCAGTACACTCAGAGGCAGGCAATTTGGTAAAACACAGTTTTATTGAAACCAGACAGAATAAAGTAACCCTTGCGGGTCCAGCAGTAGTAAACAAACAGTACTGACACAGGACAGGTTACGAAATAACATTAACCCACACGGGTCCAGTATATATATATCAGAGAGCAATACATATACTGACACAGGTCAGAAACAGTTCGTGTGATATAGTGAGACACTGATGGTAAATGCTATTAGGCCAGGAGGCTGGGAGGCCCTAATAGCAAGGCCCAAGAAGCACCCTCTGTGGATGAGTGCCTAAATAGCGACTAGGCCCAGGAAGGGTGAGCGAGGCCCAGATGGATCACGACTATCAGTAGTACTGCAACCGGAGGAACAACGGAACGCCCAGGAATACACACAGACTACGACCCAGAGTAATGCTACTGGACAATGGATGTAATAACGCTAGGCTCGATGGCAACTGCCGGGTGACAGAGCCAACTGAGGCACCCCGGAGACCAACCTCTATAACGGAGTAGTGACTAGCCAGCTTAGAATGTGCCAAAGAATAGCTCCTACCCGGGTGAGTACCGGACGGCCCTGGTAACGGGCGCTTGGCTTGTTGGCGACTGACAAGAGCGGAGACTAACTGCAGCGCCCAGGAGATCAACCACAGTGGGAACAATAACAAGCCAAATGTATAATGAGCAAGCGAGATCAGCGTCAGCCCTGGGTAAGGAGGAAGGAGGCAGCAAGGCACAAATGGGTCGCAGTCACAGAACGGTAATGCAGTACTCGAGGCAACCAACTGGGCCAGCACGCTCAAGACAACGCACAGGAGATACTCTTTACCAGATACGGTAGTGCACCGGACTGGAGGCACAGAACAGGAACGTCAGCCAGGCCGGGTCGGTACACGGAGCAGGAACGTCAGCCAATCCAAGTTGATACACGGAGCAGGAACGTCAGCCAGGCCGGGTCGGTACACGGAGCAGGAACAGGATCAGAGAGAGTAGTCAGGCAGTCCAGGTCATACACAGGATATCACACGTTAACGGCAGCAAGCACTAAGCAATGGGAACACCACTAAAGGGCCCTGTATGAGTGACAGGGCACAGTACTTAAAGGCTACCACTGGGTGGAGTAATTACGCGCTAGCCAATAAGAAAGCATCAGAAATCATGTGTCAAAATGTTGCCAGCAATACACAGGCACCATGATAGTACCCCCCTCTCAAAGACCCCCCCCCCGAGAGGAGGGAACCGGCTTCTGAGGGTACTTAGCATGAAATCTGCGCAGCACTCTGGGAGCATGGAGGTCATTCTGGTCAACCCAGGAATGTTCTTCAGGGCCATAGCCCTTCCAGTGAACCAAATATTGCAACTTTCCTCTAAATCTCCTGGAGTCAATTATGCTTTGTACTTCGTACTCCTCCTGACCTTGTATCTGCGACTAGGCCCAGGAAGGATGAGCGAGGCCCAGATGGATCACGACTATCAGTAATACTGCAACCGGAGGAACAACGGAACACCCAGGAATACACACAGACTACAACCCAGGGTAACGGTACCGGACAATGGATTTAATAATGCTAGGCTCGATCGCAACTGCCGGGTGACAGAGCTGACTGAGGCACCCCGGAGACCAACCTCAATAACGGAGTAGTGACTAGCCGGCATATAATGTGCCAAAGAATAGCTCCTACCCGGGTGAGTACCGGACGGCCCTGGTAACGGGCGCTTGGCTTGTTGGCGACTGACAAGAGCGGAGACTAACTGTGGTGCCCAGGAGACCAACCACAGTGGGAACAATAACAAGCCAAATGTATAATGAGCAAGCGAGATCAGCGTCAGCCCTGGGTAAGGAGGAAGGAGGCAGCAAGGCACAAATGAGTTGCAGTCACGGAACGGTAATGCAGTACTCGAGGCAACCAACTGGGCCAGCAAGCTCAAGACAGTGCACAGAAGATACTCTCTACCGGATACGGTAGTGCACCGGACTGGAGGCACAGAACAGGAATGTCAGCCAGGCCGGGTCGGTACACGGAGCAGGAACGTCAGCCAATCCAAGTCGATACATGAAGCAGGAATATCAGCCAGGCCGGGTCGGTACACGGAGCAGGAACGTCAGCCAATCCAAGTTGGTACACGGAGCAGAAACGTCAACCAAACCGGGTCGGTACACGGAGCAGGAACGCCAGCCAATCCAAGTCGGTACACGGAGCAGGAACATCAGCCAGACGGGGTCGGTACACGGAGCAGGAACAGGATCAGAGAGAGTAGTCAGGCAGTCCAGGTCATACACAGGATATCACACGTTAACGGCAGCAAGCACTAAGCAACGGGAACACCACAAAAGGGCCCTGTATGAGTGACAGAGCACAGTACTTAAAGGCTACCACTGGGTGGAGTAATCACACGCTAGCCAATAAGAAAGCATCAGAAATCATGTGTCAAAATGCCGCCAGCAATACACGAGCACTGTGATACTTGGTGACTATATGAAGGATGATATTGCTGCCCCTGAGTTAACTAAAGATGTGGATGAACTTATATTATTTATCATCCTAATAGACACTCGGGTCCGAGAGAGACCCTCATTTAAGGAGTGCCTGCAGAGGCATCCTTCCAGAACAACACCTCACATCACTTGCCCACCCTGTCCTCCCTCACATCCCATGCCTCCTGGTTCCAACTCAGGGGGTGGTGAAGAAATACAGTTTGGGGTTACCTGACTTTCTGTGGAGGAGAGTCTTTCGTAGGAGGGAGGGCTTGTGTCTATACTGTGGTAGACCTTGACCCTTGTTAAGGTCATATCCTGTACGTCTGGGAAATTCCTGCACCTAACGTTCTGTCGGGGACAGATCTTAGCTGGTATTTTTCAGTCCCCTGAGACGCAGGATAAACCAGTGCTTGACGTGGTCCTTACCTGGGCCAATGAGTCTGTCTCAGTTCCTGCATTAATAGACTCTGGTGCTGCCGGTTACTTTATAGATGCAGAATTTGCTGCTCAGAATGGGGCTCCATTACAGCCACGTACCTCTCCCTTGGCTGTTGAAGCTTATGATGGCAGACCCCTTTTGCCAGCACACATTACCCATGAAACTTCTCCACTTACCCTGGGGGTGGGTGCCCTCCATAAAGAAATCCTGAAGTTTCAGGTGATCAACACTCCTCATTATGCCATCATCCTAGGATTTCCTTGGTTGCAGGCGCATAACCCTAGAATTGATTGGAAGACTTGTGAAATATTGTCTTTGGGCCCACAGTGTGACAAGTCTTTCTTATCGCTCCCAGTTGATTGGCATGTGCTCAGTCTTCTGGCATAGTGGAAGCCTGTTCTGAGTTTACTGATGTATTTAATAAAGTTCAGGCAGGGGCGTTACCTCCTCATAGGCCTAATGACTTCTCTGAAGAGCTACTGCCTGGTACGACCCCTCCCAGGGGCCATGTATACCCTCTATCTGTGGAGGAAAACAAGGCCATGGAGGACTACATCTCCGATGCCCTGGCAAGAGGCATCATTCGCAAATCCGCATCCCCTGCCGGGGCTGTATATTTTTTTGTTAAAAAGAAAGAAGGAGAGTTGCATCCATGTATTGACTTCCGTGGGTTGAACAAGTTGATGGTCAAAAACGCTTATCCGATACACCGATCATGGAATTATTTAACTGTCTTAAAGGTTCCAAGATATTCACTAAGCTTGATTTGAGGGTGGCTTACAATCTGGTCAGAATGAAGGAGGGCCACGAATGGAAGACAGCATTTAACACCCGGAGCGGGCATTACGAGTACCTGATCATGCCCTTTGGCCTCTGCAATGCTCCTGCTGTCATCCAGGAATTTATTAATGATGTACTGAGAGACATATTACAGAGTTGTGTTGGCCTATCTGGATGATACCCTCATTCATTCTGCTACATTGGAGACCCATCATTCGGATGTATCCAAAGTCCTGCAATAACTAAGAGAGAATAACTTGTTTTGCTAATTGGAGAAATGAGAATTTCACAGGTGGCTTTTGTGGGTTACCTTATCTCCGCATCTGGGTTGACCATGGACCCCTATAAATTATCAGCAGTATTGCAATGGACTCGTCCTGTGGGGCTTAAAGCTATTCAAAGGTTTTTGGGCTTTGCCAATTACTATCGGAAGTTTATTAAGAATTTTTCTACTATTTTCAAACCTATCACTGATATGAGCCGTAAGGGTGAGAAGGTTACTGATTGATCTCCCAGTGCGTTGCTTGTCTTTGAGGACCTCAAGGCAGCATTCGCAGCAGCTCCTATTTTAGTGAACCCGAATCCCGCCCTGCCCTTTACCCTGGAGGTCGATGCGTCTGAGACTGGAGTAGGCG
This sequence comes from Rhinophrynus dorsalis, assembly GCA_037306005.1. Classification (NCBI taxonomy): domain Eukaryota; kingdom Metazoa; phylum Chordata; class Amphibia; order Anura; family Rhinophrynidae; genus Rhinophrynus; species Rhinophrynus dorsalis. The sequence goes on along the minus strand of CM074724.1, from coordinate 188,922,969 downwards.
CCCTCCTTTCTCAATGGTCAGCCCTGGGGGAGGCCTTACGCCCTTGTGGCTTCTTTTACAGCAAACTATCTAAGGCAGAGATGGTATATCAGATTGGGGACAGAGAATTACTGGCCATCATACTCGCACTGAAAGAATGACGACACCTCTTGCAAGGTACCAGTTCCCCGATCTTGATTCTTGATTCTTACGGATCATAAAAACCTAAAGTACCTATCAGAGTCTAAATGCTTGTCGTTCCGTCAAGCTAGGTTCATTTACATGGTTTTCTACCTTCCAGGCTCCAAGAATGTTAAGGCCGATGCCTTATCACAACAATTTTGCAATTTATCCAAGGAGGAGGTCCCTCCCACACCGATCATTCCGGCATATAAGTACATGTATTACTTCTCCTCTGGGAGAGGAGATCTTGGCCTCTCAAACATCTGCTCCGGCGGAGAAACCCAGCGGGAAATGCTTTGTCCCCTCTCAGTTGTGCATTAAACTGCTTGAGACTTACCATGCATCCAAAATTGCTAGTCACATTGGGCGAGACCAATTGATTTGGTCCTTGTCTAGACTGTTCTGGTGGCCAAGCCTTCGTTCAGATTGTGCTGCTTTTACCGCAGTGTGCACTACTTGTGCAAAATAAGTCACCTTGACATTTGCCTGTGGGTCTCTTTCAACCAGTAGCCAACGGGCAACGTCCCTGGTCTCATTTGTCCATAGACTTTATGGTTGATCTTCCAGCATCTTCTGGTTTCACGGTTATCCTGATGATCGTAGACAAATTTTCAAAGATGGTTCACTTTGTATCACTTAAAAGCCTACCATCCACGCAGGAGTTGGCGGTGGTATTCGCTAAGGAGGTATTTCGACTTCATGGCACACCCAGGGTTATTGTCTCAGACAGAGATAGCCAGTTTGTGTCTCGGTTCTGGAGATGCTTTTGTGCCCAGATGGGGATTCAGCTGGCATTCTCCTCTGCATACTACTGTCAGTCCAACAGTGCGGCAGAGCAGTCTAACCAAGCCTTGGAACAATTTCTCCGTTGCTATATTTCTGACCACCATGATAATTGGGTTACCCTGTTACCTTGGGCAGAGTTTGCTCGGAATTGTGCCATGAACTCTTCCTCACAGAGTTCTCCATTCTTGATCAACTATGGGTTTCAACCTTGTGTCCTTCCCAAGGTCTTTCAGGCTCAGGAGATTCCGGCTCTTCATGAACATTTGAGGGCGCTCCATTCCTCTTGGGTTTGGGTGCTTCGGGTACAGCATACCCTACGTGGTTCCATGCAGAGGCAGAAGAGGCAGGCTGATCGTAGGCGGTTGCCGGCACCTACCTTCCAGGTGGGGAAGAGGGTGTGGCTATCATCCCGGAATCTTAATCTCCAGGTTCCATGTAATAAGATGGCTCCTCGATTCTTTGGTCCATTCTGAGTGCTGCTCAGAATTAACTCTATGGCTTATGCTCTGTAGCTTCCAGCCGCCATGTGCATTCACAATGTGTTCCATGTCTCCTTGCTTAAACCTCTGTATGGTCTGGCCAGCTCCTGTCAAGGTCAATAATCATGAGGAATATGTGGTACAAAGCATTCTGGACTCCAGGTGGGTCAGGGGGCGCTTGCAATACTTGATACATTCAAAGGGTTATGGTCCAGAGGAGTGCTCCTGGATACCCTCCGGTGATGTTCATGTGCCTCTCTTGGTGAGCAGATTCCACGTTCGTTTCCCTGAAAAACTCTGACCTAACCCTCAGAGGAGGGGCCTTTGAGAGGGGGGTACTGTCACAGCTTACCTCGAATTGATGCTTTGGCGTCATCCCGCATGTCATCTTGGGCATCTGATCTGTGCACGCTTGGCGTCAGTAGTGGCCACTCGTGTCCTCTGGCTATGCGGCTCTAGATGATGCAGAATAGGTGCAGACGTTAGACGCGTCTCGGCGACATGCATCAATTTATACACGAAGGCTTGGTCAGTCTCCTCCTAACTACTTCCTGGTGCTTAGTATTTAAGGGAACTGGATTCCTATCCAGTTACACTTATGTGGTTGTTCAGTGCAGTTGTATTATCTTGTATCCTGATATCCTGTGTATGACCTTGGCTTGGTTGACCATCCATCCTGGTGCTGACCTGTGGCTCTGTCTGACTATTCTCTGTGAGCTCCCTATCTATTGGACATACAATCTGGTGCAGACCTGTGGCTCTGGCTGACTACCCTCTCCGTGTATGACTCCGGCTTGTCTGACTATCCAACCTGGTTCTGACCTAGGGCTCTGTCTAGCTACTCTCGGTATTGCCTCCTCATTAGTGGACATCCTAACTGGTGCAAACCTGTAGCTCTGGCTGACTAACTGCTCCGTGTATGACCCTGGCTTGTCTGACTATCCAACCTGGTGCTGACCTGGGGCTCTGTCAAGCTACCCCCTGTGTGCCTCCTGTTTAGTAGACACCCTATCTGGTGCAGACCTGTGGCTCTGGTAGACTCTAACCTTACTGACTGCAGACGTGAGTCAGCAGTCTCCTTGTTGCCTTCCATTTCAGTAGACGGCCTTCTCCTTACTGACTGCAGGCGTGAGTCAGTCTTCTACCCGGTTACCATCTTTAGGGGAGACCTTTTGGGTCCACACATCTCCTATCTGGCATTTGAGACCACCATTGGCCTCAGCCTAGTCTCTGCAGTCTGGGGACTTGGAGGTATACTCCTATTCCTGATAGTCTCTGCCTCTTGGGTTACCTTCTGCAATTACATTCATTTATATATATTGCTATTCATTTTAATGAAGGTGAATTTTACTATACTGTCTGACTCTTATCTTGCTTGCTAACCGCGACAGGTAGTCCATAGTCACTAGTGTGGTGGCGGTAAGACTGGTGGTGAACCGTAATATGGATACTTTATGTTAAGTAAGAGCAACAATGAAAATTACACAATAGGTGTAGGTGAGATCTTTGTGCAGCCATCAGAGGTAGCCTGGAGTCATCTCGAGCAGATACATGTAACAAAGAAAAGGAGGGGAGACAGCGCACCAAATATCTAAGAGTAGTGCTATTAATGATAAATGACCTAGCTCTAAAATTATTTGTACATATACCAAAAAGCAAGTACAGAAACAAAAATATAAACTTTATTAATTTAAACAGAGAATGATTAAAAGGATGACATGCCAAATATCAAAAATATATTCAGAATAAATTAACTTAAAAATAAAATAAAAATAGGGATAATATAAATAGCCACACTATACTCTCCCCAGGCTAGGGGAGCTATGCAGTGTGTATATGCAAACTAACGGGCATAAAAATTGATTGACAGCAGATAACTGTTAGTAGACACTAAGGGGTAGATTTAAGCAGGCATTAGCAAAAAAACTACCTTTGTGTTTTTTAACGTGCAGTAAGCCATTTAAAGGTCTGTTTTATGAACACCTAACGGCAATTCGCTAATCCTTACGGCCGATAATCTTATGTGCATTGAGATTCATGGAACAAGATTCCCCAGAGCCATTTAACCCCTTAAGGACCGGCAAATCTGAGGTGGAATTCACTTAAGGACCGGAGCAATTTTGACTTTTTTGACTATGTCTTTGTTCAACCATATTTTCTCTTTAATTCCTTGAATACACCCACACAAATTATATACTTTTTTTTTAAACACAAGTAGGGCTTTCTTTTGATACCATAATTAAATGAATACCTCATCGTTTAATTTGATAAAAATAGAAAAAGAGAGGAAAAAATAAAAAAACGGTGGTATTCGCTAAGGAGGTATTTCGACTTCATGGCACACCCAGGGTTATTGTCTCAGACAGAGATAGCCAGTTTGTGTCTCGGTTCTGGAGATGCTTTTGTGCCCAGATGGGGATTCAGCTGGCATTCTCCTCTGCATACTACTGTCAGTCCAACAGTGCGGCAGAGCAGTCTAACCAAGCCTTGGAACAATTTCTCCGTTGCTATATTTCTGACCACCATGATAATTGGGTTACCCTGTTACCTTGGGCAGAGTTTGCTCGGAATTGTGCCATGAACTCTTCCTCACAGAGTTCTCCATTCTTGATCAACTATGGGTTTCAACCTTGTGTCCTTCCCAAGGTCTTTCAGGCTCAGGAGATTCCGGCTCTTCATGAACATTTGAGGGTGCTCCATTCCTCTTGGGTTTGGGTGCTTCGGGTACAGCATACCCTACGTGGTTCCATGCAGAGGCAGAAGAGGCAGGCTGATCGTAGGCGGTTGCCGGCACCTACCTTCCAGGTGGGGAAGAGGGTGTGGCTATCATCCCGGAATCTTAATCTCCAGGTTCCATGTAATAAGATGGCTCCTCGATTCTTTGGTCCATTCTGAGTGCTGCTCAGAATTAACTCTATGGCTTATGCTCTGTAGCTTCCAGCCGCCATGTGCATTCACAATGTGTTCCATGTCTCCTTGCTTAAACCTCTGTATGGTCTGGCCAGCTCCTGTCAAGGTCAATAATCATGAGGAATATGTGGTACAAAGCATTCTGGACTCCAGGTGGGTCAGGGGGCGCTTGCAATACTTGATACATTCAAAGGGTTATGGTCCAGAGGAGTGCTCCTGGATACCCTCCGGTGATGTTCATGTGCCTCTCTTGGTGAGCAGATTCCACGTTCGTTTCCCTGAAAAACTCTGACCTAACCCTCAGAGGAGGGGCCTTTGAGAGGGGGGTACTGTCACAGCTTACCTCGAATTGATGCTTTGGCGTCATCCCGCATGTCATCTTGGGCATCTGATCTGTGCACGCTTGGTGTCAGTAGTGGCCACTCGTGTCCTCTGGCTATGCGGCTCTAGATGATGCAGAATAGGTGCAGACGTTAGACGCGTCTCGGCGACATGCATCAATTTATACACGAAGGCTTGGTCAGTCTCCTCCTAACTACTTCCTGGTGCTTAGTATTTAAGGGAACTGGATTCCTATCCAGTTACACTTATGTGGTTGTTCAGTGCAGTTGTATTATCTTGTATCCTGATATCCTGTGTATGACCTTGGCTTGGTTGACCATCCATCCTGGTGCTGACCTGTGGCTCTGTCTGACTATTCTCTGTGAGCTCCCTATCTATTGGACATACAATCTGGTGCAGACCTGTGGCTCTGGCTGACTACCCTCTCCGTGTATGACTCCGGCTTGTCTGACTATCCAACCTGGTTCTGACCTAGGGCTCTGTCTAGCTACTCTCGGTATTGCCTCCTCATTAGTGGACATCCTAACTGGTGCAAACCTGTAGCTCTGGCTGACTAACTGCTCCGTGTATGACCCTGGCTTGTCTGACTATCCAACCTGGTGCTGACCTGGGGCTCTGTCAAGCTACCCCCTGTGTGCCTCCTGTTTAGTAGACACCCTATCTGGTGCAGACCTGTGGCTCTGGTAGACTCTAACCTTACTGACTGCAGACGTGAGTCAGCAGAAAAGGAGGGGAGACAGCGCACCAAAGATCTAAGAGTAGTGCTATTAATGATAAATGACCTAGCTCTAAAATTATTTGTACATATACCAAAAAGCAAGTACAGAAACAAAAATATAAACTTTATTAATTTAAACAGAGAATGATTAAAAGGATGACATGCCAAATATCAAAAATATATTCAGAATAAATTAACTTAAAAATAAAATAAAAATAGGGATAATATAAATAGCCACACTATACTCTCCCCAGGCTAGGGGAGCTATGCAGTGTGTATATGCAAACTAACGGGCATAAAAATTGATTGACAGCAGATAACTGTTAGTAGACACTAAGGGGTAGATTTAAGCAGGCATTAGCAAAAAAACTACCTTTGTGTTTTTTAACGTGCAGTAAGCCATTTAAAGGTCTGTTTTATGAACACCTAACGGCAATTCGCTAATCCTTACGGCCGATAATCATATGTGCATTGAGATTCATGGAACAAGATTCCCCAGAGCCATTTAACCCCTTAAGGACCGGCAAATCTGAGGTGGAATTCACTTAAGGACCGGAGCAATTTTGACTTTTTTGACTATGTCTTTGTTCAACCATATTTTCTCTTTAATTCCTTGAATACACCCACACAAATTATATACTTCTTTTTTAAACACAAGTAGGGCTTTCTTTTGATACCATAATTAAATGAATACCTCATCGTTTAATTTGATAAAAATAGAAAAAGAGAGGAAAAAATAAAAAAACCCCAACATTTTGCTTACATTTTCCTGTCAGTATTTGTATACTATTAGTTCGTTACAAAAAACTATCAATAAATATAATCATTTGTTTCTCCTGAATATGAGAATACACCATATGCCTAGTATTTCAACCCCTTTCTTACATTTACAAGCTAAATATTACAAGACTAGTTGAACAGCCCATTACACGGGCCACAGTGTCACTGCCACCCGGTCGTGGGGCAGTCACGCGCAGTGGAGACTGCTCGCGCCGCGGCTGATACAGAGCTGGACGCTCCTTCAGAGCGCCCAGCTCTGTATCAGCCGCGGCTCGGGCAGTCTCTGCTACGCATGACTGCAGCATGCGCAGCAGTGTGTACTGCGCATGTCGGGCGTTACACACGATTTAGCGAATTATTATATAGGATGGACATCATTATTTCCAACCTGTAATTTTTCAACAACTAGTATGTGAGCATCATAGTTTAGTTAACGCTGACAGAACCCAAAAATGTCCCACAAAGGTATATGTTTCTGAAAACTAGACAACATAAGGTAAATAATCAGGAAAATTTTGGAATTTTCTTACAGCTATTTTTCCAGAAATATGTTCCAAAATTGTTGTAATATTTAGGGTTTTTTTTTTTCAGTTTTCACACTTACATTTCAATATTACTGTTGATATCAACTGCAGCATAGGTGAAGATTTTTACAAATGCATTGTTTAGTGTTCAGCTCCTTCTTCTGAGTACAGCAATACCCCATATTTATAGGTTTCACAAGGTTTTGGGGAGCTATGGGGCCCAAACTGGAACATGCGCTTTTCCAGTTTCACACTTTGAATTTTCACAGCTTGTGTCACTGATGCCATGTCTCATGTGGGGCTGTGTATCAGTGCTCCACTTTAAAATTTCCCCCCAAAAGTATATATTTTTGAAAGTAGACACCGCAGGCTTTCATTTTATGTATGTTTTCATATTTTTTTAGACAGCCATTTTACCACCAATCCCTCATAAAACTTGATGTAAGTAAAAAATTCAGCGTTTTTCACACTTAGGTTTCAATGTTGATGTGATTTTCAAGCACAGGATAGGTGAAGATTTTTAAAACTGCATTGTTTAGTGTCCAGCTCCTTCTTCTGAGTACGACAATACCCAATATGCATAGGTTTCACAAGGTTTGGGGGTGCTACGGAGCCCAAATTGTAACATGCGCTTTTCCAGTTTCACGCGTTGAATTTTCACAGCTTGCGTCACTGGTGCCATGTCTCATTTGGGGCTATGGATCAGTGCTCCACATTAAAAAATTTCCCTCCAAAAGTATATATATTTTTGGAAAGTAGACACCCCAGGCTTTCATTTTATGTATGCTTTCACATTCTTTACGCAGCCATTTTACCACAAATCCTTCGTAAAACTTGATGTAAGTAAAAAAAAATCAGCATTTTTCACACTTAGGTTTCAATGTTGATGTGATTTACAGGATAGGTTAAGATTTTTAAAAGTGCATTGTTAAGTGTTCAGCTCTTTCTTCTGAGTACGACAATACCCCATATGCATAGGTTTCACAAGGTTTGGGGGAGCTACGGGGCCCAAATTGGAACATGCGCTTTTCCAGTTTTACACTTTGAATTTTCACAGCTTGCATCACTGGTGCCATGTCTCATTTGGGGCTGTGTATCAGTGCTCCACATTAAAATATCCTCCCAAAAGTGTATATTTTTGGAAAGTAGACACCCCAGGCTTTCATTTTATGTATGTTTTTACATTTTTAACGCAGCCATTTTACCACAAATCCTTTCTAAAACTTGATGTAAGTAAAAAATTCAGCATTTTTCACACTTAGGTTTCAATGTTGATGTGATTTTCAAGCACAGGATAGGTTAAGATTTTTAAAAGTGCATTCTTTAGTGTTCAGCTCCTTCTTCTGAGTACGACAATACCCCATATGCATAGGTTTCACAAGGTTTGGGGAAGCTACGGGGCCCAAAATGGTACATGCGCTTTTACAGTTTCACACATTGAATTTTCACAGCTTGCGTCACTGGTCACTGGTGCCATGTCTCATTTGGGACTGTGTATCAGTACTCCACTTTAAAATTTTCCCCCCAAAAGTTTATATTTTTGGAAAGTTGACACCCCAGGCTTTCATTTTATATATGTTTTCACATTTTTTACACAGCCATTTTACCACAAATCCTTCGTAAAACTTGATGTAAGTAAAAATTCAGCATTTTTCACACTTAGGATTCAATGTTGATGTGAATTACAAGCACAGGATAGGAGAAGTGTTCTAAAAATGCATTGATTAGTGTTCAGTTGCTTCTTCTGAGTACGGCAATACCCGATATGCATAGGTTTCACAACGTTTGGGGGAGCTACGGGGCCCAAATTGTAACATGTGCTTTTCCAGTATCAATTTTCACAGCTTGCATCACTGGTGCAATGTCTCATTTGGGACTGTGTATCAGTGCTCCACTTTAAAATTTCCCCCCAAAAGTACATATTTTTGGAAAGTAGACACCCAAAGCTTTCATTTTATGTATGTTTTCACAATCTTTACTCAGCCATTTTACCACAAATCCTTCATAAAACTTGATGTAAGTAAAAAAATTCAGCTTTTTTCACATTTAGGTTTCAATGTTGATGTGATTTTCAAGCACAGGATAGGTGAAGAGTTTTAAAAATGCATTGTTTCGTGTTCAGCTCCATCTTCTGAGTACGGTAATACCCCATATGCATAGGTTTCTCAAGGATTGGGGGAACTACAGGCCAACTTTTGAGCAAACATTGAATTTTAACAAATTGCTTAACTGGTGCCATGTCTCATTTGGGGCTATGTAACAGTGGTCCATTTTAAGATTTCCCCCCAAAATTGTATATTTTTGGAAAGTAGACACCCCACGCTTTCATTTTAGGCATGTTTTCACATTTTTTATGCAGCCATTTTACCACCAATCCCTCGTAAACATGATGTAATTAACAAATTCAGCGTTTTTCATACTTAGGTTTCAATGTTGATGTGATTTTCAAGCACAGGATAGGTGAAGATTTTTAAAAATGCATTGTTTCGTGTTCTGATCCTTCGTCTAGGTACGGCAATACCCCATATGCATAGGTTTCTCAAGGTTTGGGGGAGCTAGAGGCCAACTTTTGAACAAACTTTGAATTATCACAGTTTGCTTAACTGGTGCCATGTCTCATTTGGGGCTATGTAAAACTGCTCCATTTTAATATTTCTCCCCAAAAGTGTATATTTTTGGAAAGTAGACACCCCAGGCTTTCATTTTAGGCATGTTTTCACATTTTTTTAAGTAGCCATTTTACCACCAATTCCTCGTAAACGTGATGTAATTAACAAATTCAGCTTTTTTCACACTTAGGTTTCAATGTTGATGTGATTTTCAAGCACAGGATAGGTGAAGATTTTTAAAAATGCATTGTTTCATGTTCAGCTCCTTCTTCTGAGTACGACAATACCCCATATGCATAGGTTTCACAAAGTTTGGGGGAGCTACGGGGCCCAAATTGGAACATGCGCTTTTCCAGTTTCACACTGAATTTTCACAGCTTGCATCACTGGTGCCATGTCTCATTTGGGGCTGTGTATCAGTGCTCCACTTTAAAATTTCCTCCCAAAAGTGTATATTTTTGGAAAGTAGACACCCCAGGCTTTCATTTTGTATATTTTGTTACATTTGTTAAGCAGCCATTTTACCACAAATCCTTCCTAAAACTTGATGTAAGTAAAAAATACAGTGTTTTTCACACTTAGGTTTCAATGTTGATGTGATTTTCAAGCACAGGATAGTTTAAGATTTTTAAAAGTGCATTGTTTAGTGTTCAGCTCCTTCTTCTGAGTACGACAATACCCCATATGCATAGGTTTCACAAGGTTTGGGGAATCTACGGGGCACAAAATGGTACATGCGTTTTTTCCTGTTTCACACATTGAATTTTCACAGCTTGCGTCACAGGTCACTAGTGCCATGTCTCATTTGGGACTGTGTATCAGTGCTCCATTTTAAAATTTTCCCCCAAAAATATATATTTTTGGAAAGTAGACACCCCAGGCTTTCATTTTATGTATGTTTTCACATTCTTTACGCAGCCATTTTTCCACAAACCCTTCGTAAAACCTGATGTAAGTAAATAATTCAGCATTTTTCACACTTAGGTTTCAATGTTGATGTAATTTACAGGATAGGTTAAGATTTTTAAAAGTGCATTGTTTAGTATTCAGCTCCTTTTTCTGAGTATGACAATACCCCATATGCATAGGTTTCACAAGGTTTGGGGGAGCTACGGGGCCCAAATTGTAACATGTGCTTTTCCAGTTTCACACTTTGAATTTTCACAGCTTGCGTCACTGGTCACTGGTGCCATGTCTCATTTGGGACAGTGTATCAGTGCTCCACTTTAAAATTTTCCCCCAAAAGTATATATTTTTGGAAAGTAGACACCCCAGGCTTTCATTCTATGTATGGTTTTACATTTTTTACACAGCCCTTTTACCACGAATCCTTCATAAAATGTGATGTGATTAACAAATTCAGCATTTTTTAACACTTAGGATTCAATGTTGATGTGAATTACAAGCATAGGATAGGAGAAGCGTTTTTGAAATGCAATGATTAGTGTTCAGTTGCTTCTTCTGAGTACGACAATACCCCATATGCATAGGTTTCACAAGGTTTGGGAGAGCTACGGTGCTCAAATTGTAACATGTGCTTTTCCAGTTTCATAATTTGAATTTTCACAGCTTGCGTGACTGGTCACTGGTGCCATGTCTCATTTGGGACTGTGTATCAGTGCTCCACTTTAAAATTTCCCCCCAAAAGTACATATTTTTGGAAAGTAGACACCCAAGGCTTTCATTTTATGTATGTTTTCACAATCTTTACCCAGCCATTTTACCACAAATCCTTCATAAAACGTGATGTAAGTAAAAAAATTCAGCGTTTTTCACATTTAGGTTTCAATGTTGATGTGATTTTCAAGCACAGGATAGGTGAAGCGTTTTAAAAATGCATTGTTTCATGTTCAGCTCCTTCTTCTGAGTACGGTAATACCCCATATGCATAGGTTTCTGAAGGATTGGGGGAACTACAGGCCAACATTTGAGCAAACATTGAATTTTCACAAATTGCTTAACTGGTGCCATGTCTCATTTGGGGCTATGTAACAGTGGTCCATTTTAAGATTTCCCCCCAAAAGTGTATATTTTTGGAAAGTAGACACCCCAGGCTTTCATTTTGTATATGTTTTTACATTTGTTACGCAGCCATTTTACCACAAATCCTTCCTAAAACTTGATGTAAGTAAAAAAGTCAGTGATTTTCACACTTAGGTTTCAATGTTGACGTGATTTTCAAGCACAGGATAGTTTAAGATTTTTAAAAGTGCATTGTTTAGTGTTCAGCTCCTTCTTCTGAGTACGACAATATCCCATATGCATAGGTTTCACAAGGTTTGGGGAAGCTACGGGGCCCAAAATGGTACATGTGCTTTTCCTGTTTCACACATTGAATTTTCACAGCTTGCGTCACAGGTCACTGGTGCCAAGTCTCATTTAGGACTGTGTATGAGTACTCCACTTTAAAATTTTCCCCCAAAAGTATATATTTTTGGAAAGTAGACACCCCAGGCTTTCATTTTATATATGTTTTCACATTTTTTACACAGCCATTTTACCACAAATCCTTCGTAAAACGTGATGTGAGTAAAAAATTCAGCATTTTTCACACTTAGGATTCAATGTTGATATGAATTACAAGCACAGGATAGGAGAAGCGTTCTTAAAATGCATTGATTAGTGTTCAGTTGCTTCTTCTGAGTACGGCAACACCTGATATGCATAGGTTTCACAAGGTTTGGGGGAGCTACGGGGCCCAAATTGTAACATGTGCTTTTCCAGTATCACACTTTGAATTTTCACAGCTTGCATCACTGGTGCCATGTCTCATTTGGGACTGTGTATCAGTGCTCCACTTTAAAATTTCCCCCCAAAAGTACATATTTTTGGAAAGTAGACACCCAAGGCTTTCATTTTGTGTATGTTTTCACAATCTTTACTCATCCATTTTACCACAAATCCTTCATAAAACGTGATGTAAGTAAAAAAAATTCAGCGTTTTTCACACTTAGGTACAATGTTGATGTGATTTTCAAGCACAGGATAGGTGAAGAGTTTTAAAAATGCATTGTTTCATGTTCAGCTCCTTCTTCTGAGTATGGTAATACCCCATATGCATAGGTTTCTGAAGGATTGGGGAAACTACAGGCCAACATTTGAGCAAACATTGAATTTTCACAAATTGCTTAACTGGTGCCATGTCTCATTTGGGGCTATGTAACAGTGGTCCATTTTAAGATTTCCCCCCAAAAGTGTATATTTTTGGAAAGTAGACACCCCACGATTTCATTTTAGGCATGTTTTCAAATTTTTTTTACGCAGCCATTTTACCACCAATCCCTCGTAAACATGATGTAATTAAAAATTCAGCGTTTTTCATTCTTAGGTTTCAATGTTGATGTGATTTTCAAGCACAGGATAGGTGAAGATTTTTAAAAATGCATTGTTTCGTGTTCAGCTCCTTCTTCTTACTACGGAAATACCCCATATGCATAGGTTTCTCAAGGTTTGGGGGAGCTACTGGGCCCAAATTGGAACATGCGCTTTTCCAGTTTCACACTTTGAATTTTCACAGCTTGTGTCACTGGTGCCATGTCTCATGTGGGGCAGTGTATCAGTGCTCCACTTTAAAATTTCCCCACAAAAGTATATATTTTTGGGAAGTAGACACCCCAGGCTTTCATTTTATGTATTGTTTTACATTTTTACGCAGCCATTTTTCCACGAATCCTTCGTAAAACTTGATGTAAGTAAAAAATTCAGCGTTTTTCACACTTAGGTTTCAATGTTGATGTGATTTACAGGATAGGTTAAGATTTTTAAAAGTTCATTGTTTAGTGTTCAGCTCTTTCTTCTGAGTACGACAATACCCCATATGCATAGGTTTCACAAAGTTTGGGGGAGCTACAGGGCCCAAATTGGAACATGCGCTTTTCCAGTTTCACACTGAATTTTCACAGCTTGCATCACTGGTGCCATGTCTCATTTGGGGCTGTGTATCAGTGCTCCACTTTAAAATTTCCTCCCAAAAGTGTATATTTTTGGAAAGTAGACACCCCAGGCTTTCATTTTATTTATGTTTTTACATTTTTTACACAGCCATTTTACCACAAATCCTTCCTAAAACTTGATGTAAGTAAAAAATTCAGCGTTTTTCACACTTAGGTTTCAATGTTGATGTGATTTTCAAACACAGGATAGGAGAAGCGTTTTTAAAATGCATTGTTTAGTGTTCAGCTCCTTCTTCTGAGTACGACAATACCCCATATGCATAGGTTTCACAAGGTTTGGGGAGCTACGGGGCCCAAATTGTAACATGTGCGTTTCCAGTTTCACACTTTGAATATTCACAGCTTGCGTCACTGGTCACTGGTGCCATGTCTCATTTGGGACTGTGTATCAGTGCTCCACTTTAAAATTTTCCCCCAAAAGTATATATTTTTGGAAAGTCGACTCCCCAGGCTTTCATTTTATATATGTTTTCACATTTTTTAAACAGCCATTTTACCCCAAATTCTTCGTAAAACTTGATATAAGTAAAAAATTCAGGATTTTTCACACTTAGGATTCAATGTTGATGTGATTTTCAAGCACAGGATAGTTTAAGATTTTTAAAAGTGCATTGTTTAGTGTTCAGCTCCTTCTTCTGAGTACGACAATACCCCATATGCATAGGTTTCACAAGGTTTGGGGAATCTACGGGGCACAAAATGGTACATGCGCTTTTCCTGTTTCACACATTGAATTTTCACAGCTTGCGTCACAGGTCACTAGTGCCATGTCTCATTTGGGACTGTGTATCAGTGCTCCACTTTAAAATTTTCCCCAAAAAATATATATTTTTGGAAAGTAGACACCCCAGGCTTTCATTTTATGTATGTTTTCACATTCTTTACGCAGCCATTTTTCCACAAACCCTTCGTAAAACTTGATGTAAGTAAAAAATTCAGGGTTTTTCACACTTAGGTTTCAATGTTGATGTGATTTACAGGATAGGTTAAGATTTTTAAAAGTTCATTGTTTAGTGTTCAGCTCTTTCTTTTGAGTACGACAATACCCCATATGCCTAGGTTTCACAAGGTTTAGAGGAGCTACGGGGCCCAAACTGGAACATGCACTTTTCCAGTTTCACACTTTGAATTTTCACAGCTTGCATCACTGGTGCCATGTCTCATTTGGGGCTGTGTATCAGTGCTCCACTTTAAAATTTCCTCCCAAAAGTGTATATTTTTGGAAAGTAGACACCCCAGGCTTTCATTTTATGTATGTTTTTACATTTTTTACACAGCCATTTTACCACGAATCCTTCCTAAAACTTGATGTAAGTAAAAAATTCAGCGTTTTTCACACTTAGGTTTCAATGTTGATGTGATTTTAAAGCACAGGATAGGTTACGATTTTTAAAAGTGCATTGTTTAATGTTCAGATCCTTTTTCTGAGTATGACAATACCCCATATGCATAGGTTTCACAAGGTTTGGGGGAGCTACGGGGCCCAAATTGTAACATGTGCTTTTCGAGTTTCACACTTTGAATTTTCACAGCTTGCGTAACTGGTCACTGGTGCCATGTCTGATTTGGGGCTGTGTATCAGTGCTCCACTTTAAAATTTCCTCCCAAAAGTGTATATTTTTGGAAAGTAGACACCCCAGGCTTTCATTTTGTATATGTTTTTACATTTGTTACACAGCCATTTTACCACAAATCCTTCCTAAAACTTGATGTAAGTAAAAAATTCAGCGTTTTTCACACTTAGGATTCAATGTTGATGTGAATTACAAGCACAGGATAGGAGAAGCGTTTTTGAAATGCAATGATTAGTGTTCAGTTGCTTCTTCTGAGTACGACAATACCCCATATGCATAGGTTTCACAAGGTTTGGGGGAGCTACGGGGCTCAAATTGTAGCATGTGCTTTTCCAGTTTCACAATTTGAATTTTCACAGCTTGCGTGACTGGTCACTGGTGCCATGTCTCATTTGGGGCTGTGTATCAGTGCTCCACTTTAAAATTTCCTCCCAAAAGTGTATATTTTTGGAAAGTAGACACCCCAGGCTTTCATTTTGTATATGTTTTTACATTTGTTACACAGCCATTTTACCACAAATCCTTCCTAAAACTTGATGTAAGTAAAAAATTCAGTGTTTTTCACACTTAGGTTTCAATGTTGACGTGATTTTCAAGCACATGATAGTTTAAGATTTTTAAAAGTGCATTGTTTAGTGTTCAGCTCCTTCTTCTGAGTACGACAGGTTTCACAAGTTTTGGGGAAGCTACGGGGCCCAAAATGGTACATGCGCTTTTCCTGTATCACACATTGAATTTTCACAGCTTGCGTCACAGGTCACTGGTGCCATGTCTCTTCTCGGACTGTGTATGAGTACTTCACTTTAAAATTTTCCCCCAAAAGTATATATTTTTGGAAAGTAGACACCCCAGGCTTTCATTTTATATTTGTTTTCACATTTTTTACACAGCCATTTTACCACAAATCCTTCGTAAAACGTGATGTGAGTAAAAACTTCAGCATTTTTCACAGTTAGGATTCAATGTTGATGTGAATTACAAGCACAGGATAGGAGAAGCGTTCTTAAAATGCATTGATTAGTGTTCAGTTGCTGCTTCTGAGTACGGCAATACCCGATATGCATAGGTTTCACAAGGTTTGGGGGAGCTACGGGGCCCAAATTGTAACATGTGCTTTTCCAGTTTCACACTTTGAATTTTCACTGCTTGCATCACTGGTGCCATGTCTCATTTGGGGCTGTGTATCAGTGCTCCACTTTAAAATTTACCCCCAAAAGTGTATATTTTTGGACAGTAGACACCCCACGCTTTCATTTTAGGCATGTTTTCAAATTTTTTACACAGCCATTTTCCACCAATCCCTCGTAAACATGATGTAATTAACAAATTCAGCGTTTTTCACACTTAGGTTTCAATGTTGATATGATTTTCAAGCACAGGACAGGTGAAGATTTTTAAAAATGCATTGTTTAGTGTTCAGCTCCTTCTTCTGAGGACGGCAATATCCCATATGCATAGGTTTCTCAAGGTTTGGGGGAGCTAGAGGCCAACTTTTGAACAAAGTTCAAATTTTCACAGTTTGCTTAAATGGTGCTATGTCTCTTTTGGGGCTATGTAACAGTGCTCCATTTTAATATTTCTCCCCAAAAGTGTATATTTTTGGAAAGTAGACACCCCAGGCTTTCATTTTAGGCATGTTTTCACATTTTTTACGCAACCATTTTACCACCAATCCCTCGTAAACATTATGTAATTAACAAATTCAGCGTTTTTTACACTTAAGTTTCAATGTTGACGTGATTTTCAAGCACATGATAGTTTAAGATTTTTAAAAGTGCATTGTTTAGTGTTCAGCTCCTTCTTCTGAGTACGACAGGTTTCACAAGTTTTGGGGAAGCTACGGGGCCCAAAATGGTACATGCGCTTTTCCTGTATCACACATTGAATTTTCACAGCTTGCGTCACAGGTCACTGGTGCCATGTCTCTTCTCGGACTGTGTATGAGTACTTCACTTTAAAATTTTCCCCCAAAAGTATATATTTTTGGAAAGTAGACACCCCAGGCTTTCATTTTATATATGTTTTCACATTTTTTACACAGCCATTTTACCACAAATCCTTCGTAAAACGTGATGTGAGTAAAAACTTCAGCATTTTTCACAGTTAGGATTCAATGTTGATGTGAATTACAAGCACAGGATAGGAGAAGCGTTCTTAAAATGCATTGATTAGTGTTCAGTTGCTGCTTCTGAGTACGGCAATACCCGATATGCATAGGTTTCACAAGGTTTGGGGGAGCTACGGGGCCCAAATTGTAACATGTGCTTTTCCAGTTTCACACTTTGAATTTTCACTGCTTGCATCACTGGTGCCATGTCTCATTTGGGGCTGTGTATCAGTGCTCCACTTTAAAATTTACCCCCAAAAGGACATATTTTTGGAAAGTAGACACCCCAGGCTTTGATTTTATGTATGGTTTTAAATTTTTTTACGAAGCCATTTTACCACGAATCCTTCGTAAAATGTGATGTGATTAACAAATTCAGCGTTTTTCACACTTAGGTTTCAATGTTGACGTGATTTTCAAGCACAGGATAGGTGAAAATTTTTAAAAATGCATTGTTTAGTGTTCAGCTCCTTCTTCTGAGGACGGCAATATCCCATATGCATAGGTTTCTCAAGGTTTGGGGGAGCTAGAGGCCAACTTTTGAACAAAGTTCAAATTTTCACAGTTTGCTTAACTGGTGCTATGTCTCATTTTGGGCTATGTAACAGTGCTCCATTTTAATATTTCTCCCCAAAAGTGCATATTTTTGGAAAGTAGACACCCCAGGCTTTCATACTAGGCATGTTTTCACATTTTTTACGAAGCCATTTTACCACCAATCCCTCATAAATCTTGATGCAAGTAAAAAATTCAGCGTTTTTCACACTTAGGTTTCAATGTTGAAGTTACTTTCAAGCACAGGATAGGTGAAGATTTTTAAAAGTGCATTGTTTAGTGTTCAGCTCTTTCTTCTGAGTACAACAATACCCCATATGCATAGGTTTCACAAGGTTTGGGGGAGCTACGGGGCCCAAATTGGAACATGCGCTTTTCCAGTTTCGCACTTTGAATTTTCACAGTTTGCATCACTGGTGCCATGTCTCATTTGGGGCTTTGTATCAGTGCTCCACTTTAAAATTTCCTTCCAAAGTGTATATTTTTGGAAAGTAGACACCCCAGGCTTTTATTTTATGTATGTTTTTACATTTTTTTCGCAGCCATTTTACCACAAATCTTTCCTAAAACTTGATGTAAGTAAAAAATGCAGTGTTTTTCACACTTAGGTTTCAATGTTGATGTGATTTTCAAGCACAGGATAGGTTAAGATTTTTAAAAGTGCATTGTTTAGTATACAGCTCCTTTTTCTGAGTACGACAATACCCCAAATGCATAGGTTTCACAAGGTCTGGGGAAGCTACGGGGCCCAAAATGGTACATGCGCTTTTCCTGTTTCACACATTGAATTTTCACAGCTTGCGTCACTGGTCACTGGTGCAATGTCTCTTTTAGGACTGTGTATCAGTACTCCACTTTAAAATTTTCCACCAAAAGTATATATTTTTGGAAAGTGGACACCCCAGGCTTTCATTTTAGGCATGTTTTCACATTTTTTACGCAACCATTTTACCACCAATCCCTCGTAAACGTGATGTAATTAGCAAGTTCAGCGTTTTTCACACTTAGGTTTGAATGTTGATGTGATTTTAAAGCACACGATAGGTGAAGAGTTTTAAAAATGCATTGTTTCCTGTTCAGCTCATTCTTCTGAGTACGGCAATACGCCATATGCATAGGTTTCTCAAGGTTTGGGGAAGCTACGGGGCCGAAATTGGAACATGCGCTTTTCCAGTTTCACACTTTGAATTTTCACAGCTTGTGTCACTGGTGCCATGTGTCATGTGGGGCTGTGTATCAGTGCTCCACTTTAAAATTTCCCCCCAAAAGTATATATTTTTGGAAAGTAGACACCCCAGGCTTTGATTTTATGTATGGTTTTAAATTTTTTACGCAGCCATTTTACCACGAATCCTTCGTAAATTGTGATGTGATTACAAATTCAGCGTTTTTCACACTTAGGTTTCAATGTTGATGTGATTTTCAAGCACAGGATAGGTGAGGATTTTTAAAAATGCATTGTTTAGTGTTCAGCTCCTTCTTCTGAGTATGGCAACATCCCATATGCATAGGTTTCTCAAGGTTTGGGGGAGCTAGAGGCCAACTTTTGAAAAACCTTCGAATTATCACAGTTTGCTTAACTGGTGCCATGTCTCATTTGGGGCTATGTAACAGTGGTCCATTTTAATGTTTCTCTCCAAAAGTGTATATTTTTGGAAAGTAGACACCCCAGGCTTTCATTTTAGGCATGTTTTCACATTTTTTACGCAACCAGTTATACCACCAATCCCTCGTAAACGTGATGTAATTAACAAATTCAGCGTTTTTCACAATTAGGTTTCAATGTTGATGTGATTTTCAAGAACAGGATAGGTGAAGCTTTTTAAAAATGCATTGTTTCATGTTCAGCTCCTCCTTCTGAGTATGGAAATACCCCATATGCATAGGTTTCTCAAGGTTTGGGGGAGCTACTGGGCCCAAATTGGAACATGCGCTTTTCTAGTTTCACACTTTGAATTTTCATAGCTTGTGTCACTGGTGCCATGTCTCATGTGGGGCTGTGTATCAGTGCTCCACTTTAAAATTTCCCCCCAAAAGTATATATTTTTGGAAAGAAGACACCCCAGGCTTTCATTTTATGTATGGTTTTACATTTTTTACGCAGCCATTTTACCACGAATCCTTCGTAAAATGTGATGTGATTAACAAATTCAGCGTTTTTCACACTTAGGTCTCAATTCTGACGTGATTTTCAAGCACAGGATAGGTGAAGATTTTTAAAAATGCATTGTCTAGTGTTCAGCTCCTTCTTCTGAGTACGGTAATAACCCATATGCATAGGTTTCTGAAGGTTTTGGGTAGCTAGACGCCAACTTTTGAACAATGTTCAAATTTTCACAGTTTGCTCAACTGGTGCCATGTCTCATTTGGGGCTATGTAACAGTGGTCCATTTTAAGATTTCCCCCCAAAAGTGTATATTTTTGGACAGTAGACACCCCACGCTTTCATTTTAGGCATGTTTTCAAATTTTTTACACAGCCATTTTCCACCAATCCCTCGTAAACATGATGTAATTAACAAATTCAGCGTTTTTCACACTTAGGTTTCAATGTTGATATGATTTTCAAGCACAGGACAGGTGAAGATTTTTAAAAATGCATTGTTTAGTGTTCTGCTCCTTCGTCTGAGTACGGCAATACCCCATATGCATAGGTTTCTCAAGGTTTGGGGGAGCTAGAGGCCAACTTTTGAACAAACGTCAAATTTTCAGTTTGCTTAACTGGTGCCATGTCTCTTTTGGGGCTATGTAACAGTGCTCCATTTTAATATTTCTCCCCAAAAGTGTATATTTTTGGAAAGTAGACACCCCAGGCTTTCATTTTAGGCATGTTTTCACATTTTTTACGCAACCATTTTACCACCAATCCCTCGTAAACATTATGTAATTAACAAATTCAGCGTTTTTTACACTTAGGTTTCAATGTTGATGTGATTTTCAAGCATAGGATAGGTAAAGATTTTTAAAAATGCATTGTTTCGTGTTAAGCTCCTTCTTCTGAGTACGGCAATACCCCATATGCATAGGTTTCACAAGGTTTGGGGGAGCTACGGGGCCCAAATTGGAACATGCGCTTTTCCAGTTTCACACTTTGAATTTTCACAGCTTGATGCCATGTCTCATGTGGGGCTGTGTATCAGTGCTCCACTTTAAAATTTCCCCCCAAAAGTATATATTTTTGGGAAGTAGACACCCCAGGCTTTCATTTTAGGCATGTTTTCACATTTTTTATGCAACCAGTTATACCACCAATCCCTCGTAAACCTGATGTAATTAACAAATTCAGCGTTTTTCACAATTAGGTTTCAATGTTGATGTGATTTTCAAGAACAGGATAGGTGAAGCTTTTTAAAAATGCATTGTTTCATGTTCAGCTCCTTCTTTTGAGTATGGAAATATCCCATATGCATAGGTTTCTCAAGGTTTGGGGGAGCTACAGGGCCCAAATTGGAACATGCGCTTTTCCAGTTTCACACTTTGAATTTTCACAGCTTGTGTCACTGGTGCCATGTCTCATGCGGGGCTGTGTATCAGTGCTCCACTTTAAAATTTCCCCCCAAAAGTATATATTTTTGGAAAGTAGACACCCCAGGCTTTCATTTTATGTATGTTTTCACATTCTTTACGCAGCCATTTTTCCACGAATCCTTCGTAAAACTTGATGTAAGTTAAAAAATCAGCGTTTTTCACACTTAGGTTTCAATGTTGATGTGATTTACAGGATAGGTTAAGATTTTTAAAAGTGCATTGTTTAGTATTCAGTTCCTTCTTCTGAGTACGGCAATATCCCATATGCATAGGTTTCTCAAGGTTTGGGGGAGCTAGAGGCCAACGTTTGAACAAAGTTCAAATTTTCCCAGTTTGCTTAACTGGTGCCATGTCTCATTTGGGGCTATGTAACAGTGCTCCATTTTAATATTTCTCCCCAAAAGTGTATATTTTTGGAAAATAGACACCCCAGGCTTTCATTTTAGGCATGTTTTCGCATTTTTTATGCAGCCATTTTACCACAAATCCTTCGTAAAATTTGATGTGATTAATAAATTCAGCGTTTTTCACACTTAGGTTTCAATGTTGACGTGATTTTCAAGCACAGGATAGGTGAACATTTTTAAAAATGCATTGTTAAGTGTTCAGCTCCTTCTTCTGAGTAAGGCAATATCCCATATGCATAGGTTTCTCAAGGTTTGGGGGAGCTAGAGGCCAACTTTTGAACAAAGTTCGTATTTTCACAGTTTGCTTAACTGGTGCCATGTCTCATTTGGGGCTATGTAACAGTGCTCCATTTTAATATTTCTCCCCAAAAGTGTATATTTTTGGAAAGTAGACACACCAAGCTTTCATTTTAGGCATGTTTTCACATTTTTAACGCTGCCATTTTACCACCAATCCCTCGTAAACGTGATGTAATTAACAAATTCAGCTTTTTTCACACTTAGGTTTCAATGTTGATGTGATTTTCAAGCACAGGATAGGTGAAGATTTTTAAAAATGCATTGTTTCGTGTTCAGCTCCTTCTTCTGAGTATGGCAATACCCCATATGCATAGGTTTCTCAAGGTTTGAGGGAACTTCTGGGCCCAAATTGGAACATGCTCTTTTCTAGTTTCACACTTTGAATTTTCATAGCTTGTGTCACTGGTGCCATGTCTCATGTGGGGCTGTGTATCAGTGCTCCACTTTAAAATTTCCCCCCAAAAGTATATATTTTTTTGAAAGTAGACACCCCAGGCTTTCATTTTATGTATGTTTTCACATTTTTACACCGCCATTTTACCACCAATCCCTCATAAAACTTGATGTAAGTAAAAATTTCAGTGTTTTTCACACTTAAGTTTCAATGTTGATGTGACTTTCAAGCACAGGATAGGTGAAGATTTTTAAAAGTGCATTGTTTAGTGTTCAGCTCCTTCTTCTGAGCACGACAATTCCCCATATGCATAGGTTTCATAAGGTTTGGGGGTGCTACGGGGCCCAAATTGTAACATGCGCTTTTCCAGTTTCACACTTTGAATTTTCACAGCTTGCGTCACTGGTGCCATGTCTCATTTGGGGCTATGAATCAGTGCTCCACTTTAAAAAATTTCCCCCCAAAAGTTTATATATTTTTGGAAGTAGACACCCCAGGCTTTCATTTTATATATGTTTTCACATTTTTTACACAGCCATTTTACCACAAATCCTTCGTAAAACTTGATGTAAGTAAAAAATGTAGCATTTTTCACACTTAGGATTCGATGTTGATGTGAATTACAAGCACAGGATAGGAGAAGCGTTCTTAAAATGCATTGATTAGTGTTCAGTTGCTTCTTCTGAGTACGGCAATACCCGATATGCATAGGTTTCACAAGGTTTGGTGGAGCTACGGGGCCCAAATTGTAATATGTGCTTTTCCAGTTTCACACTTTGAATTTTCACTGCTTGTGTCACTGGTGCCATGTGTCATGTGGGGCTGTGTATTAGTGCTCCACTTTAAAATTTCCCCCCAAAAGTATATATTTTTGGAAAGTAGACACCCCAGGCTTTCATTTTATGTATGGTTTTACATTTTTTACGCAGCCATTTTACCACCAATCCCTCATAAAACTTGATGTAAGTAAAAAATTCAGCGTTTTTCACATTTAGGTTTCAATGTTGATGTGATTTTCAAGCACAGGATAGGTGAAGAGTTTTAAAAATGCATTGTTTAGTGTTCAGCTCCTTCTTCTGAGTACGGTAATATCCCATATACATAGGTTTCTCAAGGTTTTGGGGAGCTAGAGGCCAACTTTTGAACTAACTTCAAATTATTACAGTTTGCTTAACTGGTGCCATGTCTCATTTGGGGCTATGTAAAACTGCTCCATTTTAATATATCTCCCCAAAAGTGTATTTTTTTGGAAAGCAGACACACCAGGCTTTCATTTTAGGCATGTTTTCACATTTTTTACGCAGCCATTTTACCACCAATCCCTCGAAAACATGATGTAATTAACAAATTAAGCGTTTTTCAAACTTAGGTTTCAATGTTGATGTGACTTTCAAACACAGGATAGGTGAACATTTTTAAAAGTGCATTGTTTAGTGTTCAGCTCCTTCTTCTGAGTATGACAATTCCCCATATGCATAGGTTTCACAAGGTTTGGGGATGCTACGGGGCCCAAATTGTAACATGCTCTTTTTCAGTTTCACACTTTGAATTTTCACAGCTTGCCATGTCTCACAGCTTGCCATGTCTCATTTGGGGCTATGAATCAGTGCTCCACTTTAAAAAAATTTTCCCCCAAAAGTTTATATATTTTTGGAAGTAGACACCCCAGGCTTTCATTTTATATATGTTTTCAAATTTTTTTCACATTGTGTAGTGTTCAGCTCCTTCTTCTGAGTATGGCAATAGCCCATATGCATAGGTTTCTCAAGGTTTGGGGGAGCTACGGGGCCCAAATTGGAACATGCGCTTTTCCAGTTTCACACTTTGAATTTTCACAGCTTGTGTCACTGGTGCCATGTCTCATGTGGGGCTGTTTATCAGTGCTGCACTTTAAAATTTCCCCCCAAAAGTATATATTTTTGAAAAGTAGACACCCGAGGCTTTCATTTTTTTGTATGTTTTCACATTTTTTACACACCCATTTTACCACCAATCCCTCATAAATCTTGATGTAAGTAAAAAATTCAGTGTTTTTCACACTTAGGTTTCAAAATTGAAGTGACTTTCAAGCACAGCATAGGTGAAGATTTTTAAAAGTGCATTGTTTAGTGTTCAGCTCCTTCTTCTGAGTACGACAATACCCCATATGCATAGGTTTCACAAGGTTTGGGGGTGCTATGGGACCCATTTTGTAACATGCGCTTTTCCAGTTTCACACTTTGAATTTTCACAGCTTACGTCACTGGTGCCATGTCTCATTTGGGGCTAAGAATCAGTGCTCCACTTTAAAAAATTTCCCCCCAAAAGTTTGTATATTTTTGGAAGTAGACACCCCAGGCTTTCATTTTATGTATGTTTTCACAATCTTTACCCAGCCATTTTACCACAAATCCTTCGTAAAACGTGATGTAAGTAAAAAAATTCAGCGTTTTTCACATTTAGGTTTCAATGTTGATGTGATTTTCAAGCACAGGATAGGTGAAGATTTTTAAAAATGCATTGTTTCGTGTTCAGTTTCTTCTTCTGAGTATGGCAATACCCCATATGCATAGGTTTCTCAAGGTTTGAGGGAACTTCTGGGCCCAAATTGGAACATGCTCTTTTCTAGTTTCACACTTTGAATTTTCACAGCTTGTGTCACTGGTGCCATGTCTCATGTGGGGCTGTGTATCAGTGCTCCACTTTAAAATTTCCCCCCAAAAGTATATATTTTTGGAAAGTAGACACCCCAGGCTTTCATTTTATGTATGTTTTCACATTTTTTAGACAGCCATTTTACCACCAATCCCTCATAAAACTTGATGTAAGTAAAAAATTCAGCGTTTTTCACAATTAGGTTTCAATGTTGACGTGATTTTCAAGCACAGGATAGGTGAAGATTTTTAAAAATGCATTGTTCAGTGTTCAGCTCCTTCTTCTGAGTAAGACAATATCCCATATGCATAGGTTTCTCAAAGTTTGGGGGAGCTAGAGGTCAACTTTTGAAGAAACTTCGAATTTTCACAGTTTGCTTAAGTGGTGCCGTGTCTCATGTGGGGCTAAGTAACAGTGCTCCATTTTAATATTTCTCCCCAAAAGTGTATATTTTTGGAAAGTAGACACCCCAGGCTTTCATTTTAGGCATGTTTTCACATTTTTATGCAGCCATTTTACCACCAATCCCTCATAAAACTTGATGTAAGGAAAAAATTCTGCTTTTTTCACACTTAGGTTTCAATGTTGAAGTGACTTTCAAGAACAGGATAGGTGAAGATTTTTAAAAGTGCATTGTTTAGTGTTCAGCTCCTTCTTCTGAGTACGACAATACCCCATATGCATAGGTTTCACAAGGTTTGTGGGTGCTACGGGGCCCAAATTGTAACATGCGCTTTTCCAGTTTCACACTTTGAATTTTCACAGCTTGTGTCATTATGTCTCATGTGGGGCTGTGTATCAGTGCTGCACTTTAAAATTTCCTTCCAAAAGTATATATTTGTGGAAAGTAGACACACCAGGCTTTAATTTTATGTATGTTTTCACATTTTTTACACAGCCATTTTACCACCAATCCCTCATAAAACTTGATGTAAGGAAAAAATTCAGCGTTTTTCACACTTAAGTTTCAATGTTAGTGTGATTTTCAAGCACAGGATAGGTGAAGATTTTTAAAAATGCATTGTTTCATGTTCAGCTCCTTCTTCTGAGTATGGCAATACCCCATATGCATAGGTTTCACAAGGTTTGGGGGACCTACGGGGCCCAAATTGTAAGATGCGCTTTTCCAGTTTCACACCTTGAATTTTCACAGCTTGTGTCACTGGTGCCATGTTTCATGTGAGGCTGTGTATCAGTGCTCCACTGTAAAATTTCCCCCTAAAAGTATATATTTTTGGAAAGTAGACACCTCAGGCTTTCATTTTATGTATGGTTTTACATTTTTTACACAGCCATTTTACCACAAATCCTTCGTAAAATTTGATGTGATTAACAAATTCAGCGTTTTTCACACATAGGTTTCAATGTTGATGTGATTTTCAAGCACAGGATAGGTGAAAATTTTTAAAAATGCATTGTTCAGTGTTCAGCTCCTTCTTCTGAGTAAGGCAATATCCCATATGCATAGGTTTCTCAAGGTTTGGGGGAGCTAGAGGCCAACTTTTGAACAAACTTCGAATTTTCACAGTTTGCTTAACTGGTGCCATGTCTCATTTGGGGCTATGTAACAGTGCTCCATTTTAATATTTCTCCCCAAAAGTGTATATTTTTGGAAAGTAGACACCCCAGGCTTTCATTTTAGGCATGTTTTCACATTTTTAACGCAGCCATTTTACCACCAACCCCTCGTAAACGTGATGTAATTAACAAATTCAGCTTTTTTCACACTTAGGTTTCAATGTTGATGTGATTTTCAAGCACAGGATAGGTTAAGATTTTGAAAAATGCATTGTTTCGTGTTCAGCTCCTTCTTCTGAGTATGGCAATACCCCATATGCATAGGTTTCTCAAGGTTTGGGGGAGCTACGGGGCCCAAATTGGAACATGCGCTTTTCCAGTTTCACACTTTGAATTTTCACAGCTTGTGTCACTGGTGCCATGTCTCATGTGGGGCTGTATATCAGTGCTCCACTTTAAAATTTCCCCCCAAAAGTATATATTTTTGGAAAGAAGATATCCCAGGCTTTCATTCTATGTATGGTTTTACATTTTTTACACAGCCATTTTACCACGAATCCTTCGTAAAATGTGATGTGATTAATAAATTCAGCATTTTTCACAATTAGGTTTCAATGTTGATGTGATTTTCAAGCACAGGATAGGTGAAGAGTTTTAAAAATGCATTGTTTCGTGTTCAGCTCCTTCTTCTGAGTACGGTAATACCCCATATGCATAGGTTTCTCACGGATTGGGGGAACTACAGGCCAACTTTTGAGCAAACATTGAATTTTCACAGTTTGCTTAAATGGTGCCATGTCTCATTTGGGGCTATGTAACAGTGCTCTATTTTAAGATTTCCCTCCAAAAGTGTATATTTTTGGAAAGTAGACTCTCCACGCTTTTATTTTAGGCATGTTTTCAAATTTTTTACACAGCCATTTTACCACCAATCCCTCGTAAACATGATGTAATGAACAAATTCAGCGTTTTTCACACTTAGGTTTCAATGTTGATGTGATTTTCAAGCACAGGAAAGGTGAAGATTTTTAAAAATGCATTGTTTCGTGTTCTGCTCCTTCGTCTGAGTAAGGCAATACCCCATATGCATAGGTTTCTGAAGGTTTGGGGGAGCTAGAGGCCAACTTTTGAACAAACTTCAAATTTTCACAGTTTGCTTAACTAGCGCCATGTCTCATTTGGGACTATGTAACAGTGCTCTATTTTAATATTTCTTCCCAAAAGTGTATATTTTTGGAAAGTAGACACCCCAGGCTTTCATTTTAGGCATGTTTTCACATTTTTTACGCAGCCATTTTACCACCAATCCCTCGAAAACGTGATGTAATTAACAAATTCAGCGTTTTTCACACTTAGGTTTCAATGTTGATGTGATTTTCAAGCACAGGATAGGTGAAGATTTTTAAAAATGCATTGTTTCGTGTCCAGCTCCTTCTTCTGAGTACAGAAATACCACATATGCATAGGTTTCTTAAGGTTTGGGGGAGCTACGGGGCCCAAATTGGAACATGCACTTTTCCAGTTTCACACTTTGAATTTTCACAGCTTGTGTCACTGGTGCCATGTCTCATGTGGGGCTGTGTATCAGTGCTCCACTTTAAAATTTCCCCCTAAAAGTATATATTTTTGGAAAGTAGACACCTCAGGCTTTCATTTTATGTATGGTTTTACATTTTTTACACAGCTATTTTACCACAAATCCTTCGTAAAATTTGATGTGATTAACAAATTCAGCGTTTTTCACACTTAGGTTTCAATGTTGACGTGATTTTCAAGCACAGGATAGGTGAAAATTTTTAAAAATGCATTGTTCAGTGTTCAGCTCTTTCTTCTGAGTAAGGCAATATCCCATATGCATAGGTTTCTCAAGGTTTGGGGGAGCTAGAGGCCAACTTTTGAACAAACTTCGAATTTTCACAGTTTGCTTAACTGGTGCCATGTCTCATTTGGGGCTATGTAACAGTGCTCCATTTTAATATTTCTCCCCAAAAGTGTATATTTTTGGAAAGTAGACACCCCAGGCTTTCACTTTAGGCATGTTTTCACATTTTTAACGCAGCCATTTTACCACCAATCCCTCGTAAACGTGATGTAATTAACAAATTCAGCTTTTTTCACACTTAGGTTTCAATGTTGATGTGATTTTCAAGCACAGGATAGGTGAAGATTTTTAAAAATGCATTGTTTCGTGTTCAGCTCCTTCTTCTGAGTATGGCAATACCCCATATGCATAGGTTTCTCAAGGTTTGGGGGAGCTACGGGGCCCAAATTGGAACATGCGCTTTTCCAGTTTCACACTTTGAATTTTCACAGCTTGCGTCACTGGTGCCATATCTCATGTGGGGCTGTATATCAGTGCTCCACTTTAAAATTTCCCCCTAAAAGTATATATTTTTGGAAAGTAGATATCCCAGGCTTTCATTCTATGTATGGTTTTACATTTTTTACACAGCCATTTTACCACGAATCCTTCGTAAAATGTGATGTGATTAACAAATTCAGCATTTTTCACAATTAGGTTTCAATGTTGATGTGATTTTCAAGCACAGGATAGGTTAAGATTTTTAAAAATGCATTGTTTCATGTTCAGAACCTTCTTCTGAGTACGGTAATACCCCATATGCATAGGTTTCTCAAGGTTTGGGGGAGCTACAGGCCAACTTTTGAGCAAACATTGAATTTTCACAGTTTGCTTAACTGGTGCCATGTCTCATTTGGGGCTATGTAACAGTGCTCCATTTTAAGATTTCCCCCCAAAAGTGTATATTTTTTGAAAGTAGACACCCCAGGCTTTCATTTTATGTATGTTTTCAAGTTTTTTACACAGCCATTTTACCACCAATCCCTCGTAAATATGATGTAAATAAAAAATTCAGAGTTTTTCACACTTAGGTTTCAATGTTAGTGTGATTTTCAAGCACAGGATAGGTGAAGATTTTTAAAAATTCATTGTTTCGTGTTCTGCTCCTTCTTCTGAGTATGGCAATACCCCATATGCATAGGTTTCTCAAGGTTTGGGGGAGGTAGAGGCCAACTTTTGAACAAACTTCGAATTTTCACAGTTTGCTTAACTGGTGCCATGTCTCATTTGGGGCTATGTAACAGTGCTCCATTTTAATATTTCTCCCCAAAAGTGTATATTTTTTGAAAGTAGACACCCCAGGCTTCCATTTTAGGCATGTTTTCACATTTTTTATGCAGCCATTTTACCACGAATCCCTCGTAAACGTTATGTAATTAACAAATTCATCGTTTTTCACACTTAGGTTTCAATGTTGATGTGATTTTCAAGCACAGGATAGGTTTAGATTTTTAAAAGTGCATTGTTTAGTGTTCAGCTCATTTTCTGAGTACGACAATACCCCATATGCATAGGTTTCACAAGGTTTGGGGGACCTACGGGGCCCAAATTGTAACATGCGCTTTTCCAGTTTCACACCTTGAATTTTCACAGCTTGTGTCACTTGTGCCATGTCTCATGTGAGGCTGTGTATCAGTACTCCACTTTAAAATTTACCCCTAAAAGTATATATTTTTGGAAAGTAGACACCTCAGGCTTTCATTTTATGTATGGTTTTACATTTTTTACACAGCCATTTTACCACAAATCCTTCGTAAAATTTGATGTGATTAACAAATTCAGCTTTTTTCACACATAGGTTTCAATGTTGATGTGATTTTCAAGCACAGGATAGGTGAAAATTTTTAAAACTGCATTGTTCAGTGTTCAGCTCCTTCTTCTGAGTAAGGCAATATCCCATATGCATAGGTTTCTCAAGGTTTGGAGGAGCTAGAGGCCAGCTTTTGAACAAACTTCGTATTTTCACAGTTTGCTTAACTGGTGCCATGTCTCATTTGGGGCTATGTAACAGTGCTCCATTTTAATATTTCTCCCCAAAAGTGTATATTTTTGGAAAGTAGACACACCAGGCTTTCATTTTAGGCATGTTTTCACATTTTTAACGCAGCCATTTTACCACCAATCCCTCGTAAACGTGATGTAATTAACAAATTCAGCTTTTTTCACACTTAGGTTTCAATGTTGATGTGATTTTCAAGCACAGGATAGGTTAAGATTTTTAAAAATGCATTGTTTCGTGTTCAGCTCCTTCTTCTGAGTATGGCAATACCCCATATGCATAGGTTTCTCAAGGTTTGGGGGAGCTACGGGGCCCAAATTGGAACATGTGCTTTTCCAGTTTCACGCTTTGAATTTTCACAGCTTGTGTCACTGGTGCCATGTCTCATGTGGGGCTGTGTATCAGTGCTCCACTTTAAAATTTCCCCCCAAAAGTATATATTTTTGGAAAGTAGATATCCCAGGCTTTCATTCTATGTATGGTTTTACATTTTGTACACAACCATTTTACCACGAATCCTTCGTAAAATGTGATGTGATTAACAAATTCAGCGTTTTTCACAATTAGGTTTCAATGTTGATGTGATTTTCAAGCACAGAATAGGTTAAGATTTTTAAAAATGCATTGTTTCGTGTTCAGCTCCTTCTTCTGAGTATGGCAATATCCCATATGCATAGGTTTCTCAAGGTTTGTGGTAGCTACGGGGCCCAAATTGGAACATGCGCTTTTCTAGTTTTACACTTTGAATTTTCACAGCTTGTGTCACTGGTGCCATGTCTTATGTGAGGCTGTGTATCAGTGCTCCACTTTAAAATTTCCCCCCAAAAGTATATATTTTTGGAAAGTAGACACCCCACTCTTTCATTTTATGTATGTTTTCACATTTTTTACACAGCCATTTTACCACCAATCCCTCATAAAACTTGATGTAAGTAAAAAATTCAGCGTTTTTCACACTTAGGTTTCAATGTTGATGTGATTTTCAAGCACAGGATAGGTGAAGATTTTTAAAAATGCATTGTTTCATGTTCATCTCCTTCTTCTGAGTACGGCAATATCCCATATGCACAGGTTTCTCAAGGTTTGGGGGAGCTACGGGGCCGAAATTGTAACATGTGCTTTTCCAGTTTCACACTTTGAATTTTCACAGCTTGCGTCACTGGTCATTGGTGCCATGTCTCATTTGGGACTGTGTATCAGTGCTCCACTTTAAAATTTTCCCCCAAAAGAATATATTTCTGAAAGTAGACACCCCAGGCTTTCATTTTATATATGTTTTCACATTTTTTACACAGCCATTTTAAAATGAATCCTTCGTAAAACTTGATGTAAGTAAAAAATTCAGCATTTTTCACACTTAAGATTCAATGTTGATGTGACTTTCAAGCACAGGATAGGTGAAGATTTTTAAAAGTGCATTATTTAATGTTCTGCTCTTTCTTCTGAGTACGGCAATACCCGATATGCATAGGTTTCACAAGGTTTGGGGGAGCTACGGGGCCCAAATTGGAATATGTGGTTTTCCAGTTTCACACTTTGAATTTTCACAGCTTGCATCACTGGTGCCATGTCTCATTTGGGGCTGTGTATCAGTGCTCCACTTTAAAATTTCCTCCCAAAAGTGTATATTTTTGGACAGTGGACACCCCAGGCTTTCATTTCATGTATGTTTTTACATTTTTTACGCAGCCATTTTACCACCAATCCCTCGTAAACGTGATGTAATTAAGAAATTCAGCATTTTTCACACTTAGGTTTCAATGTTGATGTGATTTTCAAGCACAGGATAGGTGAAGATTTTTAAAAGTGTATTGTTTAGTGTTCAGCTCCTTCTGCTGAGTACGACAATACCCCATATGCATAGGTTTCACAAGGTTTGGGGGTGCTACTGGGCCCAAATTGGAACATGCGCTTTTCCAGTTTCACACTTTGAATTTTCACAGCTTGCGTCACTGGTCATTGGTGCCATGTCTCATTTGGGACTGTGTATCAGTGCTCCACTTTAATATTTTCCCCCAAAAGTATATATTTTTGAAAGTAGACACCCCAGGCTTTCATTTTATATATGTTTTCATATTTTTTACACAGCCATTTTACCACTAATCCCTCATAAAACTTGATGTAAGTAAAAAATTCAGCGTTTTTCACACTTAGGTTTCAATGTTGATGTGACTTTCCAGCACAGGATAGGTGAAGATTTTTAAAAGTGCAATGTTTAGTGTTCAGCTCCTTCTTCTGAGTACGACAATACCCCATATGCATAGGTTTCACAAGGTTTGGGGGAACTACGGGGCCCAAATTGTAACATGTGCTTTTCCAGTTTCACACTTTGAATTTTCATAGCTTGCGTCACTGGTGCCATGTCTCGTTTGGGGCTGTGTATCAGTGGTCTGCTTTAAAATTTCCCCCAAAAAGTACATATTTTTGGAAAGTAGTCACCCCAGGCTTTCATTTTATGTATGTTTTCACAATCTTTACTTTTCCATTTTACCACAAATCCTTCGTAAAACTTGATTTAAGTAAAAAAATTCAGCATTTTTCACATTTAGGTTTCAATGTTGATGTGATTTTCAAGCACAGGATAGGTGAAGAGTTTTAAAAATGCATTGTTTCGTGTTCAGCTCCTTCTTCTGAGTATGGCAATACCCCATATGCATAGGTTTCTCAAGGTTTGGGGGAGCTACGGGGCCCAAATTGGAACATGCGCTTTTCCAGTTTCACACTTTGAATTTGCACAGCTTCTGTCACTGGTTCCATGTTTCATATGGGGCTGTGTATCAGTGCTGCACTTTAAAATTTCCACCCAAAAGTATATATTTTTGGAAAGTAGACACCCCACGCTTTCATTTTATGTATGTTTTCACATTTTTTACACAGCCATTTTACCACCAATCCCTCATAAAACTTGATGTAAATAAAAAATTCAGATTTTTTCACACTTAGGTTTCAATGTTGATGTGATTTTCAAGCACAGGATAGGTGAAGATTTTTAAAAATGCATTGTTTCGTGTTCAGCTCCTTTGTCTGAGTACGGCAATACCCCATATGCACAGGTTTCTCAAGGTTTGGGGGAGCTACGGGGCCCAAATTGTAACCTGTGCTTTTCCAGTTTCACACTTTGAATTTTCACAGCTTGCGTCACTGGTCATTGGTGCCATGTCTCATTTGGGACTGTGTATCAGTGCTCCACTTTAAAATTTTCCCCGAAAAGTATATATTTTTGAAAGTAGACACCCCAGGCCTTCATTTTATATATGTTTTCACATTTTTTACACAGCCTTTTTACAACAAATCCTTCGTAAAACTTGATGTAAGTAAAAAATTCAGCATTTTTCACACTTAGGATTCAATGTTGATGTGAATTACGAGCACAGGATAGGAGAAGCGTTTTTAAAATGCATTGATTAGTGTTCAGTTGCTTCTTCTGAGTACGGCAATACCCCATATGCATAGGTTTCACAAGGTTTGGGGGAACTACGGGGCCCAAATTGTAACAAATGCTTTTTCAGTTTCACACTTTGAATTTTCACAGCTCGCGTCACTGGTGCCATGTCTCATTTGGGACTGTGTATCAGTGCTCCACTTTAAAATTTTCCCCCAAAAGTATATATTTTTGGAATGTAGAAACCCCAGGCTTTCATTTTATATATGTTTTCACATTTTTACACAGCCATTTTACCACAAATCCTTCGTAAAACTTGATGTAAGTAAAAAATTCAGCTTTTTTCACACTTAGGATTCAATGTTGATGTGTCTTTCAAGCACAGGATAGGTGAAGATTTTTATAAAGTGCATTGTTTAGTGTTCAGCTCCTTCTTCTGAGTACGACAATACCCCATATGCATAGGTTTCACAAGGTTTGGGGTGCTACGGGGCCCAAATTGGAACATGCGCTTTTCCAGTTTCACACTTTGAATTTTCACAGCTTGCGTCACTGGTCACTGGTGCCATGTCTCATTTGGGACTGTTTATCAGTGCTCCACTTTAAAGTTTTCCTCCAAAAGTATATATTTTTGGAATGTAGACACCCCAGGCTTTCATTTTATATATGTTTTCACATTTTTTACACAGCCATTTTACCACCAATCCCTCATAAAACTTGATGTAAGTAAAAAATTCAGCGTTTTTCACACTTAGGTTTCAATGTTGATGTGATTTACAGGATAGGTTAAGATTTTTAAAAGTGTATTGTTTAATGTTCAGCTCCTTTTTCTGAGTATGGCAATACCCCATATGCATATTTTTCTCAAGGTTTGGGGGAGCTACGTGGCCCAAATTGGAACATGCGCTTTTCCAGTTTCACACTTTGAATTTTCACAGCTTGTGTCACTGGTGCCATGTCTCATGTGGGGCTGTGTATCAGTGCTCCACTTTAAAATTTCCCCCCAAAAGTATATATTTTTGGTAAATAGACACCCCATACTTTCATTTTATGTATGTTTTTACTTTTTTTACGCAGCCATTTTACCACGAATCCTTCGTAAAATGTGATTTGATTAACAAATTCAGCTTTTTTCACACATAGGTTTCAATGTTGATGTGATTTTCAAACACAGGATAGGTGAAGATTTTTAAAAATGCATTGTTTAGTGTTCAGCTCCTTCTTTTGAGTACGGCAATATCCCATATGCATAGGTTTATCAAGGTTTGGGGGAGCTACAGGCCAACATTTGAACAAACATCGAATTTTCACAGTTTGCTTAACTGATGCCATGTCTCATTTGGGGCTATGTAACAGTGCTCCATTTTAAGAAGTGTATATTTTTGGAAATCCGACACCCCAGGCTTTCATTTTAGGCATGCTTTCAATGTTTTTACGCTGACATTTTACCACCAATCCCTCGTAAAATGTTAATTAAATTAAAAATCAGCTCTTTTCCGAGTTAGATTCCAATTTTGATGTGAATTTCAAGCACATGATACGTGAACATTTAAATAAATGCATTGTATTAATGTTCAGTTACTATGCATAGGTTTGCCAGGGTTTGGGGAATCTACTGGGCCTATGGAAACATGCGCGTTCCATTTTCATACATGGCATTTTTACAGCTCGCTTAACTGGTGCCTTTGTCTTATTTGTGGTGTTTAGCAATGTTGCAATTAATATTTTACCCCCAAAATATATTTTTTAGAAAGGAATACAACCCTGAGTTTTAGTCTAGGTGCATTCTGGCAATTTTTTCTCAGTTATTTTACCACCAATCCCTCCCAAAATCTGCAGTAAGAAACCAATCCCTGTATTTTTGTAGCTATATTTCGGTGTTGCTGTGGATTTCAAGTACAGGATATTTGGAGATTCATAAAATTGCATTGTCCACAATTCAACCACATCTTCTGAGAATGGCAATGCCCCATATGCATAGGTTTGTCAGGGTTTGGGGGATTTACTGGGTTCAGTTGAGAACATGTACGTTTCCATTTTCAGACATGGAAAATAACAGGGTTGTTCCCATTATATTTTCATAGTGTTAGATCTAGGGAGGGATGTGTTTTGGGGAAAAAATAAAAAAAACGGATATTTCAGGGGGAAAACATTGCCAAATAATTAAATTACAGAATCAGTGCATTGGATATATGTGATACTTCTTGAAGCAGTCACCAATGCAGAGCCCAGGTTTTATAGGGCAATCAGTACAGTAGAAGGTGGTTTCTGTCTGTTTGCCATTGTCGTAGCACACCTTGCAACATTTCTGTGGCTTACTGTTTTGGGGGGTTGGGGGGATTTTAAATGCAAAGTGTCCTAAACCGGTTCTCTGCTGTAAAACTGCTGTTGCCCCTTCAAACAAAAAATGGGAAATAACATGCATTTGGAACTGCAAAAAAGTGTTTTTTTTTAGTGGGGTTTGCCAATTTAAAAATGATATACAAATTATAAACTGCAGTCTGCATAAGGAAAATGGCAACCTTCTTATACCAGGCTGTAGATTTTCTCATGGTGAGGTAAGGCTGCATGGGTTGATCACAAAGATCAACACCCCCATGTGTTTATTGTAGTCTCTGATGCAGACTGGTTTCCTGAGGACAGTGCCACGGACAGAGACTGGCACAGTTTCCTTGTCATGCATGGTTGTCAGCATGTACACATCCTTTTTGTCTCTAAACTTCACTGCCAGCAGCTCCTCTTGGCACAAAGCTAAGGACGTTCCCTTTCGTAACTTGCAGTTTATCATTTGTTTGGGCATCTCCTTACAAATGCTCCTAACAGTGCCACAGGCCACAGTGTCAAAATAAAAAAGTGATTTGAATAAAAGGGTGCTTGTGTAATAGTTATCTAAATATAACTGGTATTTAATATGGGGGAAATGAGATCCCAAACAATTTTGCCGTTGGTTCCCAGATATTCAGGGCAACCAGGAGGATCAAGCTGGCTGTCCTTGCCCTCATAAATACGAAAAGCATATGTGTATCCTGTAACGCTTTCGCACAACTTACACAATTTTACACCAAACTTGGAGCGCTTGGAGGGGATATATTGCTTAAAACCAAACCTTCCCTTATACTTCATTAAGGACTCATCAACAGATATTTGTTTTTGGGGAGTATAGTTTTCTGAAATTTTTTTTTGCAAATGAGTTATAAGAGGGCGAATTTTATACAGCCTGTCATACTGGGGGTGATCTTTGGGGAGGCACAGGGTGTTATTGTTGAAATGCATGAAGTGCAAAAGAATTTCATAATGTCTCCTGCTCATTGTTTGGCCGAAAATGGGGGTAACACATACAGGATTTTTGCTCCAGTATGACCTGATGCTTGGCTTTTTAATAATCCCCATAGCCATAGTTAGGGCCCAGAATTTCCTGAATTCAGCAACATCAGTGGGGTACCATGATTGCTCCTTTGAAATATAGCGTGTGGGATTGGCTGCAATGTACTGGGCTGCATAAATATTTGTTTGCTCTACAATCTCCCCCAAAATGTCCTCTCCCAAATATAAATTAAAAAACTGTTTCTGGTTAAAACCGGCAACATCTATATTTATTCCTGGGCTGCCTGAGAAATTGGGTATTTCTGGACTTAATCCTACTGGTGGTACCCATTCCCTAGGCTCTGGATGAGGGGCAGGCCTTGTGGCAGGTCTTTGAGCATGTCTTGGGGCAGCTCTTGGTGTATGTCTTGGGGCTGCTTCAGGGGCAGCTCTTGGGGTATGTCTTGGGCCTGCTTCTGGGGCATGTCTAGAGGCAGCTCTTCGGGTATGTCTTGGGCCTGCTTCTGGGGCAGCTCTTGAGGTATGTCTTAGGGCAACTTTTGGGATTTGTCTTGGGGCAACTCTTGGGGTATGTCTTGGGGCTGCTTCTGGGGCAGCTCTTGGAGCAGTACGCCTCTTCTTAGGATATGGCCCAGTATGATCACTGGAGCTATCACTGTCGCTCTCTGTGAACAGGGATATATCAAAATCAGAGGCAGTATCTGTGGCTTCTGAATCT
Source organism: Rhinophrynus dorsalis (assembly GCA_037306005.1). Classification (NCBI taxonomy): domain Eukaryota; kingdom Metazoa; phylum Chordata; class Amphibia; order Anura; family Rhinophrynidae; genus Rhinophrynus; species Rhinophrynus dorsalis. The sequence goes on along the minus strand of CM074724.1, from coordinate 188,885,406 downwards.
GAAGCCAAAAAGGCATACGCCTCTTCCGCAGAATACATCCGCTGCATCTTTTAACCTACCCTAATTTTATAAATAACTTCTAACTTAACCTACCTACCCTAATTTTTTTCTAAATAGCTACCCACCTAATCTTTATAAGTGACCAAATTAAATTGCTAAAAATACCTAACCCCAACAAGTCCCTATTCCTACATACTATATATATATTTTTTTGTTCTGTGCCTAACTAACCCTAAACCTTACCCTACCCCACGTCAGCCCTAATCCTACCTAACTTAACCCAAATACACACTATTCCTACAATAAAACTATATATTTATTTTTTGTTTGTTTTTTTTTCTGTGCCTAGCTCTAACCCTAAACCTTACCCTACCCCACGTCAACCCTAATCCTACCTAGCTTAACCCAAATACACGCTATTCCTACAATAAAACTATATATTTATTTATTTATTTTTTTTCTGTACCTAACTTTAACCCTAAACCTTACCCTACCCCACCGTCAACCCTAATCCTACCTAACTTAACCAAAATGCACACTATTCCTACAATAAAACTGTATATTTTTTTTAATTTTTTTTTTCTGTGCCTAGCTCTAACCTCTAAACCTTACCCTACCCCACGTCAACACTAATCCTATCTAAGTTAACCCAAATACTCACTACTCCTACAACTATATATATATATATAAGTAATAATATAGATGAGGGAGCGGCGGTTGACGTGATCTATTTAGACTTTGCCAAGGCATTTGATACAGTTCCACACAAGAGGTTACTGTACAAATTGAATGAAATAGGACTAGGGGAAAATGTTTGTGAGTGGATTGGAAATTGGCTGAAAGATAGAATGCAAAGAGTGGTAGTAAATGGCAAGTTCTCCAGTTGGATAAACGTGATAAGTGGAGTGCCTCAGGGATCTGTCCTGGGTCCTCTTCTTTTTAATTTGTTTATTAATGACCTCCCAGAGGGCATAGGAAGCCATGTATCAGTGTTTGCCGATGACACAAAATTAAGTAAGGTAATAAAGTCTGAACTGGATGTGTCTTCATTACAAGAGGACTTGGACAAATTGAGTAACTGGGCAGGCAAATGGCAAATGAGATTCAATATAGACAAGTGTAAAGTTATGCATTTTGGGTATAATAATAAAAATGCAACATATAGTTTAAATGGTGTTTCTCTGGGGAAATCTACTAATGAAAAGGATTTAGGAGTAATGGTAGACAATAGACTTTGCAGTAGCATGCAGTGCCAGCTGGCAGCTGCAAAGGCCAATAAGATATTGGCATGTATTAAAAGGGGTATTGACTCAAGGGAGGAAGATATAATTATGCCTCTTTACAGGTCCATGGTAAGACCCCACCTAGAATATGCTGTTCAATTCTGGGCGCCCTTTCTGAAGAAGGACATTATGGAACTAGAGAGAGTGCAGAGGAGGGCTACAAAACTAGTAAGGGGAATGGAATGTTTTAGTTATGAAGAGAGGCTAAAAAAGTTAAACTTGTACACACTAGAGAAACGGCGTCTTAGAGGGGATATGATAACACTATATAAATATGTTCAAGGCCCATATAAAGGGCTTTCAAAAGACCTGTTCATTAACAGAACAGTACACAGGACAAGGGGCCACCCGCTTAGACTTGAGGAAAGGAGATTTAGTCTACAACAGCGGAAGGGTTTCTTTACAGTAAGGACAATAAAGGTATGGAATGCACTTCCGGAGGAGGTGGTGCTATCAAATACATTAGATGCCTTTAAAAGGGGCCTGGATACTTATTTAAAAGAGCATAATATAGAGGGCTATGCACGTTAGTATTGGGTTTAATATTTAGTTAGGGCTTGTTGATCCAGGGAGAAATCTGATTGCCATTTGGAGTCAGATGCCTTCTTTTGGGTCAGCGATGGTAAACAGGAATAGGAAAAGGGTTGAACTGGATGGACGCAAGTCTTTTTTCAACCTAAATTACTATGTAACTATATATATATATATATATATATATATATATATATATATATTTTACAAACCTCTAATCTTTAAACCTAAATTCAATACTAAATCTTAACCTAACCCACGTACACGCTAAACCTACCTAGCCCTGTCTAAACTACCTTAAAATCCTAAATATTTTAATAAATTCTTTTTTTATTAAAAAAAAAAAAAAAAATTCCCTAAACCTAAATCTAACCTAAATTCAATACTAAACTTACCCTAACCCACGTACCCTCTAATCCTACCTAGCCCCACTACAATTACCTAACTAACCTATTAAATTACCTAAAAATGTAATAAAAAATAAATTTTTAATAAAAAAAAAGGGATTTCAATGGGGGGGGGCAAAAAATACCACAGATCAGCAGAAGCTGATCTGCAGCACTTGATCACTAAACTGAGTGATCAATGGGGGGGGGAATCAATTGATCACTGTATTATATCAATTGAAAAAAAAAAAAGCTAGATTTTTCTTTTTTTTAACTTAGTTGCAAGCCTGCAACAGGGACTGGAACTCTGTATCTCTTCAACGATCTCTCTGTCTGTATTCTCCTCAGATTTGTGTCTGATGAGGAGGGAGACAGAGAGATATGACAGAAGCAGTGTTTTGAAAACATTGCTTCTGTCATATGTGGGGTAATACATGTGATTCGCTATTTTAGCGAATCGCATGTATCAACAATGCGGGCATTGGCTGAAACTATATGCTCCGATACCAGAGCACCTAGTAACAGCATGTCCGCGTCTTTCCCATCGCGCACAGTGGTGGCGATGGAAAAGTTAACTCTTGCCGTACCAGGACCATCACTGGTCCTTAAGTGTAGGACCAGCATGACAGTCCTGGTACGTCAACGGACAAGAAGGGGTTAAAGGAGTGCGGTACTTCTAACGGCTGAAAAAAAAGATACATTTAATGGGCAAAAGTTAAGACCCACACAACGGCAAAAAGAAACCACTGTCACACAAAAGAAAATAGACTAACAGCATACTGCACAAGCATACAAATGGGAAAATCAACCCGTGTATCACGGTGCCTGTGCTATACGGGCGACATTCTGTCAATCTGACTCTCAGTCTTCTCCCATTGGCTACTGCTAGTTGGCCCGCCCAGTATGTATCCTTAAATACTGGGTCCTGTCACTTGTTGCCCTTTCGTGGTGTTCCTGTGCCAGCGTTATTCTAGTCCTTGTGTGATATCAGTGTATGACCCGGATTGCCTGACCATTCTACTGCTGTTGTTCGTGCTCTGTATCCTGACCCGGCCTGGCTGAAGTTCCTGCTCTGTGTACCGACCCGGATTGGCTGACGTTCCTGCTTATGTACCGACCCGGCTGACGTTCCTGCTCTTTTACCAACTCGGATTGGCTGACGTTCCTGCGTGTGTACCGACCCGGCCTGGCTGGCATTCCTGCTCTGATACCGACTTGGATTGACTGACGTTCCTGCTCTGTTAGCGACCCGGCCCGGCTGACGTTCCTGCTCTGTGTACCGACCCGGCTTGCTGCCGTTCCGGTCATTCTCCATTTCCGGTTGACTGCCGTTCCTGCCCTGTGTGCCGACCTGTTGGGCCTTCCATTACTGCCTGTCCTGGATTGCCTCCGTTCGTGTAGTCTCCGGTTGGTCTTGGCATCGGGGCAATGTGGTCCAGTACTGCAGCCCTGTATCCGTGGTCTCCGTGTCGCGCAGGCAACACTCCTGTTCTGTGCCTCTTACTGCAGTCTGGCTCCAGTGTTACCGTGTCACACGTGCGACATTCAAGGGTGTGCTTTACTGTCCGTGCCTCCTTTCTACAGACCTTTACTCCTGCCATCAGCTGAGGTTGGGTTTGTTGGGTGCCTCAGGCTCTTCCATCCTGGAAAAGTATTTTTTTTTTATTTAGGGGGAAAATAACAAGTTGGGCTGTTTATTTTATTTTTTTTGGGGGGGGAACCTTGGAGTGGGTGCCAGACTTGGATGCTCTGGCTGACTGCCTGGTCACCCTTTGCACCCTAGGTGTGGTTTCAGGGGTCACACTCTGTTGACCTATGCTCCCTCTCCTCACACAGGTTCTCCCTACAGTTGAGTTCTCTGAACTCCACCAGCAGCTGTCCCATCAAGTTCATCATCCCTGTCCGGTACTGACGCAGCTCTGCAGTCAGCACCGTGTGCTGTACCTCCAGGCCATGTATGCTGGCTTGTAGTCTTGCAGTGTTCCTCAGGGAATCCGTTTGGAGCCTTCTGATGTATCTATTGGTCCTTTGGGATTCCCTGATTTGCCTCCTCCGTAGCACCAGGCACTCCGCGTCCACCCCACTGCTGCATGCACTGCTAGAGGAGAATGTACCTGTTGATGCTTCTGCCGTTGGTGCTGGTGAGGCTGCTGCTGGTGGTGCTTGTGAGGCTGCTGGGGAGGTTGCAGGTGAGGCTGTTGTTGAGGCTACAGGTGAGGCTGCTGTTGAGGCTGCAGGTGAGGCTGCTGTTGAGGCTTCAAGTAAGGCTGCTGGTGGAGAGGCTGCTGGTGTGGCTGGTGGAGAGGCTGCTGCAGATGAGGGCCATGTGCCCACAACATACAGGTACTCCAAGCTGCCTACTGATCTATGTGGTGGTGGTGGTTGTGGGGTGAAGTCTTCCCTCGGTTGAGGGAGCTGGGGCTCCCCAATCAGGCCCAGGTGTTCGTATTCCAGTGGCCAGGGGTCATACCTTGGACATTGGTAGCTGCTTGGCCCCCACCTAGGATCATACCTGGGCCCATGCTGGGGAGCCATCCCAGACGGTAGGTCCATCTGGTGGTCATATGGCCCATATTGAGGGGTAGTCACTGTCCCTGGCAGCCATTGTCTTCCTGCTGGTGGTGGTTCTGCTGGTGCAGGGTAGTACCTCGTGGAGGTAATGGGTAAATGACATGGTGTGATTAGTAGAGATATAGCTTGGTAAATTTAACTCTTCCTGTCTGTTTTAGTCAAGTCAGAGCTCTATGGGACAGCTGCAGATTCCAGTCATTTGACCAGACAGAGGCTCTTCAGCAGAGCTGAACTCATGCAATTTATTAATAAATACTTCATTGGAATGGTCTACGAAGTGTGCTTACAAACCAGGCACACTTTGTAGATCATTCCAATGTAATATTTATTCATAAATTGCACAATTTCGGCTCTGCTGGAGAGCCTCCATCTGGTCAAATGACTGGAATCTGCAGCTGTCCCATAGAGAGCTGACTTGACTAAAACAGACAGGAAGAGTTAACTTTACCAAGTGATATATCTCTCAAACCATAAAGGTTTGACAGATAGGACTTACATCTTTTTGAATGCCTACAATATTACATCAAGGTGAAATTAACCATTATTGTCCTGTAAAATGCAAGATTTTGAAGTAGTTGACATGTGAATCTCTGGTTGTCATGATGGTATCCTATGCATTGCTTTGCGATGCATGTGATACCACCCTGGCAATCACAGATTGATAAACTTGACAGGATCCTGTCCATGAGGCCTGTCCAAGTTCAGTCCTGAAGGCCAACAATCAGGCCAGTAGTGAAGGATATCTTTGATTATGGCCTGTTGTTTTTCTGGATACACCAATCTATCCTTCTGAGTGAGCTGGCCTTGCTCAATCAGAGATATCCATCATTTATGGCCTGTTAGTGAACAAACTACAATTGGTTCCCATGTGTATCCTGCAAATAGTGGCTGGTCTAACATCCATCCATGGCATCACCATTCCTGACATGTGGGAACCAAATGTGAGATATGTCAGTTCAAGCTGGAGTAAATGATTACATATACAAGACAAAGGCCTACTTGTTTCTCCTTTAATTCAGGATAATTTTTTTAGGTCTGTGTGTTGCACATACACCCAGTTATTCTCAGTGGCACTGTGATGTGTGACCTGATCCATCTTTTTTGTGATTCAGTTAACGTTGATGAAGGCCTGATGAACTCAAAATGATGATGACTTCTCCAGTGACCTCATTTCCCCAATTCCAATGTTTTTATGGAGTCTATACAATGAGACCTTAGCAACTTGATTCATGTTATTGAATAGTCTCCATAGACTAACATGTGGATTGGTGAAGTGAGGGTATGTAAGGGTTAATTTTGCTCCATCATCTCTTTTTCACTGCTTAGTGATTGTCCCCTGTGGAGCATGTAATCGTTACATGCTATCGAATACATTAGACGCCTTTAAAAAGGGCCTGGATACTTATTTAAAAGAGCATAACATAGAGGGCTATGTATGTTAGTATTAGGATTAATATTTTACTTAGGGCTTGTTGATCCAGGGAGAAATCTGATTGCCATTTGGAATCAGGAGGGAATTCTCCCCCCCTCCCATTCAGGGCAGAATTTGAAATTGCTGTATTGTTGTGTTTTTTTGCCTTCTTTTGGATCAACGATGGTAAACAGGAATAGGAAAAGGGTTGAACTAGATGGACGCAAGTCTTTTTTCAACCTAAATTACTATGTTACTATGTTACTATGTTACCCTATCGACTTGTGTTCGTTTTTGAGTACCGGAGGGGTTGCCAAAGCATTGTTGAGAGATGTATTGATGATCCCTCTAGAACTCAAGGGGTTATGTGCTGAGCTCCATGTGGGTACATGGGTGACAATGTGTTGGAACATTGATGATGCTTGACAACAACTTGTGAAACATGGTTTGAGTGGCTTGTGTGTGATCAGCACAGCAACATGAGGGTTAAGTGGGACTTGGACAGGTGTGGGCCTGCTCGAACCTTGCCATTTGTGCATGTATTGTGTCCTTTTTTTAATCCTCAGGGTGCTGTGTTGGTGCAGTTGTGTGGATGAATGATGGGCATTTGTTGGGGTGTGACTGTGTTTGTGTGTGATGGTTGTGTTGATTGATGTGGTGTGTGGTTATGTGATGATGCACTTATCGGTAGTGTGGAGGCGCCTCTCTTTGCAGCTGATGTGCCTTTTTTACTTAGCGGTTGTTTTAACACAAACCTTTAAATCTACCCCTAAGTCTCTAAGTGACAGTATCTCTTAATGAAACAAAGTATCCCGATATCAGTTATTTTGTCTGCTGCATGCCTTAACCCCTTCAGTGCCAGACCCTTGTGCCCATTTTCATACCTGCCAGGCCAGGCAATTTTAAGGCACTTTTGCTATGCAACTGTTTTAGTATGATTATTTCAATAGCTTATTAGTTAAATATGTAAAACTATATATTGTTTTTCTCAGTACAAGTTGAACTTTTCTGTGATGTATCACATGAGGCTAACTGCGTATCATGTATCAAGATATGATGTCATAAATACCCAAAAAAAGTAAAAAATTACACTTTTTCTTAATATTTTACAATATATCTCTAAGAAAATGGGTGAGGATTTTTTTTTTTTTTTTTTTTTTTAAACCTCTGATACTTCCGAGTACAAGGACATAAAATATGCTTGGTGTTACAAGAGTATATGGTCATGAGACTCCCCAAAATGTAATGCTGCACAATGGGTTCACATTGAAATTTTTAATTAAATTGCAGTTACCTTTGGTTATATAGGAAAACACCCCCAAAACCTCCAAATAACCCCAAAAAAGCACCCATTTCTATGAAGCACACTCCATGGGGAATTCAAAACTGCCTCACTGACGTTTTTTTGTGACTGCGCCAAGCCGCAAATAATCCCGGAACATAGATGTTATTCAATTCTCGCCGTTTTTTTCCACTAAATGTCTCCATTTGCGGGATGATGTCTCTGGCAGATTGGGAGGGAAACAGAAAAACAATGTTAAATATCAAAGGTCAAAGTCTCCTGAGTCCAATGATGCCAAATATGTATGGGTTTACTAGAGTACGCGGCCAGTATTGACCGCCAAACCGTAACACTGCATTTTGAGATCAGCTCTGAGAATTTTCTCAGTTGAACCAAAAATGCACTGTGATGGTTTTTGAGGCCAAACGCCTCCAAAACCTCAAATTTACCCCCAAAAAGCACCCATTTCCACAAAGCAAACTTCCTGGGGAATTCAAAACTGCCTCACTTACCTTTTTTCGTGAACGCGCCAAGCCGCGAATAACCCCGGAACATGGACGTTATTCAATTTTCGCCGTTTTTTTCCACTCATTTTCTCCATTTGTGGGATGATGTCTCAGGCAGATTGGGAGGGAAACAGAAAAACAATGTTAAATATCAAAGGTCAAAGTCTCCTGAGTCCAATGATACCAAATATGTATGGGGTTACTAGAGTACGGGGCCAGTATTGACCGCCAAACCGTAACACTGCATTTTGAGATCAGCTCTGAGAATTTTCTCAGTTGAACCAAAAATGCACTGTGATGGTTTTTGAGGCCAAACGCCTCCAAAACCTCAAATTTACCCACAAAAAGCACCCATTTCCACAAAGCAAACTTCCTGGGGAATTCAAAACTGCCTCACTTACCTTTTTTCGTGAACGCGCCAAGCCGCGAATAACCCCGGAACATGGACGTTATTCAATTTTCGCCGTTTTTTCCACTCATTTTCTCCATTTGTGGGATGATGTCTCAGGCAGATTGGGAGGGAAACAGAAAAACAATGTTAAATATCAAAGGTCAAAGTCTCCTGAGTCCAATGATACCAAATATGTATGGGGTTACTAGAGTACGCGGCCAGTATTGACCGCCAAACCGTAACACTGCATTTTGAGATCAGCTCTGAGAATTTTCTCAGTTGAACCAAAAATGCACTGTGATGGTTTTTGAGGCCAAACGCCTCCAAAACCTCAAATTTACCCCCAAAAAGCACCCATTTCCACAAAGCAAACTTCCTGGGGAATTCAAAACTGCCTCACTTACCTTTTTTCGTGAATGCGCCAAGCCGCGAATAACCCCGGAACATGGACGTTATTCAATTTTCGCCGTTTTTTCCACTCATTTTCTCCATTTGTGGGATGATGTCTCAGGCAGATTGGGAGGGAAACAGAAAAACAATGTTAAATATCAAAGGTCAAAGTCTCCTGAGTCCAATGATACCAAATATGTATGGGGTTACTAGAGTACGCGGCCAGTATTGACCGCCAAACCGTAACACTGCATTTTGAGATCAGCTCTGAGAATTTTCTCAGTTGAACCAAAAATGCACTGTGATGGTTTTTGAGGCCAAACGCCTCCAAAACCTCACATTTACCCCCAAAAAGCACCCATTTCCACAAAGCAAACTTCCTGGGGAATTCAAAACTGCCTCACTTACCTTTTTTTGTGAACGCGCCAAGCCGCGAATAACCCCGGAACATGGACGTTATTCAATTTTCGCCGTTTTTTCCACTCATTTTCTCCATTTGTGGGATGATGTCTCAGGCAGATTGGGAGGGAAACAGAAAAACAATGTTAAATATCAAAGGTCAAAGTCTCCTGAGTCCAATGATACCAAATATGTATGGGGTTACTAGAGTACGCGGCCAGTATTGACCGCCAAACCGTAACACTGCATTTTGAGATCAGCTCTGAGAATTTTCTCAGTTGAACCAAAAATGCACTGTGATGGTTTTTGAGGCCAAACGCCTCCAAAACCTCACATTTACCCCCAAAAAGCACCCATTTCCACAAAGCAAACTTCCTGGGGAATTCAAAACTGCCTCACTTACCTTTTTTCGTGAACGCGCCAAGCCGCGAATAACCCCGGAACATGGACGTTATTCAATTTTCGCTGTTTTTTCCACTCATTTTCTCCATTTGTGGGATGATGTCTCAGGCAGATTGGGAGGGAAACAGAAAAACAATGTTAAATATCAAAGGTCAAAGTCTCCTGAGTCCAATGATACCAAATATGTATGGGGTTACTAGAGTACGCGGCCAGTATTGACCGCCAAACCGTAACACTGCATTTTGAGATCAGCTCTGAGAATTTTCTCAGTTGAACCAAAAATGCACTGTGATGGTTTTTGAGGCCAAACGCCTCCAAAACCTCAAATTTACCCACAAAAAGCACCCATTTCCACAAAGCAAACTTCCTGGGGAATTCAAAACTGCCTCACTTACCTTTTTTCGTGAACGCGCCAAGCCGCGAATAACCCCGGAACATGGACGTTATTCAATTTTCGCCGTTTTTTCCACTCATTTTCTCCATTTGTGGGATGATGTCTCAGGCAGATTGGGAGGGAAACAGAAAAACAATGTTAAATATCAAAGGTCAAAGTCTCCTGAGTCCAATGATACCAAATATGTATGGGGTTACTAGAGTACGCGGCCAGTATTGACCGCCAAACCGTAACACTGCATTTTGAGATCAGCTCTGAGAATTTTCTCAGTTGAACCAAAAATGCACTGTGATGGTTTTTGAGGCCAAACGCCTCCAAAACCTCAAATTTACCCACAAAAAGCACCCATTTCCACAAAGCAAACTTCCTGGGGAATTCAAAACTGCCTCACTTACCTTTTTTCGTGAACGCGCCAAGCCGCGAATAACCCCGGAACATGGACGTTATTCAATTTTCGCCGTTTTTTCCACTCATTTTCTCCATTTGTGGGATGATGTCTCAGGCAGATTGGGAGGGAAACAGAAAAACAATGTTAAATATCAAAGGTCAAAGTCTCCTGAGTCCAATGATACCAAATATGTATGGGGTTACTAGAGTACGCGGCCAGTATTGACCGCCAAACCGTAACACTGCATTTTGAGATCAGCTCTGAGAATTTTCTCAGTTGAACCAAAAATGCACTGTGATGGTTTTTGAGGCCAAACGCCTCCAAAACCTCAAATTTACCCACAAAAAGCACCCATTTCCACAAAGCAAACTTCCTGGGGAATTCAAAACTGCCTCACTTACCTTTTTTCGTGAACGCGCCAAGCCGCGAATAACCCCGGAACATGGACGTTATTCAATTTTCGCCGTTTTTTCCACTCATTTTCTCCATTTGTGGGATGATGTCTCAGGCAGATTGGGAGGGAAACAGAAAAACAATGTTAAATATCAAAGGTCAAAGTCTCCTGAGTCCAATGATACCAAATATGTATGGGGTTACTAGAGTACGCGGCCAGTATTGACCGCCAAACCATAACACTGCATTTTGAGATCAGCTCTGAGAATTTTCTCAGTTGAACCAAAAATGCACTGTGATGGTTTTTGAGGCCAAACGCCTCCAAAACCTCAAATTTACCCCCAAAAAGCACCCATTTCCACAAAGCAAACTTCCTGGGGAATTCAAAACTGCCTCACTTACCTTTTTTTGTGAACGCGCCAAGCCGCGAATAACCCCGGAACATGGACGTTATTCAATTTTCGCCGTTTTTTCCACTCATTTTCTCCATTTGTGGGATGATGTCTCAGGCAGATTGGGAGGGAAACAGAAAAACAATGTTAAATATCAAAGGTCAAAGTCTCCTGAGTCCAATGATACCAAATATGTATGGGGTTACTAGAGTACGCGGCCAGTATTGACCGCCAAACCGTAACACTGCATTTTGAGATCAGCTCTGAGAATTTTCTCAGTTGAACCAAAAATGCACTGTGATTGTTTTTGAGGCCAAACGCCTCCAAAACCTCAAATTTACCCCCAAAAAGCACCCATTTCCACAAAGCAAACTTCCTGGGGAATTCAAAACTGCCTCACTTACCTTTTTTCGTGAACGCGCCAAGCCGCGAATAACCCCGGAACATGGACGTTATTCAATTTTCGCCGTTTTTTCCACTCATTTTCTCCATTTGTGGGATGATGTCTCAGGCAGATTGGGAGGGAAACAGAAAAACAATGTTAAATATCAAAGGTCAAAGTCTCCTGAGTCCAATGATACCAAATATGTATGGGGTTACTAGAGTAAGCGGCCAGTATTGACCGCCAAACCGTAACACTGCATTTTGAGATCAGCTCTGAGAATTTTCTCAGTTGAACCAAAAATGCACTGTGATGGTTTTTGAGGCCAAACGCCTCCAAAACCTCACATTTACCCCCAAAAAGCACCCATTTCCACAAAGCAAACTTCCTGGGGAATTCAAAACTGCCTCACTTACCTTTTTTCGTGAACGCGCCAAGCCGCGAATAACCCCGGAACATGGACGTTATTCAATTTTCGCCGTTTTTTCCACTCATTTTCTCCATTTGTGGGATGATGTCTCAGGCAGATTGGGAGGGAAACAGAAAAACAATGTTAAATATCAAAGGTCAAAGTCTCCTGAGTCCAATGATACCAAATATGTATGGGGTTACTAGAGTACGCGGCCAGTATTGACCGCCAAACCATAACACTGCATTTTGAGATCAGCTCTGAGAATTTTCTCAGTTGAACCAAAAATGCACTGTGATGGTTTTTGAGGCCAAACGCCTCCAAAACCTCAAATTTACCCCCAAAAAGCACCCATTTCCACAAAGCAAACTTCCTGGGGAATTCAAAACTGCCTCACTTACCTTTTTTCGTGAACGCGCCAAGCCGCGAATAACCCCGGAACATGGACGTTATTCAATTTTCGCCGTTTTTTCCACTCATTTTCTCCATTTGTGGGATGATGTCTCAGGCAGATTGGGAGGGAAACAGAAAAACAATGTTAAATATCAAAGGTCAAAGTCTCCTGAGTCCAATGATACCAAATATGTATGGGGTTACTAGAGTACGCGGCCAGTATTGACCGCCAAACCGTAACACTGCATTTTGAGATCAGCTCTGAGAATTTTCTCAGTTGAACCAAAAATGCACTGTGATGGTTTTTGAGGCCAAACGCCTCCAAAACCTCAAATTTACCCCCAAAAAGCACCCATTTCCACAAAGCAAACTTCCTGGGGAATTCAAAACTGCCTCACTTACCTTTTTTCGTGAACGCGCCAAGCCGCGAATAACCCCGGAACATGGACGTTATTCAATTTTCGCCGTTTTTTCCACTCATTTTCTCCATTTGTGGGATGATGTCTCAGGCAGATTGGGAGGGAAACAGAAAAACAATGTTAAATATCAAAGGTCAAAGTCTCCTGAGTCCAATGATACCAAATATGTATGGGGTTACTAGAGTACGCGGCCAGTATTGACCGCCAAACCGTAACACTGCATTTTGAGATCAGCTCTGAGAATTTTCTCAGTTGAACCAAAAATGCACTGTGATGGTTTTTGAGGCCAAACGCCTCCAAAACCTCAAATTTACCCCCAAAAAGCACCCATTTCCACAAAGCAAACTTCCTGGGGAATTCAAAACTGCCTCACTTACCTTTTTTCGTGAACGCGCCAAGCCGTGAATAACCCCGGAATATGGGGTTCCTTCATACATTGATAATTTTTTTTCCACATGATCTACATTTAAGGGAAGATAAACAAATTAGATTAACAGGGGGTTTAGAAAAATGTTATAACTGCGCTAAGTTTACTTAGTACATTAATTGTAAATATGTATAGTGTCACTATAGTATGGGATTATAAAAATGCAGTACCTTCCCAATAGAATTGTATCATGGTAAACCCCAAAATGCATGCATCATGCCGTGATGCCATAGTCCCATTATACCTTAATAGTCATTTGCTTACCACTTTAAATCAGGAAACCGTGATGAGATGTTAATCTCTGCCAATCTGTGGTATCACATATTTCTATAAATATACATACACGTATTAGATTTCTAACCATTTTTTCTCTTATGAAATCATTGTTACAAAAATCTAAATTTTAATGTGTCGTGTAAATTATTATTATGATGATGTCAATATGCAAGGTTACAGAAGAAATTAAGATCTATTTTGTGATAGTCAAGGACTTAATACATAGCTCAGTGTATAATGCAAAAGAACGTTAAGCTATGAAATGCATACATTTTCTCCAAATACAGACCTTAAAAACTCCCTCTGCTCTTGATGGGAGTTTCCCATTACAAACTCTCAACTGGGATTTTTTGTGGAAACCCATGATCTGCAATTTATTTAAAAAAAAGTGGAAACTATTTTAAAATCAATACCTCTATTTTTGAAAATATTAATAAATAATTTTGCATGCAAAGCCAATACATTTCTGACAAACAAACACACACTTTGCTAATACGTACCTCATGGAATGATCAACTTGTGCCAAGTCAATTTCCACAAAAAAATTTCCAGCTGGTTTTTGTAACAGTTGCTACACCACGGTGAACTCTTCCTAACTCTTAACTATTAAAACCTCAGAACATTTTTAAAACCAGGGAAATTTTAAAACAGATGACAATTAACAGAGTAACACACCTGCCTAATCAGCACAGTCCAGAATTACTGGATTTACCAGAAACTTGCTGGAAGTTTGTGATACATGCCGTCATAAAGGTAAAAGTGGTGGAATTAAAGAAAAAAAGTAACAAAGGAACAATTTTTTTTTTTTTTTTTTTTTTTTTTTAATTAATGGAACATTTTGTAACCAAAAAACAGTCCACTTTTGCCTTACATAAGTTAATCAACACCTTTGCAACTAGATGTCTCAAACACATTGTGAAACAATGTGGAGAAGATGTCTCTAGAAGTATCACAGCCATAAAAAATGGTAACTCCACTGCAATCAACAAGTATACCCTAGTAATTTTGGACTGTGTGGTAGATCTCAAAACACTCTTCAAAGCACAGGCCAGGTTGGCTGGGACACTTGGGGCAGTAATATCTTGTGTCTCGTCTCCTTCCTGTTTTGCTGCACACCCTGCAGGGCTTTTGTCGACGTCTTCTACGCTCTGAAGGAGGTAGTTTGGATATGAAGTGCCTTTCTCTTAGCCTAACTAAATCGTCATGTGGTTGCAATGCAGCAGGCACTTCATGAGTCTCAAGCAGAAGAGATTTTACAACCTGCATGAGATAATCCAGAAAGGACAGTTTGTTTTCTGGCATGGATGTCTTAAAGGCGACAAAAGAATTATATGCAGCAATTTGGACAAGATACACTGCAACTTTCTTGTACCAAGCCATGCTTTTTCTCGTGGCATTGTATGTTTTCATTACCTGGTCTGTTCTGTCCACGCCACCCATATACAAATTATAATCCCTGATGCAGATAGGTTTAGGGACAGGTGCTGCATTGCCTCTTTGCTGCATCAGGACGGTGGACTCGTTGTGTATTGTGGTGAGCATAAATACATTTTTTTTATCTGTATATTTAAGTACTAGGAGTTCTTCACACCTAAGGGATGAAGATTCACCACGTTTTTGTTTTACTGCCACAAGTTGTCTTGGCAAACCCTTTCTGTTTCTGTTAATTGTTCCACATGCAAGGGTGTTACATCTGTAAAGGGCCCTAAAGAGGGGAATACCTGTATAGAAGTTATCCACGTACAGGTGGTAACCTCTGCCTAATAAAGGGGCTATTAGATCCCAAACAATTTTTCCTGTTATGTTTAGTGTAGGTGGACAGTTGAGTGGTTCTAATGATTTGTCCTTTCCTACATAAATCCGGAAAAACTTTGTGTAGCCAGTGGAGCTTTCACAAAGTTTGTAAAATTTTATGCCATAACGGGAACGTTTGTTGGGGATATACTGCCGAAACACAAGTCTTCCCTTGAAGAGAAGAAGAGACTCATCCACACTGATATGTTGGGTTGGTGTGTAGAGTTCGGCAAATAAACTAGACAGGCTATCAATTAGGGGCCTTAACTTGTGTAACCTGTCATGCAGGGGATGATCTCTGGGGAGATCAGTGGTGTTGTCGTTAAAATGTAGAAACCGCAGTAGAATTTGGTAACGGTTTCTGTTCATTATTGAAGGAAAGAGTGGAGTTCCAAAAATTGAATGGGTATCCCAGTAGGAGTGGAGGCTGGGCTTTCTAATAATACCCATTGCAAGTGTGAGTCCCCAGAACTTTTTAATCTCACACAGGTTTGTAGGAACCCAACTCTGAGCCCTTGCATGTGCAGTTAGAGTCCTTTCTGACCTATATTGTTCTGCATAACGGTTGGTCTCGGTGACCATATTTTGCAGAACAGTATCAGGCAGAAACATTTTGAAAAAGTCAACAACTTCAAAATTGGTTGTATCCACTGTGACTCCAACTGTTTCTCCAAACAGGGGCACTTGTGGATTGTAGTTATTGGGAGAGGTCCACATAAGATGCTCTCCATCAGTTTGGATTGCAGCAGGTGTGCAGTCCATACCTTCAACTGGAGGTTGGACATCCTGCTCCTCTTGTACTGACACGTCTAAATTTGGATCAGCCTCACTAGATTGAGCCTGGGTACTGGCTGATGCAGCACCCTGCCGCCTTTTGACTGGGGGCTCGTCACTGGAGTCACTACTTTCTGACTCAGAGGCAACATATTCAGAGGCTGAGTCTGAACTAAAGACAAAGTCCTCTTCTGAATCAGACTCCAGAAACAATTTATATGCCTCCTCAGCAGTGAAATATTTTTTTGCCATTGTCAGGGCAGATGACACTATGCAATATAGAATTTGAAGATTGGTGTCAGTATAAAATTTGACGATTGAGATCAACAAATATATACTTATAAAATTTGAAGATGTGTCATCAAATATGCACTCAAACCTGAAAAATAAAACATACATGCTAAAGGAATAATGTGAGAAATATATGTATATAACATATTCTTCATTAATTAAACTTTATCTAATATATACACTACTTGATGTGACTGGGGACTTGCAACTTTATGTTGAAAACCACTCATTGACCCATGGGTGTGTAACCCTTTCAGTGTCAGAGGGGGGTGAAATACAGCTCTAAAATGCACTGCACACCTCTCTGGCACCCAAAGGGTTTACTTTGGCCGCTCAATACCAATGAAAACTAAAGTACATTAGACTAAAATACAGCAATGAGAAATCCATCAGATCACAAAAACAGGCACTCCAGTGAACACATTGTGCCCACATTGATCCATGGGTGTGTAACCCTTTCAGTGTCAGAGGGGGGTGAAATACAGCTCTAAAATGCACTGCACACCTCTCTGGCACCCAAAGGATTTACTTTGGCCGCTCAATACCAATGAAAACTAAAGTACATTAGACTACAATACAGCAATGGCAAATCCATCAGACCACAAAAACAGGCACTCCAGTGAACACATTGTGCCCACATTGATCCATGGGTGTGTAACCCTTTCAGTGTCAGAGGGGGGTGAAATACAGCTCTAAAATGCACTGCACACCTCTCTGGCACCCAAAGGGTTTACTTTGGCCGCTCAATACCAATGAAAACTAAAGTACATTAGACTACAATACAGCAATGGCAAATCCATCAGACCACAAAAACAGGCACTCCAGTGAACACATTGTGCCCACATTGATCCATGGGTGTGTAACCCTTTCAGTGTCAGAGGGGGGTGAAATACAGCTCTAAAATGCACTGCACACCTCTCTGGCACCCAAAGGGTTTACTTTGGCCGCTCAATACCAATGAAAACTAAAGTACATTAGACTACAATACAGCAATGGCAAATCCATCAGACCACAAAAACAGGCACTCCAGTGAACACATTGTGCCCACATTGATCCATGGGTGTGTAACCCTTTCAGTGTCAGAGGGGGGTGAAATACAGCTCTAAAATGCACTGCACACCTCTCTGGCACCCAAAGGATTTACTTTGGCCGCTCAATACCAATGAAAACTAAAGTACATTAGACTACAATACAGCAATGGCAAATCCATCAGACCACAAAAACAGGCACTCCAGTGAACACATTGTGCCCACATTGATCCATGGGTGTGTAACCCTTTCAGTGTCAGAGGGGGGTGAAATACAGCTCTAAAATGCACTGCACACCTCTCTGGCACCCAAAGGATTTACTTTGGCCGCTCAATACCAATGAAAACTAAAGTACATTAGACTACAATACAGCAATGGCAAATCCATCAGACCACAAAAACAGGCACTCCAGTGAACACATTGTGCCCACATTGATCCATGGGTGTGTAACCCTTTCAGTGTCAGAGGGGGGTGAAATACAGCTCTAAAATGCACTGCACACCTCTCTGGCACCCAAAGGGTTTACTTTGGCCGCTCAATACCAATGAAAACTAAAGTACATTAGACTACAATACAGCAATGGCAAATCCATCAGACCACAAAAACAGGCACTCCAGTGAACACATTGTGCCCACATTGATCCATGGGTGTGTAACCCTTTCAGTGTCAGAGGGGGGTGAAATACAGCTCTAAAATGCACTGCACACCTCTCTGGCACCCAAAGGATTTACTTTGGCCGCTCAATACCAATGAAAACTAAAGTACATTAGACTACAATACAGCAATGGCAAATCCATCAGACCACAAAAACAGGCACTCCAGTGAACACATTGTGCCCACATTGATCCATGGGTGTGTAACCCTTTCAGTGTCAGAGGGGGGTGAAATACAGCTCTAAAATGCACTGCACACCTCTCTGGCACCCAAAGGATTTACTTTGGCCGCTCAATACCAATGAAAACTAAAGTACATTAGACTACAATACAGCAATGGCAAATCCATCAGACCACAAAAACAGGCACTCCAGTGAACACATTGTGCCCACATTGATCCATGGGTGTGTAACCCTTTCAGTGTCAGAGGGGGGTGAAATACAGCTCTAAAATGCACTGCACACCTCTCTGGCACCCAAAGGGTTTACTTTGGCCGCTCAATACCAATGAAAACTAAAGTACATTAGACTACAATACAGCAATGAGAAATCCATCAGATCAAAAAAACAGGCACTCCAGTGAACACATTGTGCCCACATTGATCCATGGGTGTGTAACCCTTTCAGTGTCAGAGGGGGGTGAAATACAGCTCTAAAATGCACTGCACACCTCTCTGGCACCCAAAGGGTTTACTTTGGCCGCTCAATACCAATGAAAACTAAAGTACATTAGACTACAATACAGCAATGGCAAATCCATCAGACCACAAAAACAGGCACTCCAGTGAACACATTGTGCCCACATTGATCCATGGGTGTGTAACCCTTTCAGTGTCAGAGGGGGGTGAAATACAGCTCTAAAATGCACTGCACACCTCTCTGGCACCCAAAGGGTTTACTTTGGCCGCTCAATACCAATGAAAACTAAAGTACATTAGACTACAATACAGCAATGGCAAATCCATCAGACCACAAAAACAGGCACTCCAGTGAACACATTGTGCCCACATTGATCCATGGGTGTGTAACCCTTTCAGTGTCAGAGGGGGGTGAAATACAGCTCTAAAATGCACTGCACACCTCTCTGGCACCCAAAGGATTTACTTTGGCCGCTCAATACCAATGAAAACTAAAGTACATTAGACTACAATACAGCAATGGCAAATCCATCAGACCACAAAAACAGGCACTCCAGTGAACACATTGTGCCCACATTGATCCATGGGTGTGTAACCCTTTCAGTGTCAGAGGGGGGTGAAATACAGCTCTAAAATGCACTGCACACCTCTCTGGCACCCAAAGGGTTTACTTTGGCCGCTCAATACCAATGAAAACTAAAGTACATTAGACTACAATACAGCAATGGCAAATCCATCAGACCACAAAAACAGGCACTCCAGTGAACACATTGTGCCCACATTGATCCATGGGTGTGTAACCCTTTCAGTGTCAGAGGGGGGTGAAATACAGCTCTAAAATGCACTGCACACCTCTCTGGCACCCAAAGGATTTACTTTGGCTGCGCAATACCAATGAAAATTAAAGTACATTAGACTAAAATACAGCAATGAGAAATCCATCAGACCACAAAAACAGGCACTCCAGTGAACACATTGTGCCCACATTGATCCATGGGTGTGTAACCCTTTCAGTGTCAGAGGGGGGTGAAATACAACTAATCAATGCACTACACAACCATCTGGCACAGAAAAGGTTAAACAAAACTAGTTCAGATATGAAACATACAAAAAAATGGCCACAGTGTGCAAACTGCAGAATGGTCACACTATAATTAAAAAAATAGAAAAAAAAAAAAAAAAAAAAAAATAGTGTTAACCCTTTGAGTGCCAGAGGGGTGCAGAACGCATAGCTTTGCAATGCGTTCTGTACCCCTCTGGCATTACTCAAAGGGTTAACCTGGTTTGAGTGCCAAAAAGGTATGCAACAGATTGCAACGTGATGCATTGCATACCCCTTTGGCACTCAAAGGATTATTGTGTCAACTGTAATATTGTGTTAAGGTTGTGTCTATGTGTATATCACAGTATTAACATTTATTGTAATGTGCTACAATTTAACAGATGAATATAAAAAAGTTATTTTTTACCTGATCTGTGTCAATTTTCTCTCCTAATGAGAGAATAGAAACACAGATTGGGTATATATAACAGCTGGAGGGGGGGTTTAGTTGAGTGACAGGATTAAAATCAAAACAATCCTGTCACTCAAGTACAACCCCAGCTCCTACCTGCTTTAGTTCCCACTTGGGAGCCTTAAGCATTTTTTAAATTTGGAACCAATGGGGAAGGGGGCAGGACTCAGAGTGCCAAGACTGCTCTGATTGGTCACAGAGCAGTCTTGACACTCTGATTCACCTCTTGCTCCTGTTGAGCTGCCAGGGAAGCCCCAAGCAGTAAGTGAAGCATGGAGGTTGCTGCATTGCCAAAATATTAAAGGTAAAGGGCTCATGGAGGGTCAATCAGGGGTTATGTTTATTTATTTGGTTGCCAGGGACGCTAACAGCGCCCTGGCATGGAAAAAAATAAACTTTTTTAACCATTAGACCAGCACTGAAAGAAGCATTCAGTGCTGGTCTATTATTACAAGCATAGAGGGGACATGGATCGTTCATAGGAGCGATCCAGTCACCCCTAGAGCCTCAGGGACATCGGGGGCATTGGGGACCACTGGGATCTTTATTTTTGTACTTTTTTTTTTTTTTTTACTTTTTACTTTTACCGGCGATGGCTATGGGGAACCATCGCCGGTAGTGTGCAGACCATGCTGCAGCTTCCGGGTGACATGGATCGCTCACAGGAGCGATCCAGTCACCCTTTAAACCTAACCCTAACAAGCAGGGTTAGATGAACGCTGTAGGGACATAAAACTGGGGGAAAACTGGTTTTAGTACTAATAGACCAGCGCTGGATGAAGCATCCAGTGCTGGTCTATTACAAACACAGAGGGGGACATGGCTCGTTCATAAGAACGATCCAGTCACCCCTAGCGCCTCAGGGACATCGGGGGCATCGGGGAGCACTGGGACCTTTATTTTTGTGTACTTTTTTTTTTTTTTTACTTTTTAATTACACCGGCGATGGCTATGGGGAACCATCGCCGGTAGTGTGCAGACCATGCTGCAGCTTCCGGGTGACATGGATCGCTCACAGCACCGATCCAGTCACCCTTCAAACTTTACCCTAACGAGCAGGGTTAGCGGAACGCAGTGGGGGCACAAAACTGGAGGAAAAACTGTTTTTAGAACTAATAGACCAGCGCTGGATGAAGCATCCAGTGCTGGTCTATTACAAACACAGAGGGGGACATGGCTCGTTCATAAGAACGATCCAGTCACCCCTAGCGCCTCGGGGACATCGGGGGCATCGGGGAGCGCTGGGACCTTTATTTTCGTACACTTTTTTTTTTTTTTTACTTTTTAATTATACCGGCGATGGCTATGGGGAACCATCGCCGGTAGTTTGCAGACCATGCTGCAGCTTCCGGGTGACATGGATCGCTCACAGGACCGATCCATGTCACTTTTTAAACATTAAGCAGTGAAGGGGGGTTAGGGGAAAGGGGGGCCATTCATTTAAAGTTAATATTTTTATTTGTACCAGCGATGGATCACACGATCCATCGCTTGTACATTAACACGTGGTGCAATTATATGAAGGGACATGGATCGTTCCTACGAACGATCCTGTCCCTTAATTAAACATGTATTTAGCCCCTGCTTATGCCGCAGGGGCTTACCATGAGTGGGGCATAGTTTTTTTTAACCATGCAGCTACAGCTTACCGGAACTACCGGTCTAAGCTGTAGCCGCGTTTTAGGTGTACAACGTACGAGCGTGGCACAGCGGGAACAGCTGTGTCCACTCGTACATTGTACCCACTTGGCACTCTAGGGGTTAAAGACCTCAGCCTTGTTAAACACCTCTGTATGGTCTACCCCAAGATCCCAGCATTGTGGGCTAAAGCACACTATCTGAAGTCAGCCCATCAATGTGGGCAGTCACCAGGCAGTCGTCAATGAGGGCTGAAGCACCATTTCAGGAAGCAACATGAGAATCTCGCGCTTTCATGCAGTGTGAGATTCTCATGTTGCCATTTTAACCATGGCAGCATGGTTAATGCGTTGTATGGCCATATGACATTTTCATTGCAACTTTTTAAAAGGTTATCCAGATAATGTGGGGTAAAAAAGTTACAAATGAAAGTAATGAAGTATAGATTCTCCTACCTAATGTTGCACTGATGCCATTTGTAAAGGCTGCAGCTGATGTTGTGAGCCCCTCTGCAGTTGTAGCAGCCTGCAAAATGTCCGGCAAAGCTGTTCTATTTCTACGTACGCTGGCTGCTGCACATACTTTGCTGCAGAGGGGGCTCACAGTGGGGGGGACTTATATCCCTGTGGAACCCCTGGAAGGGATGGGCACACGACTGGTACTATCTAATGTGCCCCCCTTCCTACCGGACCCTTTGCTGCGCCCCCACTTGCAAGCCCTAGGGGAGTTAAAATCAAACATCACTAAGATTCCCCTGGGCTGCAAAGAGAGAGCGCTTAAACATGTGCTCTCTTTTAATAGGTAGGTACAGGTGGTCCTGCCTCTGGGTGCAGAAAGTATTGAGGGGTCCTTTGGGGTTCATTTTGAGGGGGTGCTGTACCGAATATTTTACAGCACAGAGGAATGCAAGGAGCTGGGGCATACACGCCAGAACTGCCACAAGGGGCAGCGACCTAAAACATCAGCCCCGGCTCCAGTACCAGGCACCTCACGTACAGCACCCAGCCCTGCTAAGACCATTGTGGCAGGGCCCTCAAATGGGAACCCCCCCTTCAGAGAGCGATAAGGAGGCTTTTCCAAGGCCCACCACCGCAGCCTCCGTGCCTCCTTCTTCCCCACCAAAAACATCAATAGCTTCAGCTACCTCTGAGGCTGCAGCAAAAGAGAAAAAGGAGAAGAATGTCACCACTACCCCCTGTGTTGCCGCTGCCCCAGTACCATCCCTCCCCCACCCCAAATATAAACACTTCAGCAAGTGTAGGGGATGGGGGGGGGAGCAGGAAATATCTCAGCTCTCTAAAGAGGGCACTGGTAGCGGCAGCACCTCCTCTTCTAAGGATGACGCCCCAAGGAAGAGGAAATGTAAAACAAATAGGGGGACACTGGAGGAATGGGAGGAGCTTATCTCCAATCCCTCCAAAGTTAAAAAGAGGAGCCATCCATCGCCTCCTCAGGTGGTGACATTGTCTGACCTGGCTATTGATCTCAGCCAGCCAGGGACAGACCACACACCTCTCACCCCATATCTGGCGGGGGATAATGTGGTCAAGGGTCTGGGGAATGTGCAGGGGAATAAGGGTCTACCTGTAACGGTTTTTAGGACACTCAGACCAATAGGTAAAATAAACACAGTTTATTAAATAAGAAATGATGCAAACAATCGCCCTCTACAGGTGGCAGCAATAATTGCAGTGTATATACAAATGTACATAAAAGGCCCAAATACAGAAACAGGGGTTTCTCTTAATAACAGTACAGAATATAGCAAGCTGGACACAAATTGGTTAAATGGAACAATCAGTCTGTCTCAGCTGTGGGGTTTGGCACGCCCAAAATGGTGAAGTGAGGTACTGTGTAGATGTGAACAGCACAGAGTTCATAAGATGGTAAGGTCGAGATGTTCAGTGACCCGCAAAAGCGTGAGCAGAACAGTGACCCAATATAGCCCCCACGGGCGTACCCAATGAGACAACTGATACTGCGAGTGCGAGAGTATATAGCCCCCACGGGCGTATAACGGGAGACCAACAGTAACGTAACTTGAACCAATAGCCCCCACGGGCGTAACCTTCGGAACTTGCCAGAGTTTGGAGCCTGCCCCTTGCTTTCTCTCGGAACCAATAGCCGCGATGGAGACCTCCGGTAACCAACGTAATACAGAGAGCCAAAGGCGCCCAACCGGACCGACAGACGTGACTACTCTGCAGTGGTGTAATACGAGTCGCCGTCCACGCTAGCGGCCAACTCAGCAGATGTAGCACAGTAATGTAAAGGCTCTTATACCGGGGAATGGAGGCTCTGCTGGAGAGAGGCGGCACTGCAGCGTTTAAAATGTACGTTTAACAAACGAAGGCTCAGTATGGAGAATAAGCTCTGCAAGAATACGGAGGCTCAGTAAAGGAAGCACAGCTCTGCGAGTCAGCACGGAACTCTGCACCAGAATAAGGCAACACCGGAGTGTAGTGGTCACACCGATACAGCAGGAGTAAGAATGTCGCAGCAGCGACAACAGGAATATGCAGGTCGCTGGAACAGGCCGTAGTCGATCATGGAGCAGGAAGTCAGTCAGGCCGGGTCATAGCACGTAGGAAGTTCTCAGACAAGCCGGTACATACACGATCAGGAGCGTCAGCCAAGCCGGGTCGGGCAACAGAGGTGGTTCGCAGACAAGCCGGGTCAAACACAATCAGGAACACTGGAGCGTAGTCAGGACAGGCCAAATCGGTACACGGGAATCCGGACACAGGAACACAGCAGCAGCAAGGCTCAGGAACACCACGAAAGGGCATCTGACAGTAGTCATGGTCAGGTATAAAAAGGTCACCAGGGGGCGGGCCAAACCAACTCAGCGAATCCAAGTATACCACAGACGAGAGTGACAGGAGGATCACAGGCACTGTGATACTACCTGAGGAGACAGGGGCAGCCAGCCAGCCTATAGTTATGCAGCTTGTCTTGCCCCTGATGTATGAAGGGAAGCCCAATAAAGCCCCTGCAGAATGGGCAGTTAGTGTCCCTAAGGTGCTGAGCTTTGGGGACTACAGTCAGCCTCTCCCTCCAGGTTCACTCTCCAGTGGCGACACTGGGGTAATACCAACTCCCCAGGATATGCCACTCCTGGAGGCGATTGACCTAAGTATAACGCCCATTCAGGACCCTGTAGAGGAAAATCCAGTGGTGGGTGATGCAAGAGGGGAAGTGGTAATGGAGGAGGGTGACCAAGCAGTCCCTCCTATTAATACCATGGAGGGGACTACTTCAACCTCGGAGATCCCTCCTTCAACTTCATCCACTGAATCCAACCTAAGTGTCATCCAAGCTGCGCAGGCGGTGGTGGAAAAGGCTGAGGAGGCATATAAGGCCTCCAAAGCTCCCCATGTCACCAAGCCACCTGCCGCCGTTCAGCCAGCTACCCCTGAGTGTGCCCCTAGTACTAGCAAGGGGGCACAAGATTCTTCTCAGGGTTCAGTCGCGAGGGTGTATTAGACCCCACTTCAATGACACCTAAAAGTGTGAGCTTTAAGATCAGGCTGAGAAGGCTTACCCCCTTAGAGGAGAAGGGGGTCTATAAAATACTCAGCGATGAGGAGCCCAGGGATGGCAGTGAAGCTGCCGCACTCTCAGAATCTACACCTAAACCTGTCATCCCTGCCAGGGAAATAACAGCTTTCCTTGAGAGCACCCTTCGCAGACAAAATAAAAAGAAGGTGCGCCTGGCCCTTGAGAGGTGGAATGATTTGCCGTTAATCATCCACTCTCTCAGAGAATATCTTAGGGCCAGCAATCGGGCCAGGAACTTTGGGTCTGCCGAACATATCGTGCCTGCAAGTTCTTAAATTTGTGCCTGTCCCATCAGGCCTCACTAGGAGATGGGACGAAAGCACTTCCTGACACACAGTAATGACTCTAAGCATCAGCAGTCTTAACACCAATGGCTGTAGGGATGGGTTTCGCAGGTTGCAGGTACTCTCCTATCTACAGCAAGGGGGGTGCTCTGTGAGCTTCCTACAAGAGACCCATACCACTCTGAAGGCTGAAGCCAACTGGCATCAGGAGTGGCGAGCAGGGTTTTCTTTAGCCACTTCACTTCGGCGTCATGTGGAGTGGTGACCCTGTTCTCAGAGTCCTTTCAGCCTGAAGTGCTGAGTGTGAAGGCTGTTATACCAGGCCGTATGCTGCATCTCCGGGTCCGAGAGCTGGGCTGCACGTTTCATCTGCTGAACGTGTATACCCCCTCTGCAGGACCGGAGAGGGTGAGGTTCTTTGCTAGTTTTTCGACCTATCTGGAGACGGTTGATGCGGATGAATGTTTAGTAATCGGGGGTCACTTCAACTGCACCCTCGAAGCTCTGGACCTTGTCAGGACAGAGCACTATCCACCATCTGAGTCTGCCTTGAGGGAGATAATCACCCGCTACTCCCTGGTCGACATCGGGCGGGAACAACACCCAGCGGCATCAGACACTTTCACCTATGTCAGAGTGACAGATGGTAGGGTGTCCCACTCCTGGATCGATTGGCTGTATATATCTAGCCACTACGTGTCGCGGGCCCAGTCCAGTGCCATTAGGTTGGCCCAGTTCATGGACCACAACTGTGCGTCCATGAAGCTGCCGCTCATGTCATCAGTAAGAAAAGCCGCCTGTTGGCACTTGAACAATATCTTGTTGGAGGACGAGGGGTTTGCGGCATTGGTCCGGGAGAGGTGGGTGGACTGGAGGGGTTTCAAGGGTGACTTTGCCATGTTGAGTCAGTGGTGGGATGTTGGCAAGGTGCATTTGAGACTCTTGTGTCAGGAGTATACTAGGGGTGTGAGCAGTCAGAGCAATACCGAGATTGAAGCACTCCAGGGGGGAGGTGCTTGGCCTCGAACAAAGGCTGGCTGCTGAATCCAGTGACCAAGCCTTGCAGCGCGAATACGTAGAGAGGAAGGAGGTTCTCTGTCACCTGGAACGGCACCAGGCCAGGGGAGCCTTCGTGCGAAGCCGCTTGAGATTCCTTTGGGAGATGGATCGTGGCTCGCGCCTCTTCTATGGACTGCAGAAGAGGGGGCGTAACCATAGACATATCACCTGCCTCCTTGCGGAGGACGGTGCCCCTCTTTTGGATCCGGAGAGCATCTGGGACAGGGCCCGGAGATTCTATGCAGACCTGTACTCTCCGGATCCCATCTCTCCAGATGCCTGCGAGGTGCTATGGGATGGGCTTCCAACGGTCAGCGAGGGTGGAAGAGAGAGGCTGGATCAGCCCATCTCTCTAGCTGAACTCTCTGAAGCCCTCAGTCTAATGCCCCATAGCAAATCTCTGGGGCTGGATGGACTGACTGTAGAGTTCTTCCAGTTCTTTTGGGAGACTCTAGGACCTGATTTCCAACTGGTCCTAACGGAAGCCCTCGAGACTGGTGAGATGCCCCTTTCCTGTCAAAGGGCAGTAATGGCGTTGCTGCCCAAGAAGGGGGATCTCCGCCTTATCGAAAACTGGCGACCAGTCTCGCTGCTCAGCATGGATTATAAGATTGTAGCCAAAGCTGTCACCTTAAGGCTCAGGTCTGTGCTGGCAGAGGTGGTCCACTTAGACCAGTCCTATACAATCCCGGGCCGTACCATCTTCGACAATATCTTTCTGGTCCGGGATCTGCTCTGCTATGCCCGCAGGACTGGTCTGTCACACGCCCTTCTCTCACTAGACCAGAAGAAGGCGTTTGATAGAGTGGATCACAGATATCTCATAGTTACTATGCATGCATATGGCTTTGGCCCATGCTTTGTGGGCTACCTTAAGACGCTGTATGCCTATGCAGAGTGTTTAATCAAGATCAATTGGTCCCTAACGGCACACCTGGTATTTGGACGAGGAGTACGGCATGGATGCCCCTTGTCTGGACACCTATATGCACTGGCAATCGAGCCCTTGCTATGTTGTTGAGGAAGAGGCTCACAGGGCTGGTGCTGAAGGAGCCAGACATGAGGGTCGTCCTTTCGGCTTATGCTGACGATGTATTCCTCGTGGCCCAAGACCAAGTTGATCTGGAGCAGGCTAAAGAATGCCAAGAGGTTTATTCAGCTGCCTCTTCTGCTCAGATCAACTGGTCCAAATGCTCAGGCCTTTTAGAGGGTCCCATACAGGTGGACTCCCTGTCTCCCACCTTTCGTAACATCAAATGGGAGGCTACTGCCTTGAAATACCTTGGAGTCTACCTGTCTGCTGCGAATCCCACAGTCCCTGCAAACTGGAAAGAACTAGAGGAAAAAGTCCTCTCTCGGATGGGACTGTGGAGGGATCTTGCAAAATTGCTTTCCCTAAGGTGGAGGGCTTTGGTGATCAACCAGCTGGTGGCCTCTCAGCTATGGCACCGGCTGATCTGCCTTAGGCCGACCCCTGAGTTCATCAGCAAGATCCAGAGAATGCTGCTGACCGGCAACTATTCCTCATCAAGTCCGAGGGGTTTGGGAGCGACTTCTCAGTGCTGCCGGCATATTACCGGGAAACCCTCAAGGCCTGGAGCATGGTCTCCGTGTCAAGACAGGGCACAGCACAGGGGGCAGACATTCTAGCGGAGCCCCTGCTATATAATCCATCTGCGGGGGCTCAGATGTTGGAAGCCCCTAGCATATGTCGTTGCCTTTGCCAAGCACGGATGACCCGAGTCGGGGATCTCCTGGACTATGAGCGGTCAGACTGGGTGGAGCCCGATGTGCTTATGCACCGTATGGGTTTCCAAAGTCCCAGAGTTCCATACCGTTTTCTCCAGGAGATCAAGCTTGCCATCCACCTCGACTCGCGCACCTGCATTGACGAGGCCTTACAGGCCAGAGAGCCACATCTACCTGTGGAACCCTGGCCTCCGGCTGTGAGCATACAATCCCCCTTGGTTCCTCCAGCCCCCAACTTGAGCCGATTGGGGGAGATACCCTCGGCATGTTTCCATGGCATGTCAAGGAAGAGGCTGTATTCCCTCGTGCTCCACACAGTGCACTTCTTTGCCCTCGTCGGTCGCCCAGACACCATCTGGAGGCAAGTGTTTGATGTGGGCGAGAGACCCCGGTGCCCATACCCATCGGCGATTTGAGTTGGAGAGTGCTGCATGGTGCACTGAGCGAGGGGGAGTACCTAGCCCATTTCACGGACTCCCCTGCCACCTGTCCATTCTGTGGCAGGGGTGAGTCAGTTTATCACATGTACTTCATCTGCAGCCGACTGCAGCCCCTCTTGTCATTCCTGAGAGGCCTCCTCCTGCAGTTCTGGCTGCACTTCTCCCCTCACCTCCTTGTTTTTGGGCGCACAATGTCTCGGACCAGTAGGGCTGAGGACCTCCTCATAAACCTGCTCCTAGCACAGGCTAAAATGGCCATCTATGTGACCAGGAAGCAGTTACAGTCAGGGCAGGTTCCAATGAAGCCTGAAGATTTGTTCCAAGCATTTGTGCGCTCCCGTATCCGAGCAGAGTTCACCCAAGCCCTTGCCACTGGGAGTGTGTCATCCTTTACCTCCCAGTGGGCCTCAAATGGTGTGCTCTGCTCGGTGTCCCCCCATCTGGATTAATTTAATTTAATTTAAGTTACTTTTATTTTATATTACAGTCAGTTTTCCAGTTTTCTTTTTGTGACCTTTTGGGTGCTGTGAGAGGCACAGCGCATTGCTTTGCGGTGTGTTGCGTGCCTCTCTGGCGCTCAGCGGGTTAATTGCTAAATCCTAACATCTTCTGATTGGCTGGCTCAGTCAACCAATGGGATATCAGTCTATGTTATATAATATCCTGTACCTAGATAGTGACTGAGGGTGTAGGCTGAGAGGTTGTGAGGTTGAGAGAAAGCTCTCTGAAATAGGCCTCTTGTAGGGGAGGTTTTCTTTTCTTTTGAGTTATTTTAGTTTCAGAAACTTTAGTTTAAGTTATATTTCTTTTTTGGGGAAATTTTTAGTTGATTTTTTTTACTTTTTAAGTTGAGCCCCAGGAAGCTGCAGCTTCTTGCCCAAGAGGGCTCACTTCTTGTGGGCTCTTTTCTCCAGCTCACACCCCTGACCCATCCCCCGCTGCTGGTTCTTTTTTTTTCTGCTTTGATTTAATTTGATTCTTTTTATTTATTTGAAAACTTTTTCGTTGGCTGGGTGGTGGGGAAGTTTATTTTAGTTCAAGTTTAGTTTAGAATGTAATTTTATTTGAGGGAGAGAAGAAAGCAGCTGGGAGGGAAAGAATTTGAAACATCTTTTTTACTGTTAACCCTCCCAGTTCCAGTGCATAGCACTAAAGCTCTCCCTCTTTCTCTGTCTTTTTGTTTAAGACAGCACTCCCCTGACCCATCCCCCACTCCTGGTAGTTTAATTAATTAATTTATTTCATTTGTTTAGTTTCTTTTCTTTTGAACACTTTTTGGTTTGGTGGGTGGTTGGGAAAATGTATTTTATGTTTAAGTTTCTTTTTGCTTTAGTTGATTCTGATGGAGAGATTAAAGCAGCTGGGAGGGACAGAGATTTAAAAACCTTTTTTTCTGTTAACCCTCCCAGTGCCAAGTGCATAGCACTGCATCTCTCCCTCTCTCTCTCTCTCTTTCAAAAAACAAACAAAAAATATAAAAAAACAAAATTCCTTCCTCTTTATATCTTTTTAGTTTGATTTAAAATGGCAAAGGGTATAAAGAGGCCTCAGGATCCCAAAGGTGGAATAAGGGATCCTGGAAACACTAGCTGCAGCCTTGTTGTGTCCCAAGCAACAAGCCCCAGACCTGAGGCTCCTTCTGCCTCCTCTCAGGCTGCTCCTACTGGCACTGCCCCTGTTGCACCTACTACTAGATCTTTTGCACAGGTGGTTAGTGCCAGCACCAGTCACTCCAACTCTGGGGGAGAGCAGCTAACTAGGAGGCATGGAGTCAGGTGCATAATGTCTGGGGTTCATGGCATAGGGGCATATGTCAAGGCTGCAGCTGATGTTGTGAGCACCTCTGCAGTTGTAGCAGCCAGCAAAATGTACGACAAAGCTGTTCTATTTCTATGTACTCTGGCTGCTGCACATACTTTGCTGCAGAGGGGGCTCACAGTGGGGGGGACTTATATCCCTGTGGAACCCCTGGAAGGGATGGGCACACGACTGGTACTATCTAATGTGCCCCCCTTCCTACCGGACCCTTTGCTGCGCCCCCACTTGCAAGCCCTAGGGAAGTTAAAATCAAACATCACTAAGATTCCCCTGGGCTGCAAAGAGAGAGCACTTAAACATGTGCTCTCTTTTAAGAGTCAGGTACAAGTCCTCCTGCCTCGGGGTGCAGAAAGAATTGAGGGGTCCTTTGGGGTTCATTTTGAGGGGGTGCTGTACCGCATATTTTACAGCACAGAGGAAGTGAGGTGCTTTGCATGCAAGGAGCTGGGGCACACACTCCAGAGCTGCCCCAAGGGGCAGCGATCTAAAACACCAGCCCCGTAGCACACCTTCCGCCTCCAGTACCTGCAGAGATACCTGTACGCGGTCCCTTCTCCGCAGTGGTGCGCACTGGCCTCCAGCTTTTATCGCCTGTTGTGCAATATGGGGTATGACCGACAACTATTCCTCATCAAGCCTGAGGGGTTTTGGAGCAACCTCTCAGTGCTGCCGGTATACTACCGGGAAACCCACAAGGCTTGGAGCATGGTTTCCATGTCAAGGCAGGGCACAGCGCAGGGGGTAGACATTCTAGCAGAGCCCTTGCTATATAATCCAGCTGTGGGGGCTCGGATGTTGGAAGCCCCTAGCATATGTCATTGCCTTTGCCAAGCACGGATGACTCGAGTCGGGGATCTCCTGGACTATGAACAGGCGGACTGGGTGGAGCCCGATGTGCTTATGCACCGTATGGGTTTCCAAAGTCCCAGAGTTCTGTACCGTTTGCTCCAGGAGATCAAGCTTGCCATCCACCCCGACTCGCGCACCTTCATTGACGAGGCCTTACAGGCCGGAGAGCCACATCTACCTGTGGAACCCTCGCCTCCGGCTGTGAGCATACAACCAAAGCCTCGTCAATCTCCCTTGGTTCCTCCAGCCCCCAACTTGAGCCGGTTGGGGGTGATACCTTCGGCATGTTTCTGTGGCATGTCAAGGAAGAGGCTGTATCCCCTTGTGCTCCACACAGTGCACTTCTCGCCCTCATTGGTCGACCAGGCACCATCTGGAGGTGAGTGTTTGATGTGGGCGAGACACCCCGGTGCAGGGCACTCTATCCCACCTTGGTGCCCAGACCCATCGGGGATTTGAGTTGGAGAGTGCTCCATGGTGCACTGAGTGCGGGGGAGTATCTTGCCCATTTCAAGGACTCCTCTGCCACCTGTCTATTCTGTGGCAGGGGAGAATCAGTTTATCACATATACTTCACCTGCAGCCGACTGCAGCCCCTCGTCATTCCTGAGGGGCCTTCTCCTGCAGTTCTGGCTGCACTTCTCCCCTCACCTCTTTGTTTTTGGGCACACAGTGTCTCAGACTAGTAGGGTTGAAGACCTCCTCATAAACCTGCTCCTGGCACAGGCTAAAATGGCCATCTATGTGACCAGGAAGCAGTTACAGTCAGGGGGAGGTTCCAATGAAGCCTGAAGATTTGTTCCAGGCATTTGTGCGCTCCCGTATCCGAGCAGAGTTCACCCAAGCCCTTGCCACTGGGAGTATGTCATCCTTTACCTCCCAGTGGGCCTCAAATGGTGTGCTCTGCTCTGTGTCCCCGCATCTGGTTTCTTTTCAGTTAATACTTCATATTTAAGTTACTTTTATTTTATGTTACAGTCAGTTTTCCAATTTTAATTTTTTTGACATTTTTTGGGTGCTGGTGGGTTTGCGGCGTATTGTTTTGCGGTGTGCTGCGTAACTCACTGGTGCTCAGATGGTTAATGTGTAACTTGTAACATCTGCTGATTGGCTGGCTTTGCCAGCCAATAAGGTATTCACATTTTATAATATCCTGTACCTAGATTTATACAGGCCTACACAGGTGATTGTTCACAAACCCCACCCTTAATTAATTACTCACACTCCCAGAACAAACAACCTTTTGAACTTTAACCCTTTAACCTTCTTACTGCAGGTTAGAATGTAAACCCAAAATCAGTATATTATAACACTCAAATTATAAATGTCTGATTAGGGAATAAAGGAATAAGTGCATACCTCTTGTAGCTTTCCCATTATATCTGATGACGACCCCTAGTAGAAATACCTTTTCCGAGATAATGACGAACATTGAGGGAGTACATCCTCTATATTCTAGTTTGACTCACATTGAACTTGTAGGTATCATATTTGTAATTCAACAGATATGTAAGGAAAAACCCAAATTAGCCAGAGATTTATGCAATATGGATATCTGTGGGTCCAGTTGCAAAGAGAGGGTTTGGTCCCAATACCATCTGTCACACAGGAAAATATCCAAGTATCTGTCACAGTACCTTGTTTCCAGCACTGCCGCTTCAGCGACGCTCAGCGTCTTTCCACGAGTCATCTGCAGGCAAGAGGTTTCAATCTTGCTGCAGGTCTCTGTTTTATGTGTGTTTGTTTCCTGTAGTCTCCTCCTACCTACATCCTCCCTCTAGCTGCTCCTCCTACCTACTTCCTGTGGAGGGGTGTAAAGGGCAGACTGAGTCCTGACTCAGTCACCCTTACGTTATTGTTCTGAGCAGTTCATTTTCTAGTATTCCTGATTCCTGTGTATGATCCGGCTTGTCTGTCCATCCATTCTGGTGTTGACCTGTGGCTCTGTCTGACTATTCTCCTTGGCGTTCCAGTTTGGCACAGATATCCTGTCTGGTGCAAACCTGTGGCTCTGCCTGACTAACTGCTATGTGTATGACCTAGGCTTGTCTGACTACCCACTCTGGTGTTGACCTGGGGCTCTATCCACTGCGCATCCAGCATTCCATTGCTTCAGTGGATATCCTTTCTGATGCAAACCTGTGGCTCTGGCTGACTACCCACTCCATGTATGACTTTGGCTCGTCTGACTATCCTATCTGGTGCTTACTAGAAGGTTTTGTCTATTTGCTCAATTTGTTGGTTCCGTTATTCAGACATCCTAGACTTCCTAGTACTGACCTGGGTCTCTAGCAGACTCCTAGCTACTGACTGCAGGCTGAGTCAGTATCATTTGGGCGTTACCTTACCACGAGACTCCAGTGGGCTGAGGCCTAGTCTCGGACAGTGTGCAGAGATTGGGAGACTGCTATTCCTGATACAGTGCTCGCCTTTTCAATCACCCACTGTGTGTATATTTATATATTGCATTACTGTCATTATTCTCATAATAAAGGTTCTATTAACTATACCATCTGACTCCTGGTTTTGCTTGCCAACCATAACAGTATCCAAGTATAACATCTCTATCACTCATGATGGGTTCCTCTGTTGAGCAGATGTGGGGTCTCCAGACTGGTTGCAAGGGTGATTTAACCTGTATTCTTGTTACGGTTTTAGATGAACACTCAGACAGATTGGTAAGGTTAAAATACTTTGTTGAAAAAGAGCATATACTGAACAAAGCCCAGGGGACCACAAGGCAGAGCACACAGAAACAAATAATACACGGTAGCTGCAGGAATGCAATATTAGAATACTTAGACTGGCACAACTGAATGTATAGTTCATGGAGAGGTGCTGGCAACCCGTAGGGAAGCTGACCAGGTGAGCGTACACAGGAGGAGTACGGGAAACCGAAATGGCACAACCCAGACGCCTGGGTACCAGAACCCTGTGAAACGAGGCAACTCTGACCCATACTGTGTGGAATGAAACTGGCACTGTCCAGACGCCTGGACACCAAGACCCTGGAACGAGGCAGCTCTGACCCAAACTGTATGGAACAAAACTGGCACAGTGGAGGCTAGAACCGAATACGGTCTCCAAATACCGGACAACTGTGGAGTAACCGTCTCCCCTCAGGAGGGGTAATAGAGACCAAGGTAGCTGCAAATATAGACCCTAGAATGCTAGGGGTGGATCGAGGCAACAGTAGGTAGCTGTCACACAGCTAATGGCCCTTATCCTGCAGTATGGATAGTATAACGCTGTCTCTAGCGGTGGAACTTCCCAGAGCAGTGGTAAGCCCTACCTGGTCACTCCAGGTACACGAAGGGTTAAAGGTAACGCCCAACCAAACAGAGTAAGTCCCAGAGGGAGTGAGCACAGTGTAGCAGGTAGGAAGGCCACAGAGGGAGATCAGAGTAACACAGTCAGAGTAGAACTCTGGTACTGGTACTTCGAATGTGCACACCGCTATCAGCGGTTAAGGAGCAGCTTAAGCCCAAGCTTAGCCCTTTGGTCGACAAGGAACAGCGCCACGCGGCGCAACACTGCATGTAACGTATGCCCAGAATAATAATAGCCACCAGGGGTCGCTCTGACACAGATGGGACCGGTAGGCACCGGAGCCCGTTAAGCGGAATAGGGATACAGCAACGGAACGGAACAGCGTCCCTACTGGTCGGCAATGGAGCGGTTCTATGCCAGAATACAGTCAGCAACGGAGCGGATCTTCAGCCAGGATACAGCCAGCACAGGAGTGGTTAATAGCCACAATACTGTCAGTGACATAACGGGTATCAGCCAGAATACAGTCAGCAACGGAGCGGGGTCTCCTCCAGGAACGATCAGCGATGAAGCGGGATCTTCAGTCAGAATATAGTCAGCAATGGAGCAGGTTCTCATCCAGGGACGGTCAACGACGGAGCAGAATCTTCAGCCAGAATACTGTCAGCCACGGAGCGGGTTCTCAGCCAAAATACAGTCAGCAAAGGAGTGGGTTCTCAGCCAGAATACAAGTCAGCAACGGAGCGGGATCTCAGCCAGAATATGAGTCAGCAACGGAGCGGGTTCTCAGCCAGAATATGAGTCAGCAACGGAGCGGGTTCTCAGCCAGAATACAAGTCAGCAACGGAGCGGGTTCTCAGCCAGAATACAAGTCAGCAACGGAGCGGGTTCTCAGCCAGGATACGAGTCAGCAACGGAGAGTGAAACAGGAACACAGGAACAACTCTTAGTCAGGCAGGCCAGGTCATACACAGAGTAGAAATCACAGGAGTAACACATGAAACGTACACCACGAAAGGGCGCCTAAGAGAGGACATCCCAGGGTATATAAAGGCAAGCCAGGAGTAGCAATTAAGGCCAGCCAATCAGAAAGCGGCATAGGATAATAATGTCGCCACTACGCAACAGGATCACGGGGCACCGTGATAGTACCCCGCTCTCAACGACCCCCTCCCATCGGAGGTGGACCAGGCTTCGAGGGAAATTTGGCATGGAACTGACGTAACAAAACTGGAGCGTGAATGTCAGTATCCCATGAACGTTCCTCTGGGCCATACCCTTTCCAATGAACCAGGTACTGAAGTTGCCCACGCACCCTGCGTGAGTCCACAATGCTTTGAACCTCATATTCGTCATGGTCTTGGATGCGCATCGGAGCCGGCACCACTGGAGCAGAGGAATAGCGGTTACAGACAAGAGGCTTAAGTAAGGATACATGAAAAACATTGTGGATCCGCATATTAGCAGGGAGGTCCAAAGCACAGGAAACGGGATTGACTCTCCTGAGGACCTTGAATGGACTGATAAACCGTGGGGCGAACTTGTGACAGGGAGTTTGTAAGTTCATATTCTTAGATGAAAGCCACACACGGTCCCCAACCTGAAATACCGGAGCTGGCAACCTCCTGCTGTGTGCATGGCGCCTGTAGCGCTGAAAGGACTCATGTAACGAGTTCTGCACCTGTGCCCAAGTGGAATGAAGCTATCTGAGGTGTTCATCAAGGGCTGGCATCTGCTGTGCCTGAAATGCATCTGGAAGCAAGGATGGTTGGTACCCATAATTGATAAGAAATGGGGAGCTTCCGGAGGAATTATTGATCGCACAGTTTCTTGCAAACTCTGCCCAAGGCAGCAATTCAGCTCTATCATCGTGATGATTGGATACAAAGCATTGGATAAATTGTTCAAGCCCCTGGTTAGAGCGTTCAGCAGCTCCATTAGTTTGAGGATGGTAAGCAGACAAATATGACAACTGGATACCCATTTGGCCGCAGAATGCCCTCCAAAATCTGGAAATGAATTGGCTGCCCCGGTCTGATACCAACACCTGAGGTACTCCATGGAGTGTGAATACCTCACGAGCGAACACAACAGCCAATTCCTGAGCAGAAGGCAAACCGGGCAAGGGCACAAAATGGGCCATTTTAGAGAATCTGTCTACCATCATCAATATGTACATGTACCCCTTTGAGGCCGGTAATTCACCCAGAAAGTCAATAGACACATGTGACCATGGGCGATCACCGTTAGGAACAGGTTGTAATAAGCCCACTGGCAGGTGCCTGGGAACTTTGGAATGGGCACAAACAGCACAAGCAGCCGTAAAGTCAGCACAATCTGCCCTTAATGTGGGCCACCAGAAAATACGGGATAATGACCAAATTAATTGATCTCTGTCCACATGGTCAGCTGCCCTTGAAGCATGATAAGTTTAGAGGAGTCTTGCCCGAAAAGGTTCAGCTACAAAACATTTGTCCATGGGTTTATCCGGGGGAGATTCAGTCTGCGTAGCCAAGATCTCTTGACCCAAAGGAGAGGTGATGCTAGTTCGTAGAGTGGCCAGGATGCGATCTTGAGGAATAATGGGTACGGGTAGTTCCTCAGACTCTAATTCAGGACCATGCTGTCTGGACAGCGCATCAGCTCTTACATTCTTAGAACCGGGTAAATAGGAAACAATTAAATTGAACCGAGAAAGAAAGAGGGCCCATCTGGCCTGTCTAGGAGACAATCTTTTGGCTTCCGAGAGGTACAACAAATTCTTGTGATCTGTTAGGATGAGAATCGGTACCCTGGATCCTTCCAACAAGTGACGCCATTCGCGTAAGGCCAAGATAATTGCCAATAATTCCTGGTCACCGATCTCATACACCGATTGCGCTTTAGTTAATTTCTTGGAAAAGTAACCACATGGCTTAAGTGGTTGACCTGGACCAGACCTCTGAGACAGGACTGCCCCTACAACAGTATCTGACGCATCTACTTCGAGTGTAAGTGGCAGGTCCACCTTGGGGTGCGACAGGACTGGTGCAGAGGCAAATGCTGATCTGAGTGCCTCGAATGCCTCCTCGGCCTCTTTAGACCATTCAGATGCTTTTGCTCCTTTATGTGTCAGGTCTGTAAGGGATTTAACAATTCTGGAAAAGTCACTGTAACGGAAGCTAGAAAGGGACCGCGTCGCCTTCCGCCGTCGTTCCCGGGTCTCTCCTTCTCAACGCCAGACTGGCGCTGTCGAGTGCACCGGTCGAGCAAATCAACGTTCCAGTGGTCGACTCAAAGTGGTGTCGAACCCCGGGATGACCGACTCTACCTCGAAGAATGCGGATACCGGAGGGGTCACGGCTCTTGAACATCCATTGAACATTCGCAGAACTGGAGCAGGGAAAACTGTGTTGCAGGAACCAAAGTAGTGGTAGCCAAGATGTTCGAGCACTCCGGTGCTCGACTCGAAGGTTGTAGCTTGAACAGGAAAACCACAAGGCAGAGTCCACGTTGCCGCCTGACAGGATCCGAAGTCCGGTAGCGGGATCCTGGCAGCAGACAGACGAACAATACAGGAACCTGGGCTCAGATGGGTGGCAGAGTGGCCACTTTAAAATCATAGGAACCCAAACTCCAGGACTCTGGTTCACTCCAAACATAACACACTTTATTGATCGAATAGCACGTCTTTTATACAGTATAATACAATACCACAATGGGATAGGAAGGGCCAGGTATTCTAATACAGACTTGGCCCAAGAACCAATCAGACACATTAGGCAGGTGACACCGGTGACAAAAGGGCCAATGGCAGATGGAGCCAAAGGGCCAATAGCAGGTAGGGAAAAAGGGCCAATGGCAGATGGACTACCAAACATAATACTGATGAGGTTACTATATTTGGAATACAAACATGGTTGATTAAAGTCTAGACAAAGAAAGGCTTGATGAGAGGGAATACACATTCTGGGGACCAGGCCAGGGGTTGAAACACGTACACTAGTTTGAATATACGGCTCCAACCCTGACCAATCAGTGTGCGCAGTGAGTCGTTCATCGACCAATCCGGTGTCGACTCACTGCCTCCGGTTTCCTGCGTTCGAGGCGGCATTGATGCCTCGAACAAAGGAACCGGGGAACCACCGGCTTCTATTCAGTGATCATGTATCCCTCGCACATATTACATACGATATAACACATTCGACATACATTAAACATGCGACATTCGACAGTACAGGAAACATAAGTCTTTAATCATCGAGAATGGGTGGCCAGTTTGCATGTTAGAGCCCCCAGCTAAGTTGAAACAAGGCCAAAGGGCCATAGTCTTTATATAATTGTTCGAGGTCCAGACAAGGGCTCAAGTAACGGGTAGGATCTGTTACAGTCACAAATAAATTTACGATAATAGTTGGCAAAGCCAATAAACCTTTGAATAGCTTTTAGGCCCTTAGGACGCGGCCAATGAAGTACTGCCGACAATTTCTCATTGTCCATGGAAATACCTTGACTTGAAATAACGTAACCCAGGAATGGTACCCTGAATCTATGAAACTCACATTTGTCGAGCTTACAAAATAATTTATTCTCCCTTAGTCTTTGGAGTACGGTACCTACATGCAAGCGATGGGTCTCTAAATTGGGAGAATAAATTAATATGTCATCTAGATAGACGACTACATAGGACTGCAACAAGTCACGGAGAACATCATTAATCAGTTCCTGGAATACTGCTGGGGCATTGCACAACCCGAATGGCATCACTAAGTACTCATAATGCCCATTGCGAGTATTGAAAGCGGTTTTCCACTCATCACCCTCCTTGATACGGATAAGGTTATAGGCAGCTCTTAGTTTCAATTTAGTGAAGATTGTCGCCCCCTTGAAGCGATCAAACAGTTTGGTGATGAGTGGAATCGAGTAGGCACTCTTAACCATCAATTTATTAAGGCCCCTATAATCAATACATGGCCTTAATTCTCCAGACTTCTTTTTAACGAAAAAAAATCCAGCCCCTGCGGGCGAGGATGATCTGCGAATGATGCCCCTCTCTAATGCATCCGAGATATGCTCCTCCATGGCCACATTCTCCTCACAGGAGAGAGGATACGTTCTGCCCCTAGGAGGGACAGCACCAGGTGCAATATTAATGGCACAGTCATACACCCTGTGCGGTGGCAAGGTGCCAGCCTCTCCTTTACTAAACACATCGCTGAAGGAATGGTACTCAGGCGGTAAGGAGGGAGAGGTACAGAATATTCTCTTAGGTTGTTGCAGGCAGTGAATAGTACAATGCTCGGACCACTCCATAATCTCGCAGGAATCCCAGCAGATAGCCCTTTATACTGTGTGCCGATATTAGAATTAGCTAGTGTCAGTGCCTGAACTGGGGTGGACACCGAAGATATAGCGGGTCTGTCCAAGTGTGTGGTCCGCTCCAGCATAGTTTGCACCGCCACTGACAGTTGAGCCAGTCTTTGCTCATACATATCCATCCTCCAATGGATATTAACGGAACTACCTTCCCCAGACTTGTCTGAGGTCATTGGCCCTTTCGTACTGTTACGGTTTTAGATGAAAACTCAGACAGATTGGTAAGGTTAAAAGACTTTATTGAAAAAGAGCATATACTGAACAAGGCCCAGGGGACCACAAGGCAGAGCACACAGAAACAAATAATACACGGCAGCTGCAGGAATGCAATATTAGAATACTTAGACTGGCACAACTGAATGTATAGTTCGTGGATAGGTGCTGGCAACCCGTAGGGAAGCTGACCAGGTGAGCGTACACAGGAGGAGTACGGGAAACCGAACTGGCACTACCCAGACACCTGGGTACCAGAACCCTGTGGAACGAGGCAACTCTGACCCAGACTGTGTGGAACAAAACTGGCACTGCCCAGACGCCTGGACACCAAGACCCTGGAACGAGGCAACTCTGACCCAGACTGTGTGGAACGAAACTGGCACTGTCCAGATGCCTGGACACCAAGACCCTGGAACGAGGCAACTCAGACCCAGACTGTATGGAACGAAACTGGCACAGTGGAGGCTAGAACCGAATACGGTCTCCAAATACCGGACAACTGTGGAGTAACCGTCTCCCCTCAGGAGGGGTAATAGAGACCAAGGTAGCTGCAAATATAGACCCTAGAATGCTAGGGGTGGATCGAGGCAACAGTAGGTAGCTGTCACACAGCTAATGGCCCTTATCCTGCAGTATGGATAGTATAACGCTGTCTCTAGCGGTGGAACTTCCCAGAGCAGTGGTAAGCCCTACCTGGTTACTCCAGGTACACGAAGGGTTAAAGGTAACGCCCAACCAAACAGAGTAAGTCCCAGAGGGAGTGAGCACAGTGTAGCAGGTAGGAAGTCCACAGAGGGAGATCAGAGTAACACAGTCAGAGTAGAACTCCGGTACTGGTACTTCGAATGTGCACACCGCTATCAGCGGTTAAGGAGCAGCTTAAGCCCAAGCTTAGCCCTTTGGTCGACAAGAAACAGCGCCACGCGACGCAACACTGCATGTAACGTATGCCCAGAATAATAATAGACACCAAGGGTCGCTCTGACACAGACGGGACCGGTAGGCACCGGAGCCCGTTAAGCGGAATAGGGATACCGCAACGGAACGGAACAGCACCCCTACTGGTCGGCAATAGAGTGGTTCTATGCCAGAATACAGTCAGCAACGGAGCAGATCTTCAGCCAGGATACAGCCAGCACAGGAGTGGTTAATAGCCACAATACGGTCAGCGACTTAGCGGGTATCAGCCAGGATACAGTCAGCAACGGAGCGGGGTCTCCTCCAGGAACGATCAGCGATGAAGCGGGATCTTCAGCCAGAATATAGTCAGCAACGGAGCGGGTTCTCATCCAGGGATGGTCAGCGACGGAGCAGGATCTTCAGCCAGAATACTGTCAGCAACGGAGCGGGTTCTCAGCCAGAATACAGTCAGCAACGGAGCGGGTTCTCAGCCAGAATACGAGTCAGCAACGGAGCGGGTTCTCAGCCAGAATACAAGTCAGCAACGGAGCGGGTTCTCAGCCAGGATACGAGTCAGCAACGGAGCATGAAACAGGAACACAGGAACAACTCGTAGTCAGGCAGGCCAGGTCATACACAGAGTAGAAATCACAGGAGTAACACATGAAACGTACACCACGAAAGGGCGCCTAATAGAGGACATCCCAGGGTATATAAAGGCAAGCCAGGAGTAGCAATTAAGGCCAGCCAATCAAAAAGCGGCATAGGATAATAATGTCGCCGCTATGCAACAGGATCACGGGGCACGGTGATAATTCTTAAATCCAAAATCCTCAGTAGAAGCAAGCATATGATAGCATAAGTCCTTTAGGAGATTGTGTTTGGAGTTTCTTGATCCACCTGATCAAATGCCATGCGTTTCAAGGATGACAGTGGATGTTTAAGATCCAACCAGTGTCTAGTGACTGGTTTGTCACTCCATTTATCAGCCAGGGCTTTCACAATTGTTGCCCTGTGGTTAGCAATTCTCTCCTTAAGCATAGTGGTTGTGAGTCCAATATATAGTTTATTGCAGGGACATTTGATGTAGTAAGTAACGTATTTGGCCTGCACTATAGTCTATGTTTAATATTAACAGTTCTGCCATCTGGTGGATTGATGAAATTTGGACCAGTAATAAGGCTCCTGCATGTCACACAGTCTGGGCATC
The DNA here is from genome assembly GCA_037306005.1 of Rhinophrynus dorsalis. Lineage (NCBI taxonomy): Eukaryota > Metazoa > Chordata > Amphibia > Anura > Rhinophrynidae > Rhinophrynus > Rhinophrynus dorsalis. The sequence continues at coordinate 188,842,941 of CM074724.1, read as the reverse complement.
TGTAACATCCCAATTTTGGTTGTGTGAGCCATGTGTTGATGTTTTTGTTGTAACAATGTGTGGGGTCGGTCTTAACCAGTAAGTCCTTAGGTTTGCTCCCTTTTTATAACATCAATAGTTTATGTTATGTAAGATATCCGGAAGTGTGTCATCTGTTGCAAGGATACTCCAGTGTTTTCTGATGGATTTAGATATATGATTTGATGCCGTAGTATATGTCATAGGGAACACAAGTCTGTCAAGGGGAGGTTTGTCTTTGGTATATTAAATCCTGTTGCAGAAATTGTAATGCTTTATGTCTTTGAATGTTTAATTCTGTGTTGTCATAACCCTGTTCCTGCAGTCTGAGTTGCAGATCATCCAATTGTTGATGGGCTTTGTTGAGTTCAGTGTTATTCCTGATTACCCTTATCATTTGGGAGTAGGGCAGACTCCTATGTTCAGGGTGGAACCTATCTCTTTGTAGGAGTGTATTTATATCAGTAGGCTTCCTGAGGTTAATGGAACAAATGCAATGGTTGTTCATACATAGAGTAACATCAAAGAATTCAATGTGTTGTTGGTTAATTGCATGTGTGAAGCGAATAGGTAAGGGTAATCAATTAATGTGACTGAAATAGTTATAAAAGATTTCTGTGCTGCCCTTCCATAGTATGAAGATGTCCTCTATGAAATAAAAGTGTTTAAAAATTTGTTCCTTATATGAGGACTGTCAGAGACTTTGTCCTGTTGGAGAGTGGAGGGTTAAAATTTTTAGAAACTAGCTCGGACTTTCTAAAAAATATTTTTAAATCCTTGTGTGTAAATGAGCTCATGTTAGGAACCATAGCCTCTTTACCTAAATGGGGGGGGGGTGGAAATAATTGAGTGACTTTAATGGTTACTGATGACTTTTTTCCAGTGTATGGGCTAGATTTAAAGGCAGCCGTTAGCAAAAAAAATCACTAACGGGTGCGTTAAGTGACATGTTGCAATTCAAAGATCCGTCTAAACAACAGCTAACGGCAGTTGTAGAATCCTTACGGCCGATACACTTACGTGCATTCAGACGCATGGAAAAACATACCCCAGAGCTATTCAAAGGCTTGCGGTACTGATAACGGCTGAAAAAAAGACACACCTAACGGCTAAAAGTTAAGACCCACTTTTTTTAGCCGTTAGACACTTAACGGCCAAAACATAACACCCGTTACATAGGAAAATACACAAAAGGCTTACCGCACAACCATGTAAATGGGAAAATTAACCCGTGCAATGCCAAAACAACACAAAAACATGCACACACAACACAAATCACCACACACACAACAACAACCAACACCACAGGGACAACGACACACAAAAAAACAACAACACAACATGGCACGGAACAATGGGGGTCATCACACAAAGCGGACACCTGCAAATACAAGCTCACCTGGGCAACATCAACACGCGACCTGCACCCCACAACTGTACGTCCGCAAATGGCACACACAGAACAAGCACAACACACCACATCTTATAACACACACACAGCTGCAAACACTTACCTGGACAAAAACAACTCACCATTGGTCAGCACTCACCTCATCACCACACCTACACAACGCCCTAGCAATTACTTAAAGGGACAACTCAACACACTCACTTGTGGCTTGTTTTCCACTCAGGGAGGGACAGAGAGAGAGAGAGAGAGAGAGATAGAGATAGAGAGAGAGAGAGAGAGATAGAGAGAGAGAGAGAGAGACAGATAGAGACAGATAGAGAGAGCAAACAGTATGTTTGGTTACATATTGTTGCGAAGGCTGCAGAGAAGGCGTGCAAGGGAGAGAGCTGGGGAACATCAGCAACCTCCAAGCATGCCTGATCAACAGCCACCACCTGTTGCAAGTGAGGAGGCTCTGGCTCAGCAGCCACACAGGAGCCCATCCCCACCTGGAGGGCACAAGATGTATAGACGACCACCAAGGCCCAGGGTATACCGCCCAAGGGTCACCCTCTTTGGAATGACCGATGATGAGGTAATTGATCGCTACAGGTTGAGGCCTGACAGCATCATTGCCTTGTATGAGGTCATCAAGGAGCAGGTGGATCCCATCTACATCCACAACCATGCCCTAACTGGCCTGCAGAAACTACTCTGTGCCTTGCACTTCATGGCAAGCGGGGCCTTCCAGTCCACAGAGGGTTACGCATCTGGCATGTCACAGGCCACATTCTCCAGGGTGCTGGCCCAGGTCCTGCCAGCCCTCAAAAGCAAGGCCAGTACCTATATACATGTCCCCACCACCGACATGGACTGGATACAAGTCAAGCAGGCCTTTTACGCCAGGGGAGGCATGCCCAGGGTCATGGGTGCTATAGATTGCACCCATGTCCGAATTAAGGCCCCAGCACGTGACGCACAGATATTCATCAACAGGAAGAACTTTCACTCCATCAACGTGCAGATGGTGTGTGACAGCCATATGAGGATAATGAATGTCTGTGCAAAGTATCCTGGCAGCTCACATGATTCATACATTCTCCAAAACTCCTCAGTCCACAGAGATTTCGAGAATGGAACTTTTACAGGGGGATGGCTTTTGGGTGAGTTCACAATACAAAATCACATCACATACACAGGCGTACACACAACGCTGCTTAGCATGCTCCTGACCCACAGCTACTACGTCCACCACACAAAACATCATTCACACAACATGTGCTCCCTGTCTCACCATGTCACTCACATTACACAGGTGATGCTGGCTATGGATGCAAGTCCTGGCTACTGACCCCTCTGGCCAATCCTCGAACACATGCCCAGGAAAGCTACAACCAGGCTCATGGCAGAACGAGGAATGCCATTGAGCGGACCTTTGGCCTCCTCAAGTCAAGATTCCGATGTCTGGACCACTCGGGGGGAGCACTGCAGTATGCACCTGGAAAGGTGTGCGACATCATTGTGGCGTGCGCAATACTGCACAACATCGCAGTGGACACCAGGCTGCTGGAGCAAATCCAGGCCCCCCCCATACAGGAAGTGCCCATGGACATCGGCCACGTTGAGGAGACCCTGAGAGGGACACAGATCAGAGACAGGCTCATCACGGAACACTTTACATGTGAGTATAACACAGGCATGCAAACAATCCATGCAAGTCCCCCATCAGTCCTGTGACACTAACCACACTGCACATTTTGTTCTGTCTCACCCCACAGGAACAGTGACACAGCACTGCACTGGCAGCGGACGTGGCAAATTGTGTGTGTGGACTCAAAAACCATCCTCCATTCCACTCTCCACGTTGACATACAGACCCCAAGGATATCACGCACACCCTCAGGAGAAACAAGGTACAACACATAACCCATGTTCATCGCCTTACAGGGCTTGATTGACAGCAGCTAACTTGATTTGCCATGAGCATAGCCAGAGCAACCATGCTAGCCTTGTAGCGAAAGAGTGTTATCCAATGCTATGCATTGGATAATACTCCGTCACATCAGGGGTTAAAGGGCCATTGGACTCAATATGGGACCTGTACCGTGCCACAGCTGAGAAGAGCAGCACAGGGGTGGATGTACAGTGGTATGGGCACACAATGTAGAGGTCATGAGACGTAGATCAGATTACCAGGGACACCATGCTGACCTGTGAGTGTGCAGACATATGTGCCCCCGACATGAATACACACATCAACAAATGTGTCCTAACAGTTCCATGGAACAAATGACATTGGGCTGCCACTGTCACATTAACAGTGGCAGCCCAAATTCATTACTTCCATGGAGCTCTCAGAACACTTGTTGATGTGTGTATCCATGTCAGGGGCACATATCCATAGGGCTGGGGCACATGTCCTTAGTTCTCCACATAATTGGTTACAGATGAGTACACAACACATTGTCAAGCAATGGTTTGTGTACTCACCTGTAACTGTGAAATTGAGGGGATTAAAAAGACTAAATTATTGTTGCTTGATGATCAGTTCAGGTCAACTGCTCCAAATCCTGTCCTCTTCTTCCACAGGCATCCGTAACATGATCCATCCTTGAACTGAAGATCTTCTATGTGACTGGATTGATGTCTTGACAACACCTTCATGGAGATCACCCCTTGCTGTTTATGGTGATGTTGTTGGTGATGAAAAAGTTTGACCTGAGGTTCACACAAACCTCTACTGGATCATTTTCATATAGACACAGAAAACACTAATTCTTGAGTGTTATAACCTGTACAGTTAGGATGCTCAGCTACAGAGTTGTCAAACCTTGTGGACAACACATGAGCTGGGCAGCAGTGTTACTGAAGTAGTACGATTTAGTTGCAAAGTACATTTAGTGTTCTCATACAGGTGTTCAATGCATATAGGCAATACACAGAAAACACATGTACATCCTAATGTACTTTGAGACACAATAAAGATGAACCATCACCATTCTATCTGTGTCTGTAGGAGGATATATTTGAGAACACAGTTGTCAATGCGTTACCACACCCAGGGTAGAGTATCCCCATACACGGAAAGGCATCACCCATATCACAGGACTCCACCACTTGTTTGCAAGTGAGTGGACTCAGTGATGTATTCACGCTAACAGATGGTGGCAGTGATACACTAATGTGTTGTGGGAGTGATAAAGAGGTGATAAAGGGGACATACTTCCACAGTGAATTCCTGTCCACAGTTAATGTGTTGCTCAGTATAATCAATGTTCAGTGATATTGCTCCACTGGGGACATATCACAGTACATGACCAAGTGGACAAGTGTTTTCACTGGGGAAGTCTGTTACACCCTTAGAAAAAACAACAACTCAACTCACTGGAGGCCCCAATGCTCACCCCAGGATATCAATGTGTGTGCTACACATTGAAATCCTAGGTTAAAAACATTGGCTTCCCCAGTCAGTCTGTTGCACAATGAGTGTGTGAATCCAAGACAATATGGATACATGTCCCATTTATCTGTCCTGCTTGTTATCTCACCGCTAAGCCGTTTGTTTGGTTATCCCCTTAACCCTCTGAGTGCCAGAGTGGTACCCAACGCATTTCTTTGCAATGCGTTGCCTACCACTCTGGCTATCAAAGGGTTAAACACAACATATGATGTAGATGAATGTTCAATGTTGTACCAAATGTTGGCCTAAGGGGAATGTTTTGTTATGCAACATCAACACACAACATTGCCATATAACACAGTTGTGTAATATGGCAACAGGGATGTTTTTACAGTTGATTTTGTACAACGATGTGTGTGTGAACCCATGTTGTAACATCCCACAAACATCTTACCTAGGCAGGAGTTGTATTCACTGAATTGTTTGGCAATGCATTGGAGACAACTCTGCCACCCAATCTATGACCAAATTCAAAGCAGATCAGACAGGATTCAAAAGCACAATGTTCCTTTATTCAGGGGAAATTTAACATGTTGGGCATTTTATTTTTTTTTCTTAGGTGGGGGGGGGCTTAGACTGTGTGGCAGAAGTGGATAACCTGGATGATCTCCTGGTCACCCTTTGCCCCCTAGGTGTGGCTTCGGGGGTCACATTAGAGGGGGTGGTGGGGGCAGTGGATCCCTCTGTGGAGCGCAGGTTTTCCCTCTCCAACCGTAAGTCCTCCCTGCGGTTCAGCTCTCTCAACTCCACCAGTAGCTGTGCAAGCAGGTCCATCACCCCCGTGTGTAGCTGATGGAGTTGAGTGTTGATCCTCATGACCTCCGACTCCAGGGCATGGATCCTTGCCTCTATCCTGTTAGTGTTTCTACGTGATTCCCTACGGCTCCTGGTGATGTTGTCATTGGTGCAGAGGCTTGACCTGAGTAGTCTCCTTTGCAGAGCCATACACTCTGCTTCCATCCCCGTGGGCCGTTCACTGCTGGTGATGCTTGTGCCTGGTGAATCAGCTGGTGCTGTGTCCTCCTCTGCTGGTGCTGTGTCCTCCTCTGCTGGTGCTGTATGTGCTGCAGATGGGTATGTGCCCACCACATCAATTGACCCACTGCTGCCCACCGATGTCTGTGCTGGTGGAGGTGGTGGGGTAAACACGTCCCTTCGCATAGGCTGTTGGGGCTCCCCAAGCAGGCCCAGGTGTTGGTAGTCGAGTGGCCAAGGGTCAAACCTTTGCCACTGGTATGTGCTTGGCCCCCACCTGGGATCATACCTGGGGCCATGCTGGGGAGCCATCCAGGAGGGTAGGTCAATCTGTGGGTATGGCCCGTATTGGGTGGTGGCCACATCACCGGGCAGCCATTGCCTCCCTGGTGGTGGTGGTGCTGCTGCTGCTGCTGGAGGATAATAGCTCCTGGAGGTGGTGGGGGGCATCCAGTCACTGTAATAAGGTGGTACAGGCAGAGTTGGTGCAGGCAGAGTTGGTGCAGGCAGAGTTGGTGCATCCAGCTGGCCAAGAGGTGTGGATGTCGTTGGGTACGGTGCCCACTGGCTGGTCCCCTCCTCCATGTACTCCTCACTGGGTGGTGAGGTGGCCTCCTCCATGGGCTCCTGATGTGCTGGAGACACATAACCTGTGTGGAGGATTGAGATTGTGTGATCAGTAAACTTAGCCATGATGGTGTCAAATTGATATTAATACTTGAAATGTGTAAAGGAACATATATGTTGTATGGTGTATCCCCCTGTGTGAAACAACGGTACTCCTACTGGTGATGGGTGTTGTATTCTACATGTATTGCAGCTCAGAGTTGAATTCCTTTGGTGCCACATCCCAGTGGCCTGAAATTGTACATTTGCGCTGTTGCCACATCATCCTTTGTGGATATCTGCTCCCTGGACCAAAGCTAGCCAGAGGATGGTCTGGCAACATTGGCATAGTACATTTTCAGGCCACAGTGATATTGTCCCTGGAATATTCAACTTTGAGCTGTTATACTCTTGTGATGAAACACCTTTCAGTAGTGGGAATACCCTTGCATTACCCGGTGGATCAATCCTATGACGTATTTTTCCTTTCACATTTTAGGTATTACTATCTCTTTAACGGGATAGCAATGGTTAATTTCACCTTGATGTAACATTGCAGGCATCATAAAGAGATGTTTAGAAAGATGTTGCTGTATGTGACAGCTGGAGATGTCAGTCATTTGACCACACGGAGGCTCTTCAGCAGACTCCACATTGACCCATTTGGAGATAACTACATCTTTGCCATTGTCTACTAAGTGTTCCTGGTTTGTAAGCACGCTCTGTGGACCATGTCAATGATGGATCCATCTCCAATTGGTTCAATTTTGGGTCTGCTGAAGAGCCTCCATGTGGTCATATGACTGACATCTCCAGCTGTCACATACAGTAACATCTTTCTAAACATCTCTTTATGATGCCTGCAAGGTTACATCAAAGTGAAATGAACCATTGCCATGCCAAGGTACACAGTGAGGAATATGGTCTGATATGTGTGTATATGTACCTTTCATATGGGTACAAACATATCCTTGATAGATATGAACCCAGAGATCTGTTCAGAACATGTGATTGTCTAACTGCCTATATATGTACAGCCATCACAAATGAACTTTCATAGATACCACTGAAACCCATCCAAGTAGGTGTAATATACTAGGTATATGTACTCTGATGATATTAATATGAGTTATTTTGTTGAGGGTGCACATATATGGGCAGTAGGACAATCACACGTACTGTACCGAACTCTGGGTTTACATCTTGTTGGGACCTATTTGTACCCATTTGAAAGGGATATATCCACATACATATCTGGTCGTTTATCTTTCTGTACATATCTTTTTGTAATAGATCTGCAGTGTGATTCAAGTAGTATTCAGCCCTATGTTATCAGTTCATCCCGTACAGTGCTGGATTTTGTCAGATTAGACATGTCCCTCTCTGGCTGTCATGATGGTATCCTATGCATTGCATTGTGATGCATGGGATACCACCGTGGCAATCAGGGATTGATGTACATTACAGGATTCTGTCCATGAGCTCTGTTCAAGTTGAATCCTGAGGGGCAACAATCAAGCCAGTATTGAAGGATATCATTGATTGAGGCCTTTTTTTTCCTGGATCAGCCCATCCATCCTTCTGTGTGAGGCAACCAGACCCGATCATAGATATCCATAATTCCTGGCCTGTTATTGACCAAACCTCAATGGTTAATATTTGGTTCCCATATGTATCCTGCAAATAGTGTCTGGTGTACCATCCATCCATGGCATCAGCACTCCTGAGGATCTATATGTGAATCAAATGTGAGCTATGTAAATTGAAGTTAGCGTAAATGATTGCATACACAACACCAATGCCAACTTTTTCACCTTTAGTTATGTGTGATTATTTTTGGCCTGTGTGTTGCACATACAAGCATTTATTCTCAGTGGCACTGTGATTTGTGACCTGATCCATCCTGTTGGTGATTCAGTAAGCGGTTAAGTGGACCTGATGAACTGATTATGATGATGCTGACTTCTCTGCTGACCTCATTTCCCCATCTGCAGTGTTTTCTATGGAGTCCACACAATGGGGCCTGTGCAGCTTGAATCCTGTTATTGGATGTTCTCCATAGACTAACATTGTAATTGGTGAAGTGAGGGTATGTAAGTGTCAAATTCTCTACATCAGCTCTTTTTCACCGCTTAGTGAATGTCCCCTATGTGTCATGTAATTGTTAACCTACCGACATGTGTTTGTTGTCTGGTTAACCCTTTGAGTACCAGAGGGGTTGCCAAAGCATTGTTGATCGATGCATTGATGATCCCTCTAGCACTCATGGGGTTATGTGCTGGATTCCCTGTGTGAACATGGGTAACACTGTGTGACAACAATTGTGATGTTTGACATACAACACTTTACTGAGCATGGTTTGTGTGTATTGTGTGTGATCAGCACAGCAACATGAGGGTTAACCAGGGAGTTGGACAGGTTTTGGCCTTGTTGAACCTTGACATTTGTCCTTGTCTTGATTCCTGTTTAAACCCTCAGGGTGCTGTGTTGGTGCAATTGTGTGGTTGAATGAAGGGCAGATGTTGGGATGTGAGTGCTTGTTTGTGATGGGTGTGTGGTTTGAGGTGGTGTGTGGTTTGGGGGTGATGCACTTACCGGTGGTGTGGAGGCTCCTCTCATCCCCAGTGTCTGATCCTCCAGGGACCCCCTCAATTAGGGTAGACGACAGTGTCTGCCGCAGCCTCTCCTCCCATGCGCTGAAGGTGATGGGGACAGGTGGCCCACCTCCAGTGGCTCGGGCGTGCAGGGCGGCATCCCCCATCTTCCTCTTCACCTGCCTTTTGCAGTCGCCCCATCTCTTCTTGATTGAGTCCACATCCCGTCTGCAGGTGGCCACCGCATTAACTCTGCTGCAGATTTGACTCCAGGCAGCTCTCCTCCTCGCAGACAGGCCAGGGAGTCTCTCCCCCGGGAAGAGGACACTCTTCCTCTCCAGCACAGCCTCCACGAGGGCCGTGTTTTCTTCCTCGGTATATCGGGGATCCCTGACCCTGTCCCCCTCAGCTCCGGCATGCGAGGAGTCAGACCCGGAGTGTCCTGCCTGCTCTGCCTGTGTGTGGTGGTCCCCAGGCACTACCCCTCGTCCCACTGCAGGATCTGTCCCTCTTCTTCTTAGTGTGCCTGTTCTTGTGGGCCTGGTCCCCCTCCGCCCTGCGGATCTCCCTCTCCCACCCCTGCTCTACTGAGGGATCCCCTCCTGACCTTCCTCCTCCTCCTCCACTAGTCTCCCCATCCCTCTCTCCTGTCCTCCTCTCCTAGCCATCATTCACCCACTCACACCCAGGCACTCTCACACGCCCTCACAGACACACTCGATCCCACTCACTCTCTGTCACACACTTTCACTCACGGATTCACACTGTGAAAATAAAGTTTAAAATGTGTAAGGTGTGATGAAAAAAAAAAGACTATGTGTATGTATGTGTATGTGTTTGTGTTTGTATGGATGTATGTGCTATGTGCAAAAGTGTGCTATGTGTCTATTTAAATGTACTTCTCTCCAAGATCCCTCTACCTTACTCCTGTGTATGCTTCTCTCTCTCTCTCTCTCTCTCTCTAAACGCTATCCTCCACTCCTGGGTCCTGTGCTCTAGCTTGCTGAAACTCGAAACACAGACAGGGTGTAACCGTTATTTTGAGGTATATATAGGTGTATTTGAACATTTTTGATACTTTGGGGCCTTGGGATTGGCTGTAGGTTTGAATTTTGTTTGTGCATGTATCAGGGTTGCTAGACAACGGCAGCCGTAATGTAACATTTTGACTTAAGTTGTGTTTTAACGGGTGTTTGGGACGCACGGTGATGCGAAATCAGGTGCGACGCTGGTTTTTGTGTAACGTGTTTTTGTAGTGCCTACGCCCGATAGCTATTCTTGTACGCTTACCTTTGAATCTGCCGTAAACCATGTGTTCTTTGCGGCCGATGTGCCTTTTTTACTTAGCGGATGGTTTAACGGCTGCCTTTAAATCTAGCCCTAAATGTCTGGGACAAGGTATACTCCCATATGGGAAAGCCTAGATAGTATGACACGTTTATAGGACGTCTGATGACCTTGTGACCATATCACTGGTGATAGAATACAGACCAAATTCCTGTCTATTGATAAAAAAACCGTTATAGGTGCAAATTTTAATATGGAGTAAGTGCGCCATCTTCAGGAATCATAGAGTCATTACTAGGAGTAGCCAATCAGAAAAATGCAGGTAATATAGTCTGACATCACATTATAATGAGATAACTCTTTATCCTATCAGAGGAGATTGGGCTGGGCTTTATGATAAGGATTTTACCTTATAAAATACTAGGCCTAGAATAGTTCTCTCTCTGGGCATCTTGATTTGTTTTTTTTCCTGAACTTCTTGAAGCAACAGCTAAAGAAACTCTAAGAACCTACACTTTGATTATTTGGTAACTAAATCTTTCTTTTAGATTATTGATTCTGTAAGTTCTAAGAAACATATATTTCCTTTACATTTGAGGAAAAATAATTTCTTATTTTTCTTAAGTGGACTGGCCACCCATTTTACGAAATTATAATAAGCCTTTATTTGGCTTAGTTTATTCTAGAACTAACATAATTAATTAATTGGAAATTGTATCCCGATAATTTAGAAATATATATAATATATATTAGTTAATATAATTATTAATATTTATAGAATAATATATTATGTTTCTGGAAAGGTTATTTTAGCTAATATTTGATCTAGGAAATTCTTTGAATTCTTTTATTCAACTTTATTAACTCATAATTTGTCTATTTTGGTGTGTGTTTCAAGGAATGTCTTTGTTACATGTGTTTTTGGGCCTAACTTTTGTACAGTGGGAAGTTTATTTAAACCTTTCACTAGACAAAAGAAGCATCTTGGGGGGGTCATCCATATACTTATATATATATCTGTGAATTAACCCTTGGAGTACTCTATAGGTCTTATATAGGATTGCTATTGTCATGTTTATAGTATATGTTGTTTGATGTTTTGTGATACTTTCTAGACATATATTTTATTAGATTTATTTGGCATAATCTATTAGTGACAATAATAAATGCAATTTATATGTTTTATCCAGAAGGTATGCAATATTGAAATCAGTAGATAAATAAATTATATTTATATAAATCTGGGATTTTATTCCAGATAGTTTCTCAAAATTTTTATATATTTTGTATGGTACAAGGAGAATGGTGTATCTGTTTCAGTTGGTGTTCACTCCTTTATATGATTGTTGATTACATTTTATATATAGTATATTTTACTTAAATAAAATATATCAATTTTTGCACAAATATGCATAATTGATTATTTTAATCAATTCTTTACTGTGAAGTAGTGTGTCAATACCTAGTGTTGTGTAAAGTTCTCAAATTAATTTATATTATTATTTTATCTATTTATGTGAAGATATACAGCCTAATTGGGTGTTCTGTTTAACCATTTCCTGTATACGTTCAACATAAATTGGAGGCACTGCTGAGATCTATACACAGGGTTGACACATTTGTCAAATAATTTTATTGGCAGATATATTACACAGTAACATATTTGTGTATAAATATGTCTGAATCAGGTTAATCTGTGTCTGATCCAGTGGAACAGATCCCAGAAGAAGACACGAAATGATCTTTTAAAAGGCAGGCTAATTTTTGCAATCCATTCTCACATAAAACTTAAATGTAATGTGCAACAATGGTGTGATGATATTGAGTTAAGGATATAATCCCAATTTGATCAAATTTGGCAACCCCATAGCTTCTATTATAAAGCTATAACTAGGTGTCTAGAACAAACCACTCCAAAGGAGATGGATGTACAAATACTACTATTAATACCAGACCTATTACAAATTCTAGCATGTCAAAAAAACAGACCTGATGATAGGCAAAAAGGTCTACAGCCAATAAAACAAGCAATGAAAGATAAAAAGTCTCTGAGATAGAGAAAGAGGTGCTTGATTATCACATACTGGTAAGAACACAGGATAAGGAAAATCCTTCTTTCCGGCACCAGATAAATGGGCTAGAGAGCAGGTGTCAAAATACTCAGGAGACAATGTGGTCTGCAAAAGAACAACATTCTGTCCTTAGTGCTGATTTTTTTCAATTTGACACTTGAGAACCACAATTTGCAAGAACAAGTTAAGCAACTCCAATCCCATATAGATGGGTGGGCTAATGACAATGTAAAACTGCAGGAGCAAGTGTTGGAATACCAATCCATTTATAGTGCCCCTAAAGGGGACATGTCAGTGGATTAGGGTATGTTTGATATTCTGTCCAGGCAAATGAATTGTCAGAGAGAATGAAGGCCTGTACTGCTTCTCAAATTGACAATCCCCCTTCTGAGCAGGAACAGGGTATTAATCCTGACAGGAAAGTACAGGCCCAACCAGCTATATCTGGCAGTCATTAGGATCACTCACCTGTGGAGGAAGGGGCTGTTGACCCTCAGGAGTCACACTTCATGCTGAGGTGTGATGATGAAGGTAGCATCCCAGAGCAATTCTCACACCATACTCCTCAGAGCATCTTAACAGGTAACAGGTTAACCCCTAATAAGAAACCAGTGCTCAAACCTAACAGGAGGACTGTTAATATATTTCAGAGGGCTTCTTTTTCAGATCATTGAGTGATATGGACATCACCACCTGGGAAGAAACTGTTGAGGAAATAATCCTAGCATTTGGGCCATATAAAACCCGCCATGAGGCTAAGGGCTAGATTTAAAGGCAGCCGTTAGCAAAAAAAATCACTAACGGGTGCGTTAAGTGTCATGTTGCAATTCAAAGATCCGTCTAAACAACAGCTAACGGCAGTTGCAGAATCCTAACGGCCGATACACTTACGTGCATTCAGATGCATTCAACAACATACCCCAGAGCTATTCAAAGGCTTGCGGTACTGATAACGGCTGAAAAAAAGACACACCTAACGGCTAAAAGTTAAGACCCAGTTTTCTCACACGTTAGACACTTAACGGCCAAACTAAACACCCGTTACAGAGGAAAAGACACAAAATGCTTACCGCACAACCATGTAAATGGGAAAATTAACCCGTGCAATGCCAAAACAACACAAAAACATGTACACACAACACAAATCACTACACACACAACAACAACCAACACCACAGGGACAATGACACACAAAAAAACAACAACACAACATGGCACGGAACAATGGGGGTCATCACACAAAGCGGACCCTGCAAATACAAGCTCACCTGGGCAACATCAACACGCGACCTGCACCCCACAACTGCACGCCCGCAAATGGCACACACAGAACAAGCACAATACACCACATCTTATAACACACACACACCTGCAAACACTTACCTGGACACAAACAACTCTCCATTGGTCAGCACTCACCTCATCACCACACCTACACAACGCCCTAGCAAGTACTTAAAGGGACAACTCAACACACTCACTTGTGGCTTGTTTTCCACTCAGGGAGGGAGAGAGAGAGAGAGAGAGAGAGCTAAAGAGAGAGAGAGAGAGGTAGAGAGAGAGAGAGAGACAGATAGAGACAGATAGAGAGAGCAAACAGTATGTTGGGTTACATATTGTTGCGAAGACTGAGGAGAAGGCGTGCAAGGGAGAGAGCTAGGGAACATCAGCAACCTCCAAGCACGCCTCATCAACAGCCTTCACCTGTTGCAAGTGAGGAGGCTCTGGCTCAGCAGCCACACAGGAGTCCATCCCCACCTGGAGGGCACAGGATGTATAGACGACCACCAAGGCCCAGGGTACACCGCCCAAGGGTCACACTCTTTGGAATGGCTGATGACGAGGTCATTGATCGCTACAGGTTGAGGCCTGACAGCATCATTGCCTTGTATGAGGTCATCAAGGAGCAGGTGGATCCCATCTACATCCACAACCATGCCCTAACTGGCCTGCAGAAACTACTCTGTGCCATACACTTCATGGCAAGCGGGGCCTTCCAGTCCACTGAGGGTTACGCATCTGGCATGTCACAGGCCACATTCTCCAGAGTGCTGGCCCAGGTCCTGCCAGCCCTCAAAAGCAAGGCCAGTACCTATATACATTTTCCCACCACCGACATGGACTGGATACACGTCAAGCAGGCCTTTTACGCAAAGGGAGGCATGCCCAGGGTCATGGGTGCTATAGATTGCACCCATGTCCGGATTAAGGCCCCAGCACGTGACGCACAGATATTCATCAACAGGAAGAACTTCCACTCCATCAACGTGCAGATGGTGTGTGACAGCAACATGAGGATCATGAATGTCTGTGCAAAATATCCTGGCAGCACACATGATGCATACATTCTACAAAACTCCTCAGTCCACAGAGATTTTGAGAATGGAATCCTTACAGGGGGATGGCTAGTGGGTGAGTTCACAAAACAAAATCACACCACATACACAGGCGTACACACCACTTTGCTCAGCATGCACCTGACCCACAGATACTACGTCCACCACACAAAACATCATTCACACAACATGTGCTCCCTGTCTCACCATGTCACTCACATTACACAGGTGATGCTGGCTATGGATGCAAGTCCTGGCTACTGAACCCCTCTGGCCAATCCCCAAACACATGCCCAGGAAAGCTACAACCAGGCTCATGCCAGAACGAGGAATGCTATTGAGCGGACATTTAGGCTTCTCAAGTCAAGATTCCGATGTCTGGACCACTCTGGGGGAGCACTGCAGTATGCACCGGCTAAGGTGTGTGACATCATTGTGGCGTGCGCAATACTGCACAACATCGCAGTGGACACCAGACTGCTGGATCACATCCCGGACCCCCCCATACAGGAAGTGGCCATGGACATCGGGCATGTGGAGGAGACCATGAGAGGGGCACAGATCAGAGACAGGCTCATCACGGAACACTTCACCTGTGAGTATAACACATGCATGCAAACAATCCATGCAAGTCCCCCATCAGTCCTGTGACACTAACCACACTGCACATGTTGTTCTGTCTCACCCCACAGGAACAGTGACACAGCACTGCACTGGCAGTGGACGTGGCAAATTGTGTGTGTGGACTCAACAACCATCCTCCATTCCACTCTCCACGTTGACATACAGACCCCAAGGATATCACGCACACCCCCAGGAGAAACAAGGTACAACATTTTACCCATGTTCATCATTGACAGCAACTAACTGGATATGCCATGATTATAGCCTGAACAACCATGCTAGCCCAGTAGCGAAAGAGTATTATCTAATGATATGCATTGGATAATACTCAGGCACATCAGGGGTTAAAGGGACATTAGACTCAATATGGGACCTGTACTGTGCTAGAGCTGAGAAGAGCAGCACAAGGGTGGATGTACAGTGGTATTGTCACACAATGTAGAGGTCATGAGACGTAGATCAGATTACCAGGGACTCCATGCTGACCTGTGAGTGTGCAGACATATGTGCCCCTGACATGAATACACACATCAACAAATGTGTCCTAACAGTTCCATGGAACAAATGACATTGGGCTGCCACTGTCACTTTCACAGTGGCAGCACAATGTCATTACTTCCATGAAGCTCTCAGAACACTTGTTAATGTGTGTATACATGTCAGGGGCACATATCCATAGGGCTGATGCACATGTCCTTAGTTACCCACAGAATTGGTTACAGATGAGTACACAACACATTGTCAAGCAATGGTTTGTGTACTCACCTGTAACTGTGAAAACTGAGGGGATGAAAAAGACTAAATTGTTGTTGCTTGATGATCAGTTCAGGTCTACTGCTCCAAATTCTGTCCTCTTGTCCCGCAGGCATCCGTAACATGATCCATCCTTGAACTGAAGATCTTCCATGTGACTGGATTGATGTCTTGACAACAACTTCATGAAGATCACCCCTTGCTGTTTATGGTGATGTTGTTGGTGATGCAAAGTTTGACCTGAGGTTCACACAAACCTCTACTGGAGGTCTCATATAGACACAGAAAACACTAATTCTTGAGTGTTTTAACCTGTACAGTTAGGATGCTCAGCTACAGAGTTGTCAAACCTTATGGACAACACATGAGCAGGGCAGCAGTGTTACTGAAGTATTACGATTTAGTTTCAAAGTACATTTAGTGTTCTCATACAGGTGTTCAATGCATATAGGCAATACACACACAAAACACATGTACATTCTAATGTACTTTGAGACACAATAAAGATGAACCATCACCATTCTATCTGTGTCTGTAGGAGGATATATTTGAGAACACATTTGTCAATGTGTTACCACACCCAGGGAAGAGTATCCCCCATACATGGAAAGGCATCACCCACATCACAGGAGTCCACCACTTGTTTGCCAGTGAGTGGACTCTGTGATGTATCCATGCAAACAGATGATGGTGGCAGTGATGCACCAATGTGTTGTGGGAGTGATGAAGAGGTGATACAGGGGACATACTTCCACAGTGAATACCTGTCCACAGTATCTGTATTGCTCAGTATAATCCATGTTCTGAGATTTTGCTCCACTTTGACATATCTCAGTACATGGGCTAACGAACAACCAGACTAAGTGGACATGTGTTATCACTGGTGAAGTCTGTTACACCCTTAGGGAAACAGCAACTCAACTTACAGGAGACCCCAATGCTCAGCCCAGGATATCAATGTGTGTGCTACACATTGAAATCCTTGGTTAAAAACATTGGCTTCCCCAGTAAGTCAGTTGCACAATGAGTGTGTGAATCCAAGACAACATGGATACATGTCCCATTTATCTATCCTGCTTATAATGTCCCTGCTAAGTCACAGAGCTGTTTGTCTGGTTATCCCATTAACCCACTGAGTGCAAGAGTGGTCCCCAACGCATTTCTTTACAATGCGTTGTCTACCACTCTGGCACTCAAAGGGTTAAACACAACATATGATTTGTATAATTTGTTGTGCTAAGGGGTATGTTTTGTTGTTCAAATTCAACACACAACACCGCCATATGTAATATGGCTCCAGGGATGTATTACAAGTTGAATTTGTACAACGGTGTGTGTGTGAACCCATGTTGTAGCATCCCACTAACATTTCACCCAGGCAGAGGTTGTGTTCACTGCATTGTATGGCAATGCATTGGAGACAACCCTGCCACCCAATCCATAACTGAAGACACAACAGATCAGACAGGAATACAAAAATTTTTTTTTATTGAGGGGAAAGTTGACAGGTTGGGCCTTTCATTTTTTCCTTTTTGGGTGGGGGGCCTTAGCCTGGGTGCCAGAGGTGGATGCCCTTGTTGAACTCCTGGTAATCCTCTGCCCCCTAGGTGTGGCTTCAGGGGTAACACTAGAGGGGGTGGTGGTTGCAGTAGACCCCTCAGTGGAACGCAAGTTCTCCCTCTCCATCCTCAGGTTCTCCCTGCGGTTTATCTCCCTCAACTCCACAAGGACCTGTGTTAACATGTCCATCACACCAGTCCTGAGCTGCTGGAGTAGTGTATTCCCCCTGGCCACCTCCGACTCCAAACCTTGGATCCTGCTCTCCAATTGAGCAATGTTCCTTCTGGATTGCCTCCTGCTCCTTGTAATGTTGTTGTCAGTACTCCTGCTCGACCGGAGTAGTCTCCTCTGCAGGGCCATACACTCCGCCTCCATCCCTGTGAGGCGTGCGGTGCTGGAGGTGGATGTGGCCGGTGTCACTGGTGCTGCTGTTTCCTCTGCTGCTGAGGGTGCTGAGTCTTCTGCTGCTGAGGGTGCTGTTTCCTCTGCTGCTGAGGGTGCTGTTTCCTCTGGTGCTGCTGGAGGTGCTGTTTGCTCTGGTGCTGCTGGAGGTGCTGTTTGCTCTGGTGCTGCTGGAGGTGCTGTGGCTGCTGTGACAGCTGTTGGAGTGGCTGGTGCAGATGATGGGCATATGCCCACCACATCAAGTGACTCCGAGCTGCCCAATGATGTGTGTGCTGGTGGAGGTGTGAAAATGTCCCTGGGTGCGGGGCGCTGGGGCTCACCAATCAGGCCCAGGTGTGGGTAGTCCAGTGGCCATGGGTCATATGGTGGCCACTGATAGGTGCTTGGACCCCACCTGGGATCATACCTTGGGGCATGCTGTGGAGCCATCCAGGAGGGTGGGTTTAACTGGGAGGCATATGGCCCATATTGGGTGGTGGCCACTGTCCCTGGCAGCCATTGCCTCCCTGGCGGTGGTGGCGCTGCTGATGGAGGGTAGTAGCTGGTGGAGGTGGCTGGATGGGTCCACCTCTCCTCCTGTTGCATCCAGCCACTGTACTGGGGAGGTGCAGCTTGTGGTGGTGCAGCTTGTGGTGGTGCAGCTTGAAGGGGTGCAGCCTGTGGTGGTGCAGCTTGAAGGGGTGCAGCCTGTGGTGGTGCAGCTTGAAGGGGTGCAGTAGGTGGTGGTGCAGCCTGTGTTGGAGGGGATGGTGATGGTGGGTAAGGTGACCACCGACTGGTCCCCTCCTCTGTGTCCTCTTCACTGGGGGGTGACATTGCCTCCTCCACTGTCTCCCGCTGGGCTTGAGGGCCGTAAGCTGTGTGGAGAAATAAGATGTTGTGATTAGTGACCTTAGCCATATGTTTGTGGAGACAGTTATACTTTGATATGTGGTGAAGAAAATTATATGTGCTTGGGTTAATATCACAGTGGGCCGAAATAGTACAGTGGGGCTGTTGCAACACCCTCCCATGTTGATATCTGGTCCCTGTACCAGAGCTGTCCACATAATTGTGTAGTAACAGCACCTCTGTACAATTTCAGGCCACTGGGGTATTGCCCCTGACATATCCATTTCTGAGCTGTGATACCTTTTGAATCAACACACCTTTCAACAGTAGGAATACCATTGTTTAACTCGGGGGAGGGGGTGAATCCAACAACTTATATTTATCTTCACAACTTGTAGGGATGGCTATCCCTCCAGGGGGATGGCAAAGGTTAAGTTCACCTTGATGTCATATTGTAGACATTGTGAAAACAGATGTTGTTCGCTGTTAGTCCTATCCCTCCTACCCTCATGGTTGTTCAGATATTGCTCTATGTGACAGATGGAGATTTCAGTCATTATTTGTCCACACGAGGGCTTTTCAGCAGAGCCCAAATCGCCCCATTTAGAGAACAATAATTAATTGGAATGGTGTACAGAGTGTGCCTGGTTTGCAAGCACACTCTTTGGACCATTCCAAAGAGGTATTTATCTCGAAATGTTGCGACTTTGGCTCTGCTGAAGAGCCTCCGTGTGGTCAAATGATAGATATCTCCACCTGTCACACAGAGCAATATCTGTATAACCATGAGTGTTGGAGGGATGGGACTTAGATCAAGACACATCTGTTAACGATGGCAATGATATGACATCTTGATGACATTACCCATTGCTATCCCATTACAGTGACACACAAGTAGAAATGGTCATATATGTATGTGGATATGTACCCTTCATATGGATAGAGTAATATCCTTCCAAGATGTGAAGCCAGAGAGCAGTTCAGTAGGTGTGATTGTCCTACTGGCTATACATGTGCACCCATCCAACATGACATTGTATTGATATGATGGATATGAACATACCTCGTATATCCCATCTACGTAGAGTGTGATATACTATGTATGTGTATTTGGATGGTAGCAATATAGGTTGATTTGTGATGGGTGCACACATCTGGCCAGTAAGGCAATCACATCCAGTGAAGTGATCTCTGTGTTCACATCATGTTGGAACATATTTGGTAACATTTGAATCCTAAGGGCAACAATCCAGCCAGTAGCGAGGGATATCTTTGATTGAGGCCTGTTTTTCTCTGTGTATGAGCCCATCCATCCTTCTGTGTGAGGCAACCGTACTCAATCCTAGATATCCATCAGTCATGGCCTGTTGGTGACCAAGGTATAATGATGTTTGCTATTTGTTTCCCATGTGTATCCTGCAAAGAGTGGCTGGTGTACCATCCATCCATGGCATCAGCACCCCTGTGGATCCATGTGGGAATCAGATATGGGATATGTAATTTCAAGTCAGGGTAAATGATTGCAGCCACAACACCAATGCCTACTTTTTCCAGCTTGAAATCTGTGGAATAGTTTTCGGCCTGTGTGTTGCATCTACAAGCATTTATTCTGTGTGACACTGTGATGTGTGACCTGATGCCCCCTTTTTGTGATTCAGTAAGCAGTGATGTTGAACTGATGGGGTGGACATGATGGTGACTTCTCCAGTGATCTCCTTTCCCCATTTCCAGAGTTTTCCATGGAGTCTGTACAATGGGATCTTATAAACTTGATTCTTGTTGTTGCATGTTCTCCATGGACTAACACTGGTATTGGTGAAGTGAGGGTGTGTGAGGGTTACTTTGTGTCCACCATCTGTTTGTCACCGCTTAGTGAATGTCCCCTGTGTAGCATGTGATTGTTGGCCTATTGACTTGTTTGTTGTCTGGTTAACCCCTTGAGTACCAGAGGGGTTGCCAATGCATTGTTGATCGATGCATTGATGATCCCTCTAGCACTCAACGGGTTAGGGTGGGGACATGGGTGACATTGTGTGTGAACAGTGATGATCTATGACAGTCGACATTTTGAACATGATGGTTTGTGTATTGTGTGTAATGAGCACAGCAACAGGAGGATTGAAGTAGGACTTTGACCCAAGTAGGTTTGTCCCAAGTTGGACGTTGCCATTTGTCCAGGTGTTGTGTCCTTTTTTTAACCCTCATGGTGCTGTGTTGGTGCAGTTGTATGGCTGAGTGATGGACATGTGTTGAGGTGTGACTGTGTGTGCAGCTGGTGTTGGTTGCTGTAGTGTGTTGTTCTGTAGTGTTGCACTTACCGGTAGTGTGGAGGCTCCTCTCATCCCCAGTGTCAGTTCCTCCCACGACCCCCTCGATCATGGTCGGGGACATGTTCTGCCGCACCATCTCCTCCCAGCCGCAGAATGTGATGGGCACAGATGGGCCACCTCCGGTGCCTCGGGCTTGCTTGGCCATGTCAGACATCTTGTTCTTGACCACCCTCCGGCAGTCGCCCCATCTCTTCTTCACAGACTCCACGTCCCGCCTGCATGTTGCCACCGCGTTCACCCGGCTGCAGATCTGATTCCAGGCTGCCTTCCTCCTCGCTGCCAGGCCTGGGACCTTTGCCGTCGGGTGGAGAACACTCTGCCTCTCCAGGACAGCTTCCACGAGAGCCGTGTTCTCCTCCTCACTATATCTGGGATCCCTGATCCTGCCCTCATCAGCTCCGGCATGGGAGGATTCAGAGCCGGAGTGCCCTGCCTGGTCTGACCCTGCCTGTGTGGGGTGCTCCCCAGGAACTACCCCTCGTCCCACTGCAGGTTCTGTCCCTCTTCTTTGTGTGCCTGCTCTTGTGGGCCGGGTCCCCCTCCGCCCTGCAGATCTCCCTCTGCCACCCCTGCTCTGCTGAGGGATCCCCTCCTGAGCTTCCTCCTCCTCCACTACTCTCCCCATCCCTCTCTCCTGTCCTCCTCTCCTGGCCATCACTCACCCAGTCACACCCAGGCACTCCCACAGGCCCTCACAGACACACTCGATCCAGTCACTCTCTGTCACACACTATCAAAATAAAAAGTGAAATGTGTAAGGTATTATGAAAAAAAAAGGACTATGTGTATGTATGTGTATGTGTTTGTATGTGTGTATGTAATATGTGCAAAAGTGTAATATGTGTCTAGTAAGTGCACCTCTCTCCAAACTCCAAACTCAAAAATCTCCTTCTACCTCCAATGAATGCTCCTTTCTCCCTCTCTCTGATCACTATCCTCCGCTCCTGGGTCCTGATATCTAGCTCTGAAGAACTCAATAACAGACAGTGTGTGACGGTTATTTTTGGGTATATATAGGTGTATTTGAAGTTATTTGATACATTGGGGCTTTGTGATTGGCTGTGTGTTTGAATTTGTTTTGGCATCAATCATGGTTGCTAGACAACGGCAGCCGTTAGGTTAGATGTTGTTTTGAGCGCTGTTATCGTGTGATTTGGCCGCCCGTTGTGCATTAACATGAGCGACAAAGGCTTTTGTGTTACGTGTTTTGTGTGTGCCTACGCTCGATAGCTATTCTTGTAGAGTAGCTATTGAATCTGCCGTAACTCCTGTATTATTTGCGAGCGATGTGCCTTTTTCACTTAGCGGCTGGTTTAACGGTTGCCTTTAAATCGAGCCCTAAATGTGCTATCTATGCACTAAAATGCAGGCCAGACCAGGACCCCAGGCAATTCTTGTCAAAGCTAAAATGTGCATATTTCCTTGCTGATAAGGATGCAGATTTTAAATCTTATGAGTTTAGGGAATACTCTGAACAGGTATATGAAAACCAATCTAGCCAGGGATTATTCAGCCATGTTGTCACTAGATTGGCTATTCACTCAAGCTATTAAGCTGTATAATGCCCAGCAGAGTGAGAATACCCCAGCTAAGCACAATAAGCCTGCCCCCAGTGTGTAGCGGAGACATTGGTTGAGGAAAGCTTGCCATTTGAATCTGGCAAGAGAACCTCTGCAGAGGTGTTAAAATCTCCACAGGTTCATAACCAGGCATGAGTTAAGAAGGGGCCTGCCTCTGTTAGTTCCCAGGGGTCTAATGACTCAAATGGTAAGAAACCATTTTTCAAAACGTCCCAGGGTTTAAAAAAAAACCCAAAATAAATCTAAGTTCCTCAAGAGATTTTAAAAGGGTAAGACCTTTAAATCAGGGGTCCAAATCCCAGCAGCTTCAGCAACCCAATACGTTTGATTCTGGGAACCAAGGTCAGAAGCAGGTCAGTTTTATGGACCAGGTCAACAACCTTACAGACATGATGGCAAAAATGATGGCTAATATAGCACAGTTAGGCCAAAACCCTAGTTCTAATGCACAGTGGGGATCTAACCCTTGTTTAGGGACAGCTCCAGGAGTGGCGGCTGCCACTTAATAACAGAACAGTGGTAAGCAGGCCTTAGGGGAAAAGAGTACCATTGCCGATAATGTTTTAACCAAAATTAATGCTAACACCTTTGCTTTACAGGATGTAAATGCTTTGCTTAACTAAAAATTCGTCCTCATCTCACCCACAGCCAGGTACACATAAGTCCATCCCTTATGATACCACTTCTTTTCCATGTATGTCTTCAGAACAGGTTGAAGAAGGAGGAGGAGTGAAAGGGGATGTTGCAGCATCCCGACCAAGTGGTCATCAAGTCTTCTCCTGCAAATTCAGGGGTTAACCCTTTCATGCAGTGGAGAGATTCTAAGACAATTTTACATCATAATTATTAATGTGAAATGCATGAATATGAAGGGAGATATTTTATAGATGTCACATTGCAGGAGCTTGATGACCTAATTATTTCAAACCTCCTGGACACAGGGTATCAATCTATCATACTGTCTAGCTCCCATTATTATCAAGTTATGGAGAGTGCTACTGTAAAGCCAGTGTTGAAAGCATTTGATGGATCCCTAATAAGCGTAGGAGGTGACCCCTTAAACGTATTGGGAACCACATGGTTAAAATTTAAGATCGGTAATAAATCATTCACACATAAAGTCAAACTAGGGATACTATTACAATTCATTATGTCAATAGCCAGAACCCTAACCTCACTGTTTTACAGATGTCTGATACAAATGATGAAAATATGGAATGTGACCTCTCCATCAACGCGTTACCAGAACAGATTCAGAATATGAAGATAGAAGGCGATGTCTTAACCATCTCTTTTCACAGATCACCCTCTGAACCGACAGATCCAGAGAATCATTCTCAATATCTGATGTCATGCCAACTGTTGCCATATGCAGTGAAATTACAGGTAGTTAATACATAGTAACATAGTAATTTAGGTTGAAAAAAAGACTTGAGTTCATCTAGTTCAACCCTTTTCCTATTCCTGTTTACCATTGTTGATCCAAAAGAAGGCAAAAAACACCCTCAATATAGCGATTTCAAATTCTGCCTTGAATGGGGGGGGGAATTCCCTCTTGATTCCAAATGGCAATCAGATTTCTCCTTGGATCAACAAGCCCTACGTAAATATTAATCCCAATACTAATGTACATAGCCCTCTATGTTATGCTCTTTTAAATAAGTATCCAGGCCCTTTTTAAAGGCATCTAATGTATTCGATAGCACCACCTCCTCAGGCAGTGAATTCCATACCTTTATTGTCCTTACAGTAAAGAAACCCTTCCGCCATTGTAGATTAAATCGCCTTTCCTCAAGTCTAAGCGGGTGGCCCCTTGTCCTATGTACTGTTCTGTTAATGAACAGGTCTTTGGAGAGCCCTTTGTATGGGCCCTGAACATATTTTTATAGTGTTATCATATCCCCTCTAAGTCGCCGTTTCTCTAGTGTATACAAGTTTAACTTTTCTAGCCTTTCTTCATAACTAAAACTTTCCATTCCCCTTACTAGTTTTGTAGCCCTTCTCTACACTTTCTCTAGTTCCATAATGTCCTTTTTAATGAGGTCACTATACTTGCTGGGGCAAGTCAAGTCCCCATATCCTTACAGGTTTGTAGTGGTCAGAACCTTGTGAATCCTGATGCATTAATATGCCTCTCAAATAGGATTCAACAATTAGGAGTTTCTGTGTCTCATACCCCTTTGGTGAGTATTTGTAAAACACAGTCCACATTGTGGTAAATAACATAACCCCACACAGTATTACCTTAGAGAAGGTAACTGTAATAGGTTATGCACTGGATTCAGAATACTATAAATTTGGAATTCAGAATAAGTAATTGGCCTACTACCTGATAATTATCTGTCTGAAGAGCAAATGGTTGAGCAAAGGTTTTACTCCCTCCCAGAGGGATGGTTTTCCATTCAATCTGTGTATCCATATAGCCCTGATATAGGTACATGCAGGATTGAAGAATCCTCTCTGGTATCTGAACACCAGATGGAGGAACAAGAGTCCTAAGAATATCAGGAGGCTGTGGATAAGGTTAGAGTAAATGTCCATGATTATCCACGCAGCCTGAGGAGACCTATGAGTTAGGTAGGCCTGAAGCATTTCTGGGTTCAATGATCTAGTAGAAGAGAAAATCTCTCTAGCAGATGCATGCTTTGATGGCTCTAAACACCAACAGCTACGGCAAATCTTTATGGAATTCCAAGAGCTGTATGCCAAGGATTCATATGATTGTGGTTTAACCAACATACCGTTAGGAACCAGGAACCAGACAGGACACAAAAAGGTAAAATGCAATGCATCTTTATTAGTGCAACAAAAACAGTAGCATGATCCAAGAGCATAAACCAAAACACACTCCAGAGTCAGGAACCAAGACAGGTAGTCAGCCGAGCCAGAGTCAGGAAACCAGAAGTCTGCGATGTCTGGAACAAGTCAAGGATTCTGGAAAACAGCAAACAGGAGTGCAGGAAAATCCACAGCAGCCAGCAGCAACAGGTCAGCAACCAAACACAAGGACAATGAGGAAGTGAGCCAAGCTGCTATAAATACCCTGAGAGGGTTGGCTGATAACAGCCAGGTGAGTAATCAGAGAGGTCAGCTGATTCAGCATGAGCCAGAAACTCAGAAGACAGCAGCAGTGGATAGTAGAGCACTTGATTAGCTCAGACAGCAGAATCAATAGGCAGAATGGAAGCAGCTCAGCAAAACCTTGACACATACATGCCGCCCGCATACAAACTGACCCTAAATTACCTCCTGTATATGTCAAACAGTACCATTTTCCACTTGCGTCCTATGATTCACTGGCAGTGATCATAAGGAACCTTAAAGACAGGGGCATTATACGGGCGGTGCACAGCTCATATAATAACCCCATCTTGGAAATCCTTAGGCCCAATGGTCAATGGTGTCTGTGTGCTGACTAAAGGCAACTAAACAAATGTGTATATATGTCCGACTGGCTGGTGCCGTATATAGATGTTTGGTTCAAATGCAGGTGTCTAAGTACAATATGCCTGGGTTAGAATGCCTTTTGGTTATATTAACTCAGGTCATGAATTTGCCGTGTTCATGCATAAGGCTATGCCTGATGCTATGGCTAAGGGGACACTCTGCTATGTGGATGATGTCCTAATTAAAATTACTACCTTCAAAAAACATATCAAAGAGATTAAATATGTATTTAATCAGCTAAAGGAAGCAGGTGTTAAACTGTTGCTGAAAAAGGCACAGATGTGCCACACTAAAGTTAACTTTCTTGGTCATAGTGACCACCGAAGGTTGAGGCAATAGTCTAATCCAAAACACCCACTAATTTCAATGAATTGAGATTCTTCCTAGGCATGATGAATTATTCCCGGAAGTGTATTGATAATTTTTCAGAAATAACAAAACTATTATTGTTATTATTTAAGAAAGATCAACCATGGATCTGGGATGAAGCTCAAGAACAAGCTGTGTCTGAGCTAAAGAGTAAACTCATCCAGGCTCCTTGTCTGGCCTATCCAGAAGGAGGTAAGCCATTCTACCTAGAGATGGGATTCACTAATCTTAGTCTTAGTGGGGTTTTATATCAAAAGCAGGACAACCTGAATAAGGTTATTGCTTATGCCAGTAAATACCTGTCTTCCATGGAAATAAAATTCAATGACTGTGAGAAAGCTTTATTGGCTACTGTTTGGGCATTACAGAATTTTCGTAGTTTAATTCAGGGTGAGAAAATCATAATTGAAACTGCGCATCAGCCTTTGCAATATTTGCAAAGTGATAGGATAAAGGAAGGACACCTTTCCAGTAGTAGGATCACTGCTTGGACCTTATCCATACAGGGATGGCCACTGGAGATTAGGTATAAGCAAAATAGGAAGAATCCTGTAGCTCAAGGACTAGCTGAGCTCCATGAATGTTCAGCACCTCATATGGAGACTTCTATCAGTGGAGACGATTACCTTGAGGAACAACTGCTTTCCCCCTATAAGGCATTTGAAGAGAATTATTGTACAATCTTGCCAACCTTACATTGATGGTTGTTCACACCATGTCATGACTGGTACTGAAAGGAAACTGGTGGCAGGTATAGGGATTACCTGGACAGGTAAGTGTCCTCCCATATCCAGCTTAGGACGTCAGAGTAGCCAAGTGGCAGACCTCTGTGCATTCTATAAGACGGTCCTATTAGCTATTGAGCATAACGTTAAGGAATTTGACATTATAACTGATTCTAATTATGTTCGCCATAGCTTTGTAGAATACCTCCCAGGTTGGAAAAGGAGCCATATGCTCAGGTCCAATAATAAACCAGTGAAACAAGGTAAATTATTTTGCGAGGTTGACAATCTTGTGACATCAAATGGCCTTACCATCTATTGGAAAAAGACCAAGGGTCATTCCAAGGTCCTAGGCCCTGAAAAACAGGGAAATGATCTAGCCGAGCTATTGGCTAAAGAAGGCACCCTTAACGGGGAAGCCTTAGACATTTCACATCTATTGGGTCCTATACAGGTAGATGCTGTTACCAGGCAACAAGCCAGTAACGAAGCAGACACCCCGGTAGCACAGTGGATTCAAGGCTCACCTAGTGAGGACTTGATTACAAGTCAGAAGGGGGACCCTATCATAGGTCTATTCTATAAACACATAGAAGATCCCCTAAACCACCCATTCTCTGAGAAGGATAGAGTGGGAAAGGAAGACTTGAGGATCTTGATGAGATCCAAGGCCCAATTCCAAATTCAAGATGGTTTGTTAATCAGAACCTCTAAAAATGGAATACAGCAATGGGTTGTACCAACTGCATTTAGAGGTTTAATGCTCCAATATGCTCATGATGCACCTACTTCAGGTCATCGTGGAGACAAAATCACGTATGAGATTCTTCGTGATTATGCATATTAGCCTCATATGTTTAAAGATGCACAAACCTATTGTCAAGGTTGTTTGGTGTGTTCCCAGTTTCAACCATATGGCCCCACTCATTGTGCACCACTACAGAAGAAGAGGATGTCATTACCATGGTCAGATATTCAAATAGATTTTATAGGATCAGTTACCCGGACAGCAAGGTGGAACAAGTATATGCTAACTGTTACTTGTTTGTTTGTTCACCAAATAGGTTGAATGTTTACCCGTGAACAATAATACGGCAGAAACTGCTGCTGCATTGTTAATTAACCATGTGTTCTCGAGGTTTGGCCTACCACATCGGATTGAATCTGATAGAGGTAGCCATTTCACCAGTGAAGTGATCAGTAAACTTTGGAAACTATTGCGGGTAAAACGTAAATTACATATTGCTTACTGTCCTGCGTCAAGTGGGGGGGGTGGAGTGATATAATCAATCCATTGTTAACATTCTTAAGAAGTTTGTTAAGGAATCAGGTAAGGATTGGGATCTTAAACTACCCCTAGTTTTCATGGCTATTCGGGCTACTCCTAGTTCAGCCATGAAAATATCACCATTTGAATTGATAACAGGTAGAAAGATGGTCCTACCCCAGCATTTGCTATACTGTACATCCAATCAAAATCGAATTAATGCCTCCACAACACACCAGTTCCGCAAGCATTTACAACATGCATTTGCATTTGCATAGAAAAATCTGCAGAAAGCAGTGGTAAGTAATAAGACTTACTATGACCTAAAGACCACCAAAAGGGAGCATGAGGTAAATAATCATGTTTATCTGTGCAATTTTGCGAGAAACCAGGTAAGAGCGAATACATTCTTACCATCATGGAGAGGGCCATATATCATTACTGATAAATTATCTCCAGTTGCTTATAAGGTTTCTATCCCTAATAATGGTGAGACTTTAGAAAAGTGGGTTCATATAAACCAATTACGTGCTTGTCACCCTAGATCTCAGTTATAGGTCATAGACAGAGAAGCTGAAGAGGAACAAGTATCCTAATTCAATCATTGGATGGATAAGCATTCTTGATTGCCCAAATTACATTGCCATGTTTGGTCATATTGTCTTCTTTGTGTTTTTCTGTGAAACATTGCTCTCTCTTTTGTCTATCTGTGTAGCATGTATGTTACCCACTAACACTCTAATCTATCTCGCCAACAAATTAATTGCTGCTCAATGATTCTCAAAAAATTGTTGTTATGCTAATTTTATTTTTCCTTTTGACAAGGTTTTATTTTTAGCATAGAGCTGAAGGTCCTTCCTCTGAAAAAGGGGGAAGAGCAGAATCAGAGAGTGTTAGATTATCGTAGTTTAGCTTAAGGCTAGTGAGGGCCACAAACAGGCTAGTGAAAGGATAAAATGAACAATAATTCTGGCAGTGCCAAGGTCATAGGGATACTGGTTGAAACTGTAAAGTATGTATGCATGCAAATTCATTTCAATTTAAGGTCACTCGTATCATTTTTTTATAGACCACAGAGTTCCCTAAGATTGAGTCTGGTGGACAGATCTGTTCGATATGGATATCCAAATCAAGGCTGTGATCTGGATGATGCTTCTTGTATGCCAGGTGTTTACAGCAGAGCCCATTTTAGTCCTTGGACCATCATCTGGCATTATGGTGCAAGAAATGCCAGGGTTTATCCTTACAGAGAAAAGACTTATATCGCAGAAGATATTGTGTGCTTGTGGATCTGAAGATCGCCATAGAGAATAAATTTAATATTTCTCATCTCAGCCTCTAGGTGACCCCGGGAGGTCACCGGTTTCCAGAGCCTTGCAGCAATTTTCGGTGTGCGCCGCGGGGGTGCTGTTTTCGGTCGACCTAAGACCGAAAACAGCTGCTCTACTGCCATTCGGTGGTGTGTACAATCGAAGTACCGGTGCGGTGGGTTACACACCGACTGAGTTACTCTGATCAATCTCTGTGTCTGCCTCCCTAGTAGCGCTGCGCTCACTCCCTATGGGAGTTGCAGTTAAGTTGGGCGTTGTCATTTAACCCTGTATGTACCTGGGGCTTCCACTACCATTTCTGACTGCAGAGTCTTGGGCTCAAGAGCCAGCATTGCATTTCCAGCTTGCACTGGACACTGGTTGCGTTCCTGTACTTACCTCTTCTCAATCCACCCTTATTGTTCTAAGGTTTTCCATTAGCAGCTGCCTAGGTCTCCGTTAACCCTTTCAGGGGTGGTCTGCATATACACGGTTGCCTCCTGCCAGTGGGCTAGGGCCTTGGTCAGTGTTGCCTCACTCCAGTTGGGTCAGTACCCAGGCGTCTGGGTTGTGCCAGTCCTCTACTGTGGGCTCCATGCCACTGTAGTCCTGTTGCCATTCCAGGACTGTGTACTCGTTGCCTTGCAGGTTCTGCCAGAGTTCTGAATTGCCAGCTAGTACCAGTTCTTTCCATTTGTCTGTACGGGTTCCAGTACCCAGGCGTCTGGGTCAGTCTGTCCTATTCATGTAACTCCTGTGTTGGCACCCTACCATCTGTTTTGGGACTGTCCGTTACCTCACCAGGTGTGTCAGATCCTGTTTGATGTATTTGCAGTATCCTACTGTCTAGTTCAGACCTTATTACTGTACTCCTGGTATATCTTCCTGTTCTGTTTGTAGGTCTAGAACCTACACCTGTATGTACTTTATTCTAATAAAGTTATTTTAACCGTTTTGTCTGAGTGTTCATCTAAAGGGCCAATGACCTCAGACGAGTCCGGTGAAGGAAGTTCGGTCAATATCCATTGGAGAATGGATATGTATGAGCAACATCTTGATCAACTGTC
Organism: Rhinophrynus dorsalis; assembly: GCA_037306005.1. NCBI lineage: Eukaryota > Metazoa > Chordata > Amphibia > Anura > Rhinophrynidae > Rhinophrynus > Rhinophrynus dorsalis. Next base: position 188,811,935 of record CM074724.1, on the reverse strand, counting down.
CGTGGTGGTGCAAACTATGCTGGAGCGGACCGCACACATGGACAGATCGGTTCCGTCCCTGGTGGCCACACCAGTTCAGGCACCGACAGTCCAAGATTCAAATGTCTGTATGCAGTATAAAGGACTATCTGCTACGGCACCATTACCGTTGAGATATGATGGGGAACCTACCCTCTGTAGAGGTTTCCTTAACCAGCTGGAGAGTTTTTTGGAACTGGCTCCCCAAGCCTTTCCTACGGAGAGAAGCAAAATCGGGTTCATGATTTCACTATTGACTGGAAGGGCTCTAGCCTGGGCCAATCCAATTTGGGAGACAGCTAAACCCATTACTACCAACTTTGGCAAATTTGTGAGGGCCTTTTGAAGTGTCTTTGAAATCCCTGGGCGCAGTATCTTGGCTGCCAAACAAATCATGAATATCCGACAAGGCAACCGTACAATAGTGGATTACTCTATTGAGTTTCGTACCTTGGCAGCCGAGCTAGGATGGAATGATGAGGCATTTGCTCAAGGCCTTAAAGATCGTATCAAAGACGAAATTGCGGCCCGAGACTTACCCAAATCTTTGGACAAATTCATTGAATTTGTTAATTTAATTGATATTTGGATCAGGGAAAGAACTCAGTCTAGAGACCGCAAACCAAGGTCTCCTGTAAGGCAGGGGCACAAAAATTTTTTCCCACCCTTGCCTCCCTCTCCTCCCATGCCTCCTGGTCATGCTGAGCTTGCTGAACCCATGCAGGTGGGCTTTACTAGACTCACTAAAGAAGAAAGGTCATTTCGCCACAAGAATGGCCTATGTTTGTATTGTGGTATAGGAGGTCATTTGTTGCGTAATTGTCCAACCCGGCCGGGAAACGCATGCACCTAGGTTTCCTTAAGGGACAGGTCCTAGGTGGTATTCAGCAGTCCCCAGAGGTCGTGCCTTCCAAACCGGTCGTGGATGTGGTTATCTCCTCCTCCAACCTTTCCATTACGGTATCCGCATTGCTAGATTCTGGAGCAGCGGGATATTTTATGGACCAGGAATTTGCTTCATTACATAACATTCCACTGGTATTGCTAGCAGATCGAAGCCATTGATGGGCGACCTTTGGTGCCACCCCAGGTCACCCATGAAACATGTCCGCTCTCTGTACAAATGGGTGCATTACATTTCGAGACCCTATCTTTCCAGATCATCCAGTCTCCCCATTATGCAGTTATTTTGGGGTTTCCATGGTTAAGAACACATAATTCCAGAATTAATTGGGACTCCTGTGAGATTGTGGCCTGGTCTGAGCATGGTACGAATCACTGTCTGCGCCAACCTAAGAGAATATTGTGTACCTCTCCCTCCCTACCGCCAGAATACCATTCCTTCAGCGATGTTTTCAGTAAGGGAGAGGCTAGCACTTTGCCACCGCACAGGGCGTATGACTGTGCCATTGATATTGCGCCTGGTGCTGTCCCTCCTAGGGGCAGAACGTATCCCCTCTCATGTGATGAGAATTTGGCCATGGAGGAGTATATCTCTGATGCCCTAGAAAGGGGCATCATTTGCAGATCATCCTCGCCCATGGGGGCTGGATTTTTCTTCGTAAAAAAGAAGTCTGGGGAATTAAGGCCATGTATAGACTATAGAGGCCTTAATAAGTTGATGGTTAAAAGTGCCTACCCAATTCCACTCATCACCGAGCTGTTTGATCGCCTCAAGGGGGCGACAATATTCACTAAATTAGATTTGAGAGCAGCATATAACCTCATCCGTATCAAGGAAGGTGATGAGTGGAAAACCGATTTTAATACTCACAATGGGCACTACGAGTACTTGGTAATGCCATTCGGGTTGTGTAATGCCCCAGCAGTATTTCAGGAACTAATTAATGATGTTCTCTGCGACTTGTTGCAGTCCTGTGTAGTCATCTATCTAGATGACATTTTAGTTTATTCTCCCAATTTAGAGACTCATCGCTTGCATGTGGCTACCGTACTTCAAAGATTAAGGGAGAATAAATTATTTTGTAAACTTGACAAATGTGAGTTTCACAGATCCATGGTACCATTCCTTGGTTATGTTATTTCGAGTCAGGGCATTTCCATGGATAAAGAGAAATTGTCAGCAGTGCTTCATTGGCCGCGTCCTAAGGGACTCAAGGCTAGTCAAAGGTTTATTGGCTTTGCCAACTATTATCGTAAATTTATCCGTGACTTTTCCAGAATTGTCAAACCCCTCACAGACCTGACACATAAGGGAGCTAAGACATCAGAATGGTCCAAGGAAGCTGAGGAGGCTTTTGAGGCACTCAAAGCAGCGTTTGCCTCTGCACCAGTCCTGTCGCACCCCAAGGTGTACCTATCATTTATACTTGAACTAGATGCGTTAGATACTGGTGTAGGGGCAGTTCTTTCTCAGAGGTCTGGTCCGGGTCAACCACTTAAGCCATGTGATTTCTTTTCTAAAAAATTAACAAAAGCGCAATCGGTATATGAGATCGGTAACTGTGAATTATTGGCAATTATCTTGGCCTTACGTGAGTGGCATCACTTGTTGGAAGGCACCAGGGTACCGATCCTCATATTAACCGACCAAAAGAATCTGTTGTACCTTTCAGAAGCTAAAAGATTGTCTTCTAGACAATCCAGATAGGCCCTCTTTCTCTCTTGCTTTAACTTCATTGTTTCCTATTTACCTGGCTCTAAGAATGTAAGAGCTGATGCGCTGTCCAGGCAGCACGGTCCTGAATTGGAATCTGAGGAACAGCCAATACCTATTATTCCTCAAGGTCGCATCTTTGCCACCCTGCGAACTAGCATCACGTCTCCTTTAGGTCAAGAGATCTTGACTACTCAAGCTGAATCTCCCCCTGAAAAACCTATGGGCAAATGTTTAGTAGCTGAACCTTTTTGGACTAAACTCCTTGAAACATATCATGCTTCACAAGCAGCTGGCCATGTGGGCAGAGACCAACTAATTTGGTCATTATCTCGTATTTCTGGTGGCCCACACTAAGGGCAGATTGCGCTGATTTCACAGCAGCTTGTGCTGTATGTGCCTGTTCCAAAACACCCAGGCATTGGCCTGTGGGTCTATTGCAACCCGTTTCTAACGGGGATCGTCCTTGGTCACATGTGTCTATTGATTTTCTGGGCGAATTACCCGCCTCGAAGGGTTTCACTTTCATATTGATGGTGGTAGACAGATTTTTGAAAATGGCCCATTTCGTGCCCTTGCCTGGTTTGCCCTCAGCTAAGGAGTTGGCAGTTGTGTTTGCTCGTGAGGTATTCAGACTCCACGGAGTACCTCAGGTGTTGATATCAGATCGGGGCAGCCAATTTATTTCTAGGTTTTGGAAGGCATTTTGCGGACAAATGGGTATCCAGTTGTCTTATTCGTCTGCATACCACCCACAGACCAATGGAGCTTCTGAACGCTCTAACCAGGATCTCGAACAATTTATCCGCTGCGTTGTATCCAATCATCATGATGACTGGGCTGAACTGCTACCTTGGGCTGAGTTTGTGAGAAACTGTGCGATTAATAATTCATCCGGAAGCTCCCCATTTCTTGTCAGTTATGGGTACCAACCATCCTTGCTTCCGGATGCCTTTCAGGCACAACAGAAGCCAGCCCTCGATGAACACCACAGACAGCTCCGTTCTACCTGGGCACAAGTACAGACCTCGCTACTTGAATCCTTTCAGAGTTACAGGCATCATGCCAACAACAGGAGGTTGCCAGCTCCGGTGTTTCAGGTTGGGGACCGTGTGTGGCTTTCTTCAAAGAACCTGAATTTACAAACTTCTTGTCAAAAGTTTGCTCCACGGTTTATTGGTCCATTCAAAGTTCTCCGGAGAATCAATCCTGTTTCCTATGCATTGGACCTCCCCACTAATATCGTATTCACAATGTCTTTCATGTACCCCTACTTAAACCTCTTGTCTGTAACCGCTATACCTCTGCTCCGGTGGTGCCAGCTCCAGTTTCCATCCAAGACCACGATGAGTATGAGGTCCAAAGTATTGTGGACTCACGCAGGGTGCGTGGGCAACTCCAGTACCTGGCTCATTGGAAGGGGTACGGCCCAGAGGAACGATCATGGTCAAGCATGCTGACATTCATGCTCCTGTGTTATTAAGACAGTTCCATGCCAAATTTCCCTCTAATCCTGGTCCTCCTCCAAGGGGAGGGGGTCTTTGAGAGGGGGGTACTATCACGGTGCCCGTGCTTTCCTATTCTGAACGGCAACATTATTATCACTGTCGCTTTCTGATTGGCTGGGTTTAATTGCTACCACTAGGGCTTGCCTTTATATACCCTGGGATGTCCTCCCTTAGGAGCCCTTTCGTGGTGTAAGAGTTCCTGAGTTTGTTCTCCGTTGCTGACCGTATCCTTGCTGAGAACCCGCTCCGTTGCTGATTGTATCCTGGCTGAGAACCCGCTCCGTTGCTGACAGTATCCTGGCTGAGAACCCACTCCGTTGCTGACAGTATCCTGGCTGAGAACCTGCTCCGTTGCTGACCGTGGTTGGCTGTCTTCCGCGCTGTGGCCGTTGCCCGCCGTGGATTCCCATCCACGTGGTTACCGTATCTAGTCTGATCCTCTAGGTGACCCCGTGAGGTCATCTGTTTCCAGAGCCTTGCAGCGATTTTCGGTGTGCGCCGCGGGGCGCTGTTTTTTGTTGACCTAAGGCTGAGCTGTGTGCTCAAGCTGCTCTACTGCCATCCGGTGGTGTGTACAATCGAAGTACCGGTGCAGGGGGTTACACACCGACTGAGTTACTCTGATCACTCTCTGTGTCTGCCTCCCTAGTAGCGCTGGGCTCACTCCCTATGGGAGTTGCAGTTAAGTTGGGCGTTGTCATTTAACCCTGTATGTACATGGGGCTTCCAGGTATAAGAGCACTACTATTACTGACTGCAGAGTCTTGGGCTCAAGAGCCAATGTTGCATTTCCAGCTTGCAGGTTGAGAGACACTGGTTGCATTCTTACCTCTTCTCGATCCACACCTAGCGTTCTAGGGTTTTCCAGTAGCAGCTGCCTAGGTCTCTGTTAAACCTTTCAGGGCTGGTCTGTATATACACGGTTGCCTCCTGCCAGTGGGCTAGGGCCTTGGTCAGTGTTGCCTCGCTCCAGTTGGGTCAGTACCCAGGCGTCTGGGTTGTGCCAGTCCTCTACTGTGGGCTCCATGCCACTGTAGTCCTGTTGCCATTCCAGGACTGTGTACTCGTTGCCTTGCTGGTTCTGCCAGAGTTCTGAATTGCCAGCCAGTACCAGTTCTTTCCATTTGTGTGTACGGGTTCCAGTTCCCAGACGTCTGGGTCAGTCTGTCCTATTCGTGTACCTCCTGTGTTGGCACCCTACCATCTGTTTTGGGACTGTCCATTACCTTACCAGGTGTGCCAGATTCTGTTTGATGTATTTGCAGTATCCTACTGTCTAGTTTAGACCTTATTACTGTACTCCTGGTATATCTTCCTGTTCTGTTTGTAGGTCTAGAACAGCGGTTCTCAACCTGTGGGTCGGTACCCCTTTTGGGGTCGAATGACAATTTGCCAGGGGTCGCCTAAAGCCATCAGATATTTATATTTTGATTCCTAACAGTAGCAAAATTACAGCGATGAAGGAGCAACAAAAATAATTTTACTGTTATGGGTCGCCACAACTTGGGAAATTTTATCAAAGGGTCGCGACACTAGAAAGGTTGAGAACCGCTGGTCTAGAACCTACACCCGTATGTACTTTATTCTAATAAAGTTATTTTAACCTTACCATTCTGAGTGTTCATCTAAAACCATGACACAGGGGTCATACCGTTGTGCCAAGTGTGAGCATATTTTCTTTTTAGTTTGTAAGATATTGGATTTGGAAAGAAATATTGCAACATTGTGGGACATTGGAAACCTGGAAAGGAGATTAGAACTCACAGAGCAGATAGTATGTGGGGTTAGTGGTGAAGAGGGTGGAGTTGTAGATGAGGAGTGAAAGGTAGGCAGCTGGGTAACAGTAAGGAGGGGAGGTAGTGGGCAGAGGAAGAGGAAGACCAGTTTTGAGTTGACTCAGTCCAACAGATTTGCAAGATTGTGTGAAGATGTTGATGAGGATAGTTCGGAATTGGCAACACTGGAGAGGGCTAATTCCTCTAGCAGTTAAAATAGGGAACTAGAATTGCTGGCGGTTAATGAGCAATTGGACATAACTGATATAACAGACACATGTTGGAATGGTGCACATGACTGGGCTGTAAATATAGAGGGCTGTTCACTGTTTAAGAGAGACAGGATTAATAGAAAAGGGGGACTTGTGTGCTTATATTTGAAACCAGAGCTAAATCTAGTTTTGAGGGGTGATATTAATGAGGAAACTGGCCAAACCGTGTAGTCATTGCAGGTAGAAATTGAGACTAAATGTGGTGTAAAAGTTGAAAAAAAGGTGTTGGTAGGTATATGCTACAAACCACCAAATACTTATGACAATGTTGAGGCCCAACTCCTATTGCAAATGAGGAAAGCTGCCCAGCTTGGGCATATTATAATTATGGGAGATTGTTATTCTCCAGATATCAGCTGGAAAAATGAGACCTGTCAGAGTGCTAAGGGTAGCAGGTTTGTGAGCATGCTTCGGGAAAGCTACATGTCTCAAATGGTGGAAGTGCCTACAAGAAATAACAATGTATTGGACCTAGTGATAACGAATAACGCAGAAATGGTTTTCCAATATTAAGGTAAGAGAACATTTGGGAAACAGTGATCACAACATGGTTACATTTGAGATTAGTCTGGCAAAGCAAAACTGTATAGGTTCAACCAAAACTCTTAATTTTAAAAAAGCTAACTTCAAATTGTTATGGGCTTCAATGCAACACAAAGACTGGCATACTTTATTTAAAGGCAAAAATACTAATGGGGCTAGCAAAGAAATATTCAGGGCCTCACATTTAGAGTTATTGATTCAGAACCCAGAAATAAAAGATAACACAGCCAATAAAGAATAGAGGTTCAAAAGAGAGGTCATCGGGGAGGCAAGGGTCAGTAAGACATTGCCAGCAAACAAGCTAAGTTTGTAGGTATCACCGTTAACCTCCATACCTTTAATATCAGGATGCAGGAGTACGGCACAGGCCAGCGGTTCAAAACAGAGGGCAAAAAGTATAGGAGAGAGCGGACAGCCATGTTTGGTCCCGTTCTGAATGGGAATGGAGGAGGAGACGGTGCCAGAAACCAAAACAACCACATTTGGTGAAGAATACAAGGCTTGAACGCCAGATAAAATGGGACCAGCAACGCCAAAAGACCACAACACCTCCCACATATAAGTCCAGTCAACCTGGTTGAAGGCTTTCTCAGCATCCAAAGAGAGCACCATGAAAGGGGAACAACCGGAACTCCTGGCATGGATCAAATTCAGCAGGCGTCGGATATTGTCTGGGGCTTCCCTGCCCAGAATAAAGCCAACCTGGTCCGGATAAACCAGTAACCCGATCATGGCCACCAGACGACGAGCCAGCACTTTGGCATATAGCTTAATATCGACGTTGATAATCGAAATAGGCTGATAACTAGTGCAGGAAGTATGGTCTTTGCCATCTTTCGGGATCACAACTATTCTCGCTTTCAACATCTCCAGAGGCGGAGCAGATCCAGAAAGAAAATCATTGAACAGGGGAGTCAAGTACGGGAGGAGGATGTGTTGGAATTACTTGTATTATGAGGCTGTGAAACCATCTGGGCTCTGGGCCTTTGAGGACTTCAAATATTTGAGAGCCAATCCTATTTCCTCCCCTGTAAAGCCAAAAATACTGAGGAAAAATGGTAAGAATTCAAATGGGGAACAAATGCAAAAGAAGTAAATCACAGCCAATGTGGTTAACTGCACATGTAAAGAAGGAAAAAAGCATTCAAACTATTTAAGTCTGGAGGACCTGAACAATGTTTCTTAAAATACAGGGAGTGCAGCAAAGATTGCAAAAAGGCAATCAGGTAGCAAAAATAGATAATGAACTTGAATTGCAAGGGAAAGCATGACAAATCCAAAAAAGATTTAAAATATATAAATAGCAAAAAACTTAAGAGGGAGTGCATTGGACCTTTCAAAAATGTGATGGGTGAGTTAATGTAGTGAAGATAAGGAAAAGGCAGATGTTTTAAACACTTTCTTTGCATCAGTATATACAAGGGAGCAAGGAATGGTAGAAGAGTCTCAACAAGTAACAAATAAAACAATACAATTATCAGATATTGGGTTAACTCAAGAAGATGTCATGGCACCGGGTCCTGATGGTATACATCCTAGGGTTCTTCAGGAACTTAGTGCAGTGTTAGAAAAACCCCTATATATATTTACTCTTTAAAGATTCTATCACCACAGGCTCAGTGCCACAGGATTGGCGAAGAGCCAAAGTAGTGCCTCTATTTAAGAAGGGAACTAAAACAGAACCTGGGAATTCTAGACCTGTGAGTTTGACATCTGTAGTGGGAAAACTGCTAGAAGGGATAACAATGGACTATATTCATGATTACAACACAAAAAATAAGATCATTAGCACGAATCAACATGGTTTTATGAAGAAAAGATGATGCCAAACTAATCTTTTCAGCTTCTATGAGGAAGTAAGCAGCAACCTTAATAATGGCAAGGCAGTTGATATAGTATAGCTAGACTCTGCAATGGCATTTGATACAGTGCCATACAGATGGCTGGGGTATAAAATAAAGAAATTGGGGCTAGGAGATAACCTTTGCAATTGGATATAAAACTGGTTGAAGGATAGGGAACAGTGTGTGGTTGTAAACTGAAAATTCTCCAATACACTTAAAGTGGAGAATGGAGTACCTCAGAGTTCAGTATTAGGTCCGCTGCTTTTTAACATGTTTATAAATGACCTGGAAATAGATATAGAAAGCAAAATATCAATATTTGCAGATGACACTAAATTATGCAGGGTAATTAATTCAGAACAGGATATTTTCTCTAAAGAGGGATTTACATACAATGGCAGATTGGACAAACAAATGGAATATGAAGTTTAATGTGGGGAAGTGTAAAGTCATGCATTTGGGAGGAAATATTCCCAAGGCTACTTATGAACTTAATGGAATCATTTTAGGGGCTCACTGCTAGAGAAAGACCTGGGTATCCTTGTCAACTACAAACTTGGAAACAGTGACCAGTGTCAAACAGCAGTAGCAGAGGCAAACAAAATCCTGTCTTGCATAAAAAGAGGTATTGAAGCAAGAGTGGATAACATTATTTTGCCATTATACAAATCATTGGTAAGACCTCACCTTGAGTATGCAGTGCACTTTTGGGCACCAGTTCTGAAAAAGGATATACTAGAACTAGAGAGGGTACAGCAAAGAGCAACAAAATTAATTAAGGGAATGGAGGACTTGACGTATGAGGAATGACTAGACAAACTTTGTTTATTTACTCTAGAGAAAAGGCGACTAAGAGGAGACCTTATCAAATTGTACAAGTATATGAGAGGTCAATGCAAGGATCTCTGCTGTGAGCTATTCAGGTGACCAGGGGACACCCCTTGAGATTAGAGGAATGGAGGTTTAGACTTCAGCAGAGGAAGGTTTTTTTTAAAGTAAAGTCTGTAACATTGTGGAATTCCTTGCCCAAGGAGGTGGTTATGGCAGAGACAATGGATATATTTAAGAGAAGATTAGATACATTTCTTTCAAAAAGGAACATACAGAGTTACACTGTTTATTAGAAGGCAGATAAGGAAGGTCTGATAAAGACTAACTTATTTGGTAGCGGGTAAGCTATAAAATTATCAGTCACTGGAGTCTGAGGCGAAGGTTGAACTTGATGGACTTGTGTCTTTCTTCAACCTAATTTACTATGTTACTACTAAATCAATATTGCTTATGACATGGGAAGTGCACTGCCTTTGTATATTAATCCTGAAACAACGGAAGTTTTGGTTTTTGTTAACTATACCCTATATCACCATGAACAATGTATATCAAATGAAACAAGTTCACAATGTGGGTACTTGGAAAGACAATATCCGTGTCAAAATATATACTCCTAATCTCATTGCTTTTCAGAAAAGTGATCCAGATCTATATTATGTTCCACTATTAAGTGATTGTGCTAACTTTAAAGAGTACAATTATTTATGTGCAGGAAAACCTTTTGAATTCAATGCTACATATGCTTTATGCGGTATTGAATATCGTAAGCATGAATCTGAAAAATGTGCCGTAACCATGACCAAGGTATCACTCAAGTAGTATTGATGGGAAATAGGTGGTTAGTAAGTACTACCCTCGCTAATATAACTATCCTAGACAAAGAGACTGGTATAGCAAAAGTTATTAACCATCCAGCCCCAGTTTCCCTAGCTAAAGTTACACTAGGAACTCTAGTTACCCTGGGGACTCAGACCTTGTATTCAGTGTTAAATTCCACCTATGTAAGTGATGTGGAAACTATTGATACCTTACAAGGAAGTCACATTCCAATAAATAAAGATTTAAAATATTTATTGGATCATAAAGTTAACCATTCTATCCAACTCTTGATCGCAAGGACAACCTGAACATTGATACTTTTCAGTATACACTACAAGATAAGGAGATCATAAGTCAAATACAATGATTATATAATTTTACCATCGTGTTATCACTCTTTTTCTTCATAGTATTTATATGGCTCAATGGACTCACCATATGTATTATTAAGAGATCATATAAGCGAGTCAATTCAATGCCTCAATCTGATCATGGAAAGGGAGTATACTTCCAACAATTAAAAGGAAAATCGTAAGTATAAGACAATAACACAGTCTCTTCCATTTTTAGCAATAATATTTTAGAACTTTAATCAAGTTAGAAAAATTTATGCTAAAAAGGGGGATTGTGTCAGAGACTTTGTCCTGTTGGAGAGTAGAGGGTTAAAATTTTTTGAAACTAGCATGGGCTTTCTAAAAATTATTTTTAAATCCTTGTGTGTAAATTACCTCATGTTAGGAACAATAGCCTCTTTACCTAAATGGGGGGTGGAAATAATTGAGTGACTTTAATGGTTACTCATGACTTTTTTCCAATCTATATATCTGGGACAAGGTGTACTCCCATATGGGAAAGCCTAGATAGTATGACATGTTTATATGATGTCTGATGACCTTGTGACCATATCACTGGTGATAGAATACAGACCTGTAACGGATCCTACCCGTTACTGGGAGCTCTTGTCTGGGCATGGCATTTATTCACCCCTGGGCCCAAGGATTATGGATATTGGACACTCCTTTGTGCCCTGGCGTACAATCTCTCAAGCCCTTATCCTGGACTAAGAGACTTTGGCTAGCCTTATGTGGATAGGCAGCTGTACCAGAGGAAAGAACAATTCAAGGCTTGGGTGCTGCAAACTCTTCTGACCTGCAAAGGGTTAATCATTTGAGTTTGAGCATATTTACTTTCAATATGTATTGTAGTCCCCCAAGCCTTTTGGCTTAATTACTCAAGTCATTGTATTGAGCACTGTCCTGTGACCCCCCGCTGTGTGATTAATCCAATCATGTCTGCCCTATTATGTTTCCCTGAATCATTTGTTGTTGGTTCTTGGACCCTTTGTGGTGACTGAATTATCCCCATTGTATTCTGCCCTACCATTTGCTGTGTCCTATTGATGAACTGTGATTGAATTAAGTCTCCTGTACTGTGCTCCAAGTTAGTGTGGTTTGAAACTGTATAAATATGCTGTGGTTTGTTGTAATAAAATGAGTTCTGTTTTGGAGTGAACAAGGAGTTCTGGAGTCTTGTATTGCTTATGGTCTAAAGTATCCACTCTGATACCCATCTGCGCCAAGTATCCTGAATCGCTGACCGCCTGCTGCCAGTTTCCTGCGTCCTAACTTCGTGGACTGTCAGGCGGCGACGTGGACTCTTCCCTGCTTCCCTGCTTCCAGTGATCCTGTGGCTGTTTCCAGTGACCGTTCATACTTCAACTGGTGCATCCGACGGCGCTTATCTGCATCGAGAAGGAGAGACCCAGGAACAACGGCGGAAGGCGACGCGGTCCCTTCGCAGCTTCCGTTACATTGGTGGCATAGCGGTGGGATTTCTCCTTCATTCATCGGTTGCATCAAGTGAGATATGGAGGATGCTTTTGGGTCATATGAGGATCGCTTTGAATTAATCCGGTCTCAGTGGAGTTTCTGGCTGGGCGATATTGTAAATGACTTTATTCCAGAACTGGGTGGTTGCATCACAGAGGAGCTACGGATGCAAGATGCCTACTGGATGCTGGTAAATCACATTGAACAAGAGTATGGCCCCGTGCTCCCAGTAACCTTCTCCCCGGCCCGCTTGCGATGTAAGATCCAAGGGCTGGTATGGGATGCTTATCTGTGGGATTCGAACTTTGGCAGTCCAGAAAACGACCGTTTCTTGGAGCTTTTGGCCAAACGAGAAGATATGCTAGGGGGGTACGTCCCCATGAGCTTGCAAGAGGACTTGAGCGACACAGTCAGTTGGGAGTGTGAGGTGGAATACATGTATGCCAAATTAGTGCAAGAAATTCGGGAGGCCCTAGAGGAAGAAGAAAACTGGGGGGGTCACTCATCTGAGGAGGGCCTCAGTGAAGCTGAGGACCTGGATGGAGTTTCCCCTGTTCACTCCACACTGGTGAGTGGGAATTCGTTCCTCACCAGTGCCCCTGTTGTTGCCCCTGCATCAGGAAGTGGGAAAATCGTCCTTCCTGATACCCCTTTGCCCCTGAACTGTATTTTCCCTGAGCTGAGGAGTGGGAATGCGTTCCTCCTCAGTGAAGAAGATGCCTCGGCATCAGGGGATGGGACAGACGTCTCCCCTGATAGGCATGTTGCCCCTTCCCCTGTCTTTCCAGCTGCGGTGGATGAGATGCAGGTCCCCACCAGCAGCGATTGTATGTCCCAGCTGATGGGTGGGAGAGAGCCCATCAGTCCCTATGACCCCCCTGCTGTAGTGAGTGTGGAAGAGCTCACCAGCAGCCCCAAGATGATGCCCCCTGTGGGGTTGGAAAACACCCTGGAAGTGGAGCGGTATGTGCTCTCCAGGGCCACAGAGGATGCCGCCTTGAGGGATGGGACTGCGGTCTCCCTCAAGGCAGAGAAGGCCCTGGAAAGTGATGGCCTACAAGAGGAGGACCCCAGCGGACTGGAAGAGAGCAGTGCTGCTGGCCCTCCTGAGGATATGTTGTGTGAACTGATGGGTGGAGAAGAGTGCCCCATCAGCCCCCCTGTAAACCCTGACCTGGTGAGTGGGAGCGAGCTCACCAGGGTCTGGGAAACCCCTGCTGTGGTGAAGGAGATGCAGGTCCCCACCAGCAGCCCCAGTCCGTCCCCTGTTGCTGTTGCCCTGGAGAAGGGGAAGAATGTATTCTCCAGGTACATGGATAAGATGGCTAGAAGGATTGAGAGTGCCCTCCTCCCCAAGAGAAGAGATGGCCCTGATGTGAGGGGCCAGAAAGAAGAAGGGTCCAACACACTGCCTCACTGCAGTGCTGCTACTGCCCCGGAAGACCCTGGATGTTGCCCCAAGACCCCATTTCCTCCTGTGGATTTGAACTGTGAACTGATGGGTGGGAATGCGTTCCCCATCAGCACCCTTGTAACCCCTGGCGTGGGGCGTGGGAGCGAGCGCACCAGGCCCTGTGAAACTCTGGCTGGGATGAATGGGACAACAGTCCTCATCCCCAGCCCAACGATTGTGCCCCCTGAATTCCCTGAGTTCTGCATGGGGGGTTGGAATGTGCCCCAGAACGTTGCCCCAGCACAGGGGAGTGGGACAAACATCCTCTCCTGTCCCTCTGGGGCACTTGCCCAACTAAAAGGGGGAGATGTGCCCCTCTCCCCACACTTTGATTCCCAGGTCCCTGAGGATCCAGAGACACAATTGCCCCAGGGAGATCCACCGTATGTACTGGCTCTGGACCCTGAGCCCCTGGCCCCAGACCCAGGAGGGTCTAACCCCAACATTGGACTCCAGCTCTGAGTGGAGCATAGCCCAGGAGAGGCCGCCCAATTTGGTGATTGCCAGGGCCAGCAGGCACCAATATCCCTGGCCCAGGATTAAGAACCAAGACTGTACCCCTGGTTCAGGACAAAGGACTTGTTTCTATTACCAGGCCCGGACAAGGGGCTCACAGCAGCAATGCTCTCTTACATCGCCAAGCCAGCATTTCCTATTGCAACCGCTGGCTTGGTACAAAAAAGGGGGAGAAATGTAACGGATCCTACCCGTTACTGGGAGCTCTTGTCTGGGCATGGCATTTATTCACCCCTGGGCCCAAGGATTATGGATATTGGACACTCCTTTGTGCCCTGGCGTACAATCTCTCAAGCCCTTATCCTGGACTAAGAGACTTTGGCTAGCCTTATGTGGATAGGCAGCTGTACCAGAGGAAAGAACAATTCAAGGCTTGGGTGCTGCAAACTCTTCTGACCTGCAAAGGGTTAATCATTTGAGTTTGAGCATATTTACTTTCAATATGTATTGTAGTCCCCCAAGCCTTTTGGCTTAATTACTCAAGTCATTGTATTGAGCACTGTCCTGTGACCCCCCGCTGTGTGATTAATCCAATCATGTCTGCCCTATTATGTTTCCCTGAATCATTTGTTGTTGGTTCTTGGACCCTTTGTGGTGACTGAATTATCCCCATTGTATTCTGCCCTACCACTTGCTGTGTCCTATTGATGAACTGTGATTGAATTAAGTCTCCTGTACTGTGCTCCAAGTTAGTGTGGTTTGAAACTGTATAAATATGCTGTGGTTTGTTGTAATAAAATGAGTTCTGTTTTGGAGTGAACAAGGAGTTCTGGAGTCTTGTATTGCTTATGGTCTAAAGTATCCACTCTGATACCCATCTGCGCCAAGTATCCTGAATCGCTGACCGCCTGCTGCCAGTTTCCTGCGTCCTAACTTCGTGGACTGTCAGGCGGCGACGTGGACTCTTCCCTGCTTCCCTGCTTCCAGTGATCCTGTGGCTGTTTCCAGTGACCGTTCATACTTCAACTGGTGCATCCGACGGCGCTTATCTGCATCGAGAAGGAGAGACCCAGGAACGACGGCGGAAGGCGACGCGGTCCCTTCTCAGCTTCCGTTACAAGACCAAATTCCTGTCTCTTGATAAAATAACAGTTTATAGGTGCAATTTTTAATATGGAGTAAGTGTGACATCTTCAAGAATCATAGAGTTATTACTAGGAGGATGCATAATGAAATAACTCTTTATCATATCAGAGGAGATTGGGCTGGGCTTTATGATAAGGATTTTACCTTATAAAAATACTAGGCCTAGAATAGTTCTCTCTCTGGGCTTCCTGATTTGTTTTTTTTCCCTGAACTCCTTGAAGCAACATCTAAAGAAACACTAAGAAACTACACTTTAATTATTTGGTAACTATATCTTTGTTATATATTATTGATTCTGTAAGTTCTAAGAAACATATATTTCCTTTACACAATTTTTCTTATGTGGGCTGGCCACCCATTTTTAGAAATTATAATAAGCCTGTATTTGGCTTAGTTTATTCTAGTACAAAACAAAAATTTATAGATAGTGCTCCAACTTTAAACAGTCCATATATAAAAGTCCCAAAGGGATTATTTATTTTTATTTTATTGTCCAAGTCCCAATGCTCAAACCTATGAGCAAGCTGTGCTCACTTGCATGTAGTAAGGATAATACTGCAGACAAAATAAATAGGAGAGCACTTTATTATAATATCAAAATTAAAAAGCAACAATAACAATACCCCCTTCAGGGTATCTACTCACTAGAAACTCAATTAAAACATGCCAAATGTAATTCAAAATCAGCAGTTGTAGGATGTCCGTTCTCCTCTTTCTGTGTCCTGTATGCTTAGTGGCAAGCTGTCTCCTCACAGTGATCAGTGACCTGTGCCCAGGAAGACTGAGTTTGGATACTTGCTGTAAAAATAGAATAAGTATATTGTGTGTGGTGTAGTGTTGTAAGGGAGAGGTTAAAAAACAAATCTCTTTGCTGTGATACACGAAAATAATTGAAGTCTGGTGTGGTGGGAGTGGCTAATTGCTGTGTTTGTAATTGGTGGATTTCTGGCTTAAATAGCAGATATATAGTGAATACTTGAACGTGTGAATCTTGAATCAGTGTGTAAGTGCAGAAGTGTGGTAAGTGTGGGAATTTAGACAGGGGAATTCAAATACAGGGGGTTACTGTCACGGTTTAGATGTGAACACTCAGACAGAATGGTAAGGTTAAAATAACTTTATTAGAATAAAGTGCATACGGGTGTAAGCTCTAGACCTACAAACAGAACAGGAAGATATACCAGGAGTACAGAAATAAGGTCTGAACTAGACAGTAGGATACTGATAATACATCAAACAGGATCTGGCACACCTGGTGAGGTAACATACAGTCCCAAAACAGATGGTAGGGTGCCAACACAGGAGGTACACGAATAGGACAGACAGACCCAGACACCTGGGTACTGGAACCCGTACGGACAAATGGAAAGAACTGTTACTGGCTGGCAATTCAGAACTCTGGCAGAACCGGCAAGGCAACAAGTACACAGTCCTGGAATGGAAACAGGACTACAGTGGCATGGAGCCCACAGTAGAGGACTGGCACAACCCAGACGCTTGGGTACTGACCCAACTGGAGCGAGGCAACACTGACCAAGGCCCTAGCCCACTGGCAGGAAGCAACCATGTATATACAGACCACCCCTGAAAGGGTTAACAGAGACCTAGGCAGCTGTTACTGGAAAACCCTAGAATGCTAGGTGTGGATCAAGAAGAGGTAAGTACAGGAACGCAACTAGTGTCTCTCAACCTGCAAGCTGGAAATGCAACGCTGGCTCTTGAGCCCAAGACTCTGCAGTCAGAAATGGTAGTGCCCTTATACCTGGAAGCCCCAGGTACATACAGGGTTAAATGACAACGCCCAACTTAACTGCAACTCCCATAGGGAGTACCACACCGGTACTTTGATTGTACACACCACCGGATGGCAGTAGAGCAGCTTGAGCACACAGCTCAGCCTTAGGTCGACAGAAAACAGCTCCCCGCGGTGCACACCGAAAATCGCTGCAAGGCTCTGGAAACCGGTGACCTCACGGGGTCACCTAGAGGATCAGACTAGACACGGTAACCACGTGAATGGGAATCCACAGTGGGCAACACCCACGGCGCGGATGGCAGCCAACCACGGTCAGCAACGGAGCGGGTTCTACAGCCAGGATACTGTCAGCAACGGAGCGGGTTCTCAGCCAGGATACTGTTGGCAACGGACAGGGTTCTCAGCCAGGATACAATCAGCAATGGAGCGGGTTCTCAGCCAGGATACGGTCAGCAATGGAGCGAGTTCTCAGCCAGGATACGGTCAGCAACGGAGCGGGTTCTCAGCCAGGATACAGTCAGCAACAGAGCAGGTTCTCAACCAGGATACAGTCAGCAACGGAGTGGGTTCTCAGCCAGGATATGGTCAGCAACGGAGTGTAGCAACAGGAACTCAGGAACAAAATCGTAGTCAGGCAGGCCAGGTCATACACGAATCAGCATCAACATAGAACAAACTCAGGAACTCATACACCACAAAAGGGCGCCTAAGGGAGGACATCCCAGGGTATATAAAAGCAAGACCTAGTGGTAGCAATTAAACCCAGCCAATCAGAGAGCGGCAGTGATAATAATGTCGCCGTTCAGAATAGGAAAGCACGGGCACTATGATAGTAACCCCCTCTCAAAGACCCCCTCTCCTTGGAGGAGGACAAAGCTTAGAGGGAAATTTGGCATGGAACTATCTTAATAACACAGGAGCATGAATGTCAACATGCTTGACCCATGATCATTCCTCTGGGCCGTACCCCTTCCAATGAACCAGGTACTGGAGTTGCCCACGCACCCTGCGTGAGTCCACAATACTTTGGACCTCATACTTATCGTGGTCTTGGATGGAAACTGGAGCTGGCACCACCGGAGCAGAGGTATAGAGGTTACAGACAAGAGGTTTAAGTAGAAAGACATTGTGAATACGCATATTAACGAGGAGGTCCAATGCATAGGAAACAGGATTGATTCTCCGGAGAACTTTGAATGGACCAATAAACCATGGAGCAAACTTTTGACAAGGAGTTTGTAAATTCAGGTTCTTTGAAGAAAGCCACACACGGTCCCCAACCTGAAACACCGGAGCTGGCAACCTCCTGTTGTTGGCATGATGCCTGTAACTCTGAAAGGATTCACGTAGCGAGGTCTGTACTTGTGCCCAGATAGAACAAAGCTGTCTGTGGTGTTCATCAAGGGCTGGCATCTGTTGTGCCTGAAAGGCATCTAGAAGCAAGGATGGTTGGTACCCATAACTGACAAGAAATGGGGAGCTTCCGGATGAATTATTAATCGCACAGTTTCTCGCAAACTCAGCCCAAGGTAGCAGTTCAGCCCAGTCATCATGATGATTGGATACAACGCAGCGGATAAATTGTTCGAGATCCTGGTTAGAGCGTTCAGCAGCTCCATTGGTCTGTGGGTGGTATGCAGACGAATAAAATAACTGAATACCCATTTGGCCGCAAATTGCTTCCAGAACATAGAAATAATTTGGCTGCCCTGGTCTGATATCAACACCTGAGGTACTCCGTGGAGTCTGAATACCTCACGAGCAAACTGCCAACTCCTTAGCTGAGGGCAAACCAGGCAAGGGAACGAAATGGGCCATTTTCAAAAATCTGTCTACCACCATTAATATGAAAGTGAAACCCTTCGAGGCAGGTAATTCACCCAGAAAATCAATAGACACATGTGACCAAGGACGATCCCCGTTAGGAACAGGTTGCAATAGGCCCACAGGCAAATGTGGAATGGGCACATACAGCACGAGCTGCTGTGAAATCAGCGCAATCTGCCCTTAGTGTGGGCCACCAGAAGATACGAGATAATGACCAAATTAGTTGGTCTGTGCCCACATGGCCAGCTGCTCGTGAAGCATGATATGTTTCAAGGAGTTTAGCCCGAAAAGGTTCAGCTACAAAACATTTGCCCATGGGTTTTTCAGGAGGAGATTCAGCTTGAGTAGCCAAGATCTCTTGACCTAAAGGAGACGTGATGCTAGTCCGCATGGTGGCCAAGATGTGATCTCAAGGAATAATAGGTACTGGCTGTTCCTCAGATTCCAATTCAGGACCATGCTGCATGGACAGCGCATCAGCTCTTACATTCTTAGAGCCAGGTAAATAGGAAACAATGAAGTTAAAGCGAGAGAGAAAGAGGGCCCATCTGGCTTGTCTAGGAGACAATCTTTTAGCTTCTGAAAGGTACAACAGATTCTTGTGTTCGGTTAATATAAGGATCGGTACCCTGGTGCCTTCCAACAAGTGATGCCACTCACGTAAGGCCAAGATAATTGCCAATAATTCACGGTCACCGATCCCATATACTGATTGCGCTTTTGTTAATTTTTTAGAAAAGAAACCACATGGCTTAAGTGGTTGACCCGGACCAGACCTCTGAGAAAGAACTGCCCCTACACCAGTATCCGACGCATCTACTTCAAGTATAAATGGTAGGTCCACCTTGGGGTGCGACAGGACTGGTGCAGAGGCAAACGCTGCTTTGAGTGCCTCAAAAGCCTCAGCTTCCTTGGACCATTCTGATGCCTTAGCTCCCTTATGTGTCAGGTCTGTGAGGGGTTTGACAATTCTGGAAAAGTCACGGATAAATTTAAGATAATAGTTGGCGAAGCCAATAAACCTTTGAATAGCCTTGAGGCCCTTAGGACGAAGCACCGCTGACAAGTTCTCTTTATCCATGGAAATGCCCTGACTTGAAATAACATAACCAAGGAATGGTACCATGGATCTATGAAACTCACATTTGTCAAGTTTACAAAATAATTTATTCTCCCTTAATCTTTGAAGTACGGTAGCCACATGCAAGCGATGAGTCTCTAAATCGGGAGAATAAACTAAAATGTCATCTAGATAGACGACTACACAGGACTGCAACAAGTCGCGGAGAACATCATTAATTAGTTCCTGAAATACTGCTGGGACACTACACAACCCGAATGGCATTACCAAGTACTCGTAAAGCCATTGCAAGTATTAAAAGCGGTTTTCCACTCATCACCTTCCTTGATACGGATGAGGTTATAGGCTGCTCTCAGATCTAATTTAGTGAATATTGTCACCCCCTGGAGGCGATCAAACAGCTCGGTGATGAGTGGAATTGGGTAAGCACTTTTAACCATCAACTTATTAAGGCCTCTATAGTCTATACATGGCCTTAATTCCCCAGACTTCTTTTTTACGAAGAAAAATCCAGCCTCCGCGGGCGAGGATGCCCCTTTCTAGGACACCAGAGATATACTCCTCCATGGCCAAATTCTCATCACATGAGAGGGTATACGTTCTGCCCCTAGGAGGGACAGCACCAGGCGTAATATCAATGGCACAGTCATACACCCTGTGCGGTGGCAAAGTGCTAGCCTCTCCCTTACTGAATGCCACCACGCGGGGGTAGGAACCCTTGTGGCCTTGGAACTGGTAGCTGCTTGAGTTCGACGCTTGGGAGCGGTGCTCAGGTGCGTTGACGGCGTGCCAGGTACTCCGTTGCTGCAGCCGTAGCTGAGTAAAGGTGCTGGTCGCGAAACCAGATTGTTCCACCCCAGTTGAGCCGGGGTGCAACCAGGATGAGAGTACCCGGGATCCGTGTAGCCAGAACCAAAAGTCAACTGAGGGTGAGCAGGATGGTAATGAGGAACTAGAAGGCCGGGAGCGGTCAGACAAGCCGGGTCAGGATACCAGAGAGCCAGGAATGGTCGGACAAGCTGGGTCAGGATACCAGAGAGTCAGGAATGGTCAGACAAGCCGGGTCAGGATACCAGAGAACCAGGGAAAGTCAGACAAGCCGGGTCAGGATACCAGAGACCCAGGGAAGGTCCGACAAGCCGGGTCAGGATACCAGAGAACCAGGGAAGGTCAGACAAGCCGGGTCAGGATACCAGAGGTTCAGGAAAGATCAGATAAACTAGGTAGCTAAACACAGAAAGCTCGTGGAACGGGCAAGGACTGAAGGGCAACTGGTTGCTTAAATACCTAGGCTGACCAATGGGAACAAGGAGGCAGACCTGAGTCCCATTGGGCAAAACAGCCCAAAGGAAACAGAGGTCTGCCAAAAACCCAAATGGACTTATGAAGTGTCCAATGGGTGAGCAGAGATCTATCCTCTCCTATTGGGCATAGGACAATGCCCAATGAAGGAGAGGAGGACACACTGACAGATGGTGCTGCTAGTCAGAAGCAGAACCCCGGCGGTGGATCCGTACACAGCGGCGGCGGCTGCGGGAGGAGACAGGCACAGAGCCAGGAGCCCCATGGTGGACCTGCACACAGCGGCGGCGGCCGCGAGAGGTGACATTACCCTCCCCCCAACGGGAGGCCTCCGGACAACCGGGTTTGGACGGGAAGGCCTGATGAAAGGCACGGCGCAGGGCAGGGGCGTGCATGTCGGGAGCCGGAACCCAGGAATGCTCTTCAGGGCCATAGCCCCGCCAATCCACAAGATACTGCAGAGAACCACGGACAATGCGAGAGTCCAAAATCTGTCGGACCACGTACTCCTCCTGTCCATCGACAAGCACTGGAAGGGCAGACACGGAGGGGGTAGAAAAGCGGGTACAAAGGACTTTCTTCAGGAGGGATACATGTAAGGAGTCGGGAATAAGAAGGGAGGACAGGAGATCCAGGGCAAACGTCACTGGAGTGAGCTGGGCACGGACACGAAACGGGCCGATAAACAGAGGGCCAAATTTGCCGAGGGTTGCTGGAGACGGAGATTCTTGGTTGATAGCCAAACCTCATCGCCCGTAGAGATGGAGGCACCAGGGATCTGACGTCGGTCGGCTGCTTTCTTAAAACGTTTGGCAGCTGACACCAAGCGGGTACGTACTCGTAGCCAATGTGACTCCAGGTCGTTCAAATGTGAGTCTACAGCAGGTACTCCAGAAGGGGATGATATAGGCAGGGACCGAGGATGAAAGCCGACCGCGGCAAAGAAGGGAGAGCACTGGAATGCCTCATGACGACTGCTGTTAAAGGCGAATTCGGCCAATGGGAGGAGACTAGACCAGTCATCCTGGAGGGGACCGACGAACAGACGTAAGTATTGTTTGAGTGACTGGTTCGCTCCGTCTGTCCGTTGGTCTGAAGGTGATAGGCCGTGGATAAGTTTACTGAAATACCCAGTCAGGTACAGAACGCTCTCCAGAACCATGAGGTAAACTGACTGCCCCGTTCAGAGACTATTTGCAGGGGTAGTCCATGGAGCCTGAATATCTCCCTGAGGAAGAGATCAGCCAGCTGTGGGGCCGAGGGCAGTTTAGGCAGTGGGATGAAATGGGCTTGACGGGAGAAACTGTCAACCAGAACCAGAATCACTGTGTTTCTATTGGACGGTGGTATGTCCACAATGAAGTCCATGGCAATGTGCGTCCACGGAATAGAGGGCACCGGGAGAGGCTGGAGAAGACCAGTAGGCTTGGTGTGTGGTCGTTTGTTTCTGGCACAATGATGGCACCCTCAGACAAAGTCATTGACATTGGATTGCATGGAAGGCCACCAGAACTGTCGTTGGACCAGATCGAGTGTCCGGGATATTCCAGGATGACCAGAAGTGGGTGCCTGATGAGCCCATTGAAGGATTTCCACTTGATAAAGAGCAGGAATGAAGAGTTGTCCAGGAGGACAAGTGGTATCTACATTTTGCTGAGCCTTTTGGATCTCACACAGCGTGGCAGTGGACAGGGCAGAAAGGATTTTAGTGCTGGGTACTATAGGTTCCGGAAACTCCTCAATAGGCATGGTAACAGATTGGCGAGACAAGGCGTCAGCTTTGATGTTCTTGGTTCCCGGAAGGTAGGTGATAGTGAATTGAAACTGGGTAAAGAACATGGCCCATCGGGCCTGGCGGGGATTAAGGCGCTTCGCTTTCTCAAGATATTGTAGGTTCTTGTGGTCGGTATAAATAGTAAAGGGTATACCTGAACCTTCAAGAAGGTGGCGCCATTCCTCAAGTGCGAGTTTCATGGAGAGGAGTTCCCTGTTCCCCACATCGTAATTGCGTTCAGCGGTTGATAGTCGGCGGGAGAAGAAAGAGCAGGGGTGGAGTACATTGGTAACTGGGTCTCGTTCAGAGAGTACTGCCCCAACCCCCTCTTCGGAGGCATCTACCTCAAGGACTAAAGGTCTGGTCATGTCTGGGTAGCGAAGGATAGGGGCAGATGTGAGGGTGGCGAAAGCTGCAACGGCTTCAGGGCTCCAGGTTCTAGGGTCCGCTCCTTTTCTAGTAAGGGAGGTAATGGGTCCGATGACAGTGGAATAGTTCCGAATGAATCGCCTGTAGTAATTTGCAAACCCTAGAAAGCGCTGTACTCCACGGAGATCAGTAGGACAAGGCCATTGAGTAACCGTTGAGACTTTAGCGGGATCCATCCGCAGGCCTGAATGTGATATGATGTATCCAAGGAAGGGTAGGCTGTTCTTCTCAAACTCACATTTTTCCAGTTTGGCGTACAGTCCATTGTCCCTGAGACGTTGAAGAACGGCCTTGACATGTATTCTATGGAGTGCGAGAGTGGGGGAATACACTAGAATATCATCTAGATACACGATAACGTGGGATAGTAGCATATCTCTAAACACGTCATTTACAAAAGCCTGGAAGACATCCGGGGCATTACACAGCCCGAAGGGCATGACCAGGTATTCGTAATGCCCAAAATGTGAATTAAAAGCTGTCTTCCACTCGTCTCCTGACCGGATCTGGACTAGATTGTATGCCCCTTGGAGATCCAGCTTTGTAAACCAGGCTGCCCCTTGAAGCAGGTCGAAGAGCTCAGGAATAAGTGGCAGGGGGTACTTGTTCTTTATAGTAATCTGATTCAGCCCCCGATAGTCCTCACAGGGTTGGAGACCCCCGTCTTTCTTGCCAACTAAGAAGAAGCCAGCCCCGGCCGGAGATGTCGAGGGGCGGATGAATCCTCGGGCTAAATTGTCCTGAATGTATTCAGCCAAGGCTGTCATCTCAGGATGGGACAAGAGATAGGTGCGACCCTTAGGCAGAGTAGTGCCGGGAAGGAGGTCAATCGGAAATCGTATTTATGATGTTGGGGCAAGGTCTCGGCTCGTTTCTTGGAGAATACATCACTGTACTCAAGATAGACTGGGGGTAGAACGGTGGAACAAGACACTGTACAGATGCCGAGCAACTGTGGTTAACCAAAAGCTGAGATAGGCCAGATTTGACACATGAAGAACCCCACCGAACAAGTTCTCCATGTCTCCAGGATATCAAGGGGTCATGACGACGGAGCCAGGGAAGACCTAGAACAACTGGCTCCAGAGGGGAATACACTAGATCAAAGGCCTTAGTTTCCATATGAAGAACCCCAGTAGTGACTTGTAACGGTGCGGTTTCTAAAGTGACTCTTCCATCGCCCAACGAATTACCATCAAGGGAAGTGACAAGGAGAGGCAGTTCTTTGGAACGGCAAGGAATACCGAGAGACCTAGCCCAAGTAAAATCCATGAATAATCCAGCTGCGCCGGAATCAATGAATGCCAAAACGGAGGTTACTCCAGAGGACCACCGGATCGTTACAGGCACATGGATGTGTGAGGGTGAGCGGAGAGGCTGGGTCTTAAGGCTTAGCGAACCACCTCTGAGGCGAGCTAAGCCATTGTGTTTCCCTGCCGGGTAGGACATTGCCGCAGCATGTGTCCCTTCAGGCCGCAATAAAGGCATAGACCTAGTGCGCGACGTCTCTTTCTCTCCTCTTCAGAGAGCCGCGTGACTCCTCCCACCTCCATGGGCGTCTCACGAGGGGGTGAACTGTCAGTTGGCGCTGAAGAGGGAATTCCACGCTGTCTTCTGCCCCGGTCCCGTTCTTGTTGCCTCTCGTGCATGCGTCTATTGAGATCTAGGCACAGCGTGATAAAATCCTCCAAGCCATCAGGAGTGTCACGATATGTCAGGGCATCCTTAAGACGTTCATTGAGACCACGGCGGAAAGCCGCCCTAAGAGCCCCCTGACCCCAATCGATCTCATAAGACAAGGTCCGGAATTCGACCGCGTATTGGCTAATGGTCCTTTGGCCTTGGCACAGATCCAAAAGGGCAGCTTCAGCAGAGGCACTTCTGCCTGGGATGTCAAATACCGCCTTCAAGGCAGCAATAAAATCCTCTGAATCGTCTAGTAGGGGCGATCGCTGTTCTACCAGCTGGAAGGTCCAGGCCAGTGCTTCACCTTTGAGGAGGGAGATTATAAAAGACACCCACGCTGCATGGATACCAAAGGACTGAGGCAAGGTCCAGTTGAGCCGGGGTGCAACCAGGATGAGAGTACCCGGGATCCGTGTAGCCAGAACCAAAAGTCAACTGAGGGTGAGCAGGATGGTAATGAAGAACTAGAAGGCTGGGAGCAGTCAGACAAGCCGGGTCAGGATACCAGAGAGCCAGGAATGGTCGGACAAGCCGGGTCAGGATACCAGAGAGTCAGGAATGGCCAGACAAGCTGGGTCAGGATACCAGAGAGCCAGGGATGGTCAGACAAGCCGGGTCAGGATACCAGAGAGCCAGGGAAAGTCAGACAAGCCGGGTCAGGATACCAGAGAACCAGGGAAGGTCAGACAAGCCGGGTCAGGATACCAGAGGTTCAGGAAAGATCAGATAAACTAGGTAGCTAAACACAGAAAGCTCGTGGAACGGGCAAGGACTGAAGTGCAACTGGTTGCTTAAATACCTAGGCTGACCAATGGGAACAAGGAGGCAGACCTGAATCCCATTGGGCAACACAGCCCAAAGGAAACAGAGGTCTGCCAAAAAACCAAATGGACTTATGAAGTGTCCAATGGGTGAGCAGATATCTTTCCTCTCCTATTGGGCATAGGACAATGCCCAATGAAGGAGAGGAGGACAAACTGACAGATAGTGCTGATAGTCAGGAGCACCGGACATGACCTCTGGCGGGCCAAACCAACTCTACAAATCAGAGTATGCCACAGATGAGAGTGACAGGAGGATCACAGGCACTGTGATACCGAGATACTGCGCCCAGGGATTTCAAAGACACTTTGAAAGGCCCTCACAAATTCGCCAAAGTTGGTAGTAATGGGTTTAGCTGTCTCCTAAATCGGATTGGCACAGGCTAGAGCCCTTCCAGTCAATAGTGAAATCATGAACCCGATTTTGCTTCTCTCCGTAGGAAAGGCTTGGGGAGCCAGTTCCAAAAAAATCTCCAGCTGGTTAAGGAAACCTCTACAGAGGGTAGGTTCCCCATCATATCTCAACGGTAATGGTGCCATAGCAGATAGCCCTTTATACTGCATACAGACATTCGAATCTTGGACTGTCGGTGCCAGAACTGGTGTGGCCACCGGGGACGGAATGGATCTATCCAAGTGTGCAGTCCGCTCCAGCATAGTTTGCACCACCACGGACAGTTGATCAAGACGTTACTCATACATATCCATTCTCCAAGGGATATTGACCGAACTTCCTTCAACGGACTTGTCTGAGGTCATTGGCCCTTTCGTACTGTCACGGTTTAGATGAACACTCAGACAGAATGGTAAGGTTAAAATATCTTTATTAGAATACAAACAGAACAGGAAGATATACCAGGAGTACAGTAATAAGGTCTGAACTAGACAGATACCGATAATACATCAAACAGGATCTGGCACACCTGGTGAGGTAACGTACAGTCCCAAAACAGATGGTAGGGTGCCAACACAGGAGGTACACGAATAAAACAGACTGACCCAGACACCTGGGTACTGGAACCCGTACGGACAAATGGAAAGAACTGGTACTGGCTGGCAATTCAGAACTCTGGCAGAACCGGCAAAGCAATGAGTACACAGTCCTGGAATGGCAACAGGACTACAGTGGCATGGAACCCACAGTAGAGGACTGGCACAACCCATACGCCTGGGTACTGACCCAACTGGAGTGAGGCAACACTGACCAAGGCCCTAGCCCACTGGCAGGAGGCAACCGTGTATATGCAGACCAGCCCTGAAAGGGTTAACAGAGACCTAGGCAGCTGCTACTGGAAAACCTTAGAACGCTAGGGGTGGATCGAGAAGAGGTAAGTACAGGAACGCAACCAGTGTCTCTCAACCTGCAAGCTGGAAATGCAACGCTGGCTCTTGAGCCCAAGACTCTGCAGTCAGAAACGGTAGTGCTCTTATGCCTGGAAGCCCCAGGTACATACAGGGTTAAATGACAACGCCCAACTTAACTGCAACTCCCATAGGGAGTGAGCCCAGCACTACTAGGGAGGCAGACACAGAGAGTGATCAGAGTAACTCAGTCAGTGTGTAACCCACCGCACCGGTACTTTGATTGTACACACCACCGGATGGCAGTAGAGCAGCTTGAGCACACAGCTCAGCCTTAGGTCGACAGAAAACAGCGCCCCACGGCACACATCGAAAATCGCTGCAAGGCTCTGGAAACTGGTGACCTCATGGGGTCACCTAGAAGCTCAGACTAGACACAGTAACCACGTGGATGGGAATCCACTGTGGGCAACGACCACAGCGCGGAAGGCAGCCAACCACGGTCAGCAACTGAGCAGGTTCTACAGCCAGGATACCGTCAGCAAAGGAGCGGGTTCTCAGCCAGGATACTGTCAGCAATGGAGCGGGTTCTCAACCAGGATACAGTCAGCAACGGAGTGGGTTCTCAGCCAGGATACAGTCAGCAACGGAGCGGATTCTCAGCCAGGATACAATCAGCAATGGAGCGGGTTCTTAACCAGGATATGGTCAGCAACGAAGTGTAGCAACAGGAACTCAGGAAGAAAATCATAGTCAGGCAGGCCAGGTCACACACGAATCAGCATCAACACAGAACAAACTCAGGAACTCGTACACCACGAAAGGGTGCCTAAGGAAGGACATCCCAGGGTATATAAAGGCAAGCCCTAGTGGTAGTAATTAAACCCAGCGAATCAGAGAGCAGCAGTGATAATAATGTCGCCGTTCAGAATAGGAAAGCACGGGCACCATGATAGTTACACAGGGGAACTATCACAGTGCCCGTGATTGCCGCATTTCAGTGTCTATCACCTGTAGGGGGCTCCCATTGGCTGTCTGCTGTCAGCCCGTCTCACATTGCCTTTTTAAACTCAGTACGGGCACCCTTTGGTTGCCCTTTCGTGGTGTCTGACAGCATCCTATTTGTCCTGTCTGCTGTAGCTGATTGGGCCTGTTCCTGAGTTCCTGAGTTCATGAGGCGATCTGTTCCTGTGTTCCTGCTTGCTTGCCGTTCCAGTCCGGTTCCGGTTGTTCTCCCTGGTTGCTGATGCTCTGGTTGCCCGTCAGCTCAGTGGTGCTCGACCCAGTTGATCCTCTGCCTGGTTCCAGTGGTATCCCGTCTCCAGTCGCTGAGGCGACATTGCTGTCCTTCAGCTCCGTAGTCATTACTGTTGTTAGTCCCAGCGTGCGGACGCTGGTTTACTCCATTAAGCCTTGCAGCTCATTACTGTTGTCGGTTCCAGCGTGCGGATGCTGGTTTACTCGATTAAGCCTTGCGGCTCATTACTGTTGTTGGTCCCAGCGTGCGGACACTGGTTTACTCCATTAAGCCTTGCAGCTTATTACTGTTGTCGGTCCCAGCGTGCGGACGCTGGTTTACTACATTAGCCTTACGGCTCATATTACTGTCAGTTGGTCCCAGCGTGCGGGCGCTGGTTTACTCCATTAGCCTTGCGGCTCATATTACTGTCAGTCGGTCCCAGCGTGCGGACGCTGGTTTACTCCTTTAGTCTGTGGCTCTCATTACTGTAGTTGGTACCAGTGTGCAGACGCTGGTTGCTCTGGTTGCCTTCTGCGTCACATCTACCTGTGTATTCCCTACATAGGACTCTGGTTTACTCCCTGACTTTTAGTCAGGTAATTGGAGGTTCAGTGGATGCTGTCCAGTCCTAACAACATTCTGTCCTCTAGTCTACAGGCATGAGATTTTGCTTGTGTGAGACTGCTTGACCGAGTCGCTATTGTTCCATCCTACTGTCATTGTCATCTGACAGTCATTTTGGTCTCAGTGGTGTCACCCCTCTTGGGCTGCCCTGCCCGGTATTGGTAAGGCCGGTAGAACCTTTCACGTTGCCACTCTTAGGTTGCCTTACCCGGTATTAGCAGGGCCGGTAGAGCCTACTCCTCACATTTCCCTCAGGCTGCCTTGCCCGGTATTGGTAAGGCCGGTAGAACCGGTACATTATCATCTTACGGTTGCCTTACCTGGTATTGGCAAGGCCGGTAGAGCCTATTCCTTCTATTCCATCTGAGTTGCCTAGGTTGCCTTGCCTGGTATTATTGGCAGGGCCGGTAGAACCTATATTTATTGTCAATTGCTTTATGTAGTGTTTGTATGTGTATGAAAACCCTATGGGATTGCCTTAACTTTTCAGTAAAGTTATGTTTTTACCTAAACCTTACATCTGAGAGTCTTAACAAAATGTGACAGGAACACATTTATCAATCTTATTGTGCAGCTATTTTTTGTCTACCTGCCTTTTTAACTTGTGGTAACTGGCCCATATGAGTGGTAGCATGACTGTCCATTTAACTCAGTGCACAAACTGCCATATGTTTGCACGCCTGGAACAACCATTCCAGGGTGCATACCTCTGTGGCAGATGTGAGCAAGTGGTCTCTCTGGAAGCTTGTATTAGAGATCTGGAGGGGCAGATTGCAACATTGAGAGAGACAGCCAATCTTGAGAGGGGTCTGCTGACTGAGCAGCAGGAAGCGGTGGTAGGTAGTTCTGGGGGTAGAGACTGTACAAAGAAAGAGCAGTTAGCCAGATGAGTTACAGTTAGACATAGCAAGGGGGGTGGACAGAGGAATAGGGAGGACACTTGTCACATTTTTAAGAACTCTCAGACAATTTGGTAAGCTTAAAACAACTTTATTAAGAATAATAAAGTACACAGGATCCCCTTCACAGGTCCAGATCCGGACAGTACCAAGGCACTTCCCAAATCTGACACAGATCAGGGTACAGAAACAAGCTAAACAGTCAATAATATAATAGCAGGAACAGATGACTGGAACCAGTAACAGAACCTCAACAGTACCACCTAGGAAGCGACCCACAAGCTGAGGATAGGTACCGCAGGGCAGAATCCCCAGGAGCTGGGGAAGATAGAACAGGCAACCGGAACACTGAAAAGTGACACGGTCCTGGTAACTGGAGAGCACCCTGACTAACTCTGGTCTGCTGTAGGTTAGCAGGCAGGATGACCAGAGGTAGGACTGACCAGATGGACAGGGAGAATCCCTGAGGACTGGACAATGGAGGGAACTCAGGCAGGCACAGGACCAGTCCAGAGGACTGAGGCAACCACAGGCAATACTGGCAGGAGCAGGCTCAATCTCAGGAGATATAGGTGACTGAAAGCAACACTGACAGGCACTGGCTCAATCTCAGGAGATATAGCTAACCGAAGGCAACACTGACAGGCACTGGCTCAGGCTCAGGCTACTGGGGTAACCGCAGACTAAAACGGACAGGCACAGGCTCAGGCTCGGAAGACTGAGGAGAGGAGGCTCTACTGACACGCACTGGCTGGGCACTAGCCTCGAAGGCTAGGATAGCGGGAGGTCACAAATAGAGCACAACCACTGACAGGAATAGCAAGCATAGTCAGACCTTGGAATGCACAGAGAGAGCTATGGAGCCACTGTCTACATCGGTACCAGAGAGCGCTAATAAGCCGCAGCCTGGATTGGTACACAGAAAGCGGTAGTCAGCCACAGCCTGGATTGGTACACAGAGAGCGGTAGTCAGGCAGTCCGGGTCAGCAACGGTAACACGGCAACAGAGACAGGAGCAAGGTCAGGCAAAACCGGATCATACACGGAGCAGGAATCATAGCAACAAACTCCAGGTCAGGAACACCATGAAAGGGCACCAAAGGTTTGACAGGACTGAGCTTAAAAAGGCAAACACTGGGTGGAGCAGAAGCCAGTGGCCAATAAGAACACAGCAGGAAATAGGCAGGAAGTAGCAATGTCGACAAGGTGAGATCATCGTGATAACGCTCCTGTGTTTACTTATCCTAACAGATTTGCTACAATGAGTAATGATGTTGGGGATGCTGACACAGGAATGTCTTTGCTGGACAGGACTGTTCTCTCTAACAGCAGGGTGAACAGCCCCTCTAGCACGGATGGGATCCGGGACTCAGGCAGACAGATGGTGGTGGTAGGGGATTCTATTCTTAGGAAGACAGAGAGGGTAATCTGTTGCCAAGATCTCCACAATCGTACAGTTTGCTGTCTCCCGGAGGATGGTTAGAGGGCTGGAGGAGACTTTAAACTAGAAAGGGGGGGGAGAGGGAGCTGCAACACAGGCTGGGGAAGGTAGTATAATTGAGGAAATGGGATTAGAGAAGGGGCATGGGGGTGGAGAGGGGGAATGGGCTAGTTCATCTAATAGAGAGTTGATATTGTTAAAGCCTGATAAAAGACAAATACATTTGACAAAAAACAAAATCTTTAGGAATGGCAAAAGGATAAAATGTATGCATGCAAACGCTCGCAGTCTGGCTGGTAAGATGGGGGAACTAGAAATGATTGCAGTACATGAGCAGTATGATCTGATTGAAGTGTCTGAAACCTGGTTAGATGATACATATGACTTGGCAGTCAATCTAGAGGGTTATTCACTTTTTAGGAGGGACAGGGTTAATACAAGGGGAGGAGGGGTATGCCTATATATAAAGCGGGCCTTGAAACCTAGTCTAAGGATAGATATAAATGAAGGGTCCAATGAAAAGGTAGAGGCCTTGTCTGTTGAAATACACACTGGGGGCACACATAATAAAAATATATTGGTGGGGATTTGCTACAAGCCACCTAATGTTGGGGAGTTGGAGGAAGCCCAATTTTTACTGCAAATGGAAAAGGCTGCTAGGTCAGCAAAGGTCATTATAATGGGAGATTTCAACTATCCTGAAATTGACTGTAGCAATATGACTTCTGGCACAGCAATGTGAAATATTTTTCTAAGTATGATCAATGATAATTTTATGTCCCAACTAGTAGAGGAGCCAACTAAAAAAGAGGCCTTGCGTGACCTAGTGCTCTCAAAGGATTCTGACATAGTATCATACATAGTAACATGGTAAATTAGGTTGAATGAAGACACAAGTCCATCAAGTTCAACCTTCTCCTCATACCCCAGTAACTGAGAATTTTATAGCTTTCCTGCTACCAATTAAATTAGTCTTTATCAGACCTTCCTGATCAGCCTACTGATAAACAGAATAACTCTATATGTTCCCTTTGGAAAGAAACGTATCTAATCTTCTCTTAAATGTATCCATTTTATCTGCCATAACCACCTCCCTGGGCAATGAATTCCACAATTTAACAGACCTTACCGTAAAAACACCCTTCCTCTTCTGAAGTTTAAACATCCTTTCCTCTAATCTCAAGGGGTGTCCCCTGGTCACCTGATCAGGTCTTGGAATAAATTGATCCTTGTATTGACCTCTCATATACTTGTACAATGTGATAAGGTCTCCTCTTAGCCGTCTTTTCTCTAGAGTAAATAAACCAAGTTTGCTTAGTCGTTCCTCATATGTCAAGTCCTCCATTCCCTTAATTCATTTTGTTGCTCTCCGCTGTACCCTCTCAAGTTCTAGTATATCCTTTTTCAGAACCGGTGCCCAAAATTGCACTGCATGCTCAAGGTGAGGTCTTACCAATGATTTGTATAATGGCAAAATAACGTTATCCACTCTTGCTTCGATACCTTTTTTTTATACAATTCAGGATTTTGTTTGCCTTTGCTGCTGCTGTTTGACACTGGTCACTGTTTCCAAGTTTGTAGTTGACATGGATACCCAGGTCTTTCTCTATCAATGAGTCCCCTAAAATTATTCCATTAAGTTCATAAGTAGACTTGGGATTGTTTCCTCCCAAATGCATGACTTTACACTTCCCCACATTAAACTTCATATTCCATATGTTTGCCCAATCTGACATTGTATGTAAGTCTCTCTGTAGAGAGAAAATATCCTGTTCTGAATTAATGACCTTGCATAATTTAGTATCATCTGCAAATATTGATAATTTGCTTTCTATATCTATTTCCAGGTCATTTATAAACATGTTAAAAAACAGCCGACCTAATACTGAACCCTGAAGTACTCCACTCTCCACTTTAACTGTATTGGAGAATTTTCCATTTACAACCACACACTGTTCCCTATCCTTCAGCCAGTTTTGTATGCAATTGCAAAGGTTATCTCCTAGCCCCAATTTCCTTATTTTATACACCAGCCTTCTGTGTGGCACTGTATCAAATGCCTTTGCAAAGTCTAGATATACTACATCAACTGCCTTGCCATTGTCAAGGTTGTTGCTTACCTTCTCATAGAAGCTGAAAAGATTAGTTTGGCATGATCTATTCTTCATAAAACCATGTTGATTTGTGCTAATGTTGTGCTAATGTTGTAATCTTGAATTTAGTCCCTTATTATCCCTTCTAGCAGTTTTCCCACTACAGAGGTCAAACTCACTGGTCTATAATTCCCAGGTTATGTTTTAGTTCCCTTCTTAAATAGAGGCACTATGTGAGCCTGTGGTAATAGAATCTTACATAGTTACATAGTTACATAGTAATTTAGGTTGAAAAAAGACTTGCGTCCATCCAGTTCAACACTTTTCCTATTCCTGTTTACCATCGCTGACCCAAAAGAAGGCATCTGACTCCAAATGGCAATCAGATTTCTCCCTGGATCAACAAGCCCTAACTAAATATTAATCCCAATACTAACGTGCATAGCCCTCTATATTATGCTCTTTTAAATAAGTATCCAGGCCCCTTTTAAAGGCATCTAATGTATTTGATAGCACCACCTCCTCCGGAAGTGCATTCCATACCTTTATTGTCCTTACTGTAAAGAAACCCTTCCGCTGTTGTAGATTAAATCTCCTTTCCTCAAGTCTAAGCGGGTGGCCCCTTGTCCTGTGTACTGTTCTGTTAATGAACAGGTCTTTTGAAAGCCCTTTATATGGGCCTTGAACATATTTATATAGTGTTATCATATCCCCTCTAAGACGCCGTTTCTCTAGTGTGTACAAGTTTAACTTTTCTAGCCTCTCTTCATAACTAAAACTTTCCATTCCCCTTACTAGTTTTGTAGCCCTCCTCTGCACTCTCTCTAGTTCCATAATGTCCTTCTTCAGAAAGGGCGCCCAGAATTGAACAGCATATTCTAGGTGGGGTCTTACCATGGACCTGTAAAGAGGTATAATTATATCTTCCTCCCTTGAGTCAATACCCCTTTTAATACATGCCAATATCTTATTGGCCTTTGCAGCTGCCAGCTGGCACTGCATGCTACTGCTAAGTCTATTGTCTACCAATACTCCTAAATCCTTTTCATTAGTAGATTTCCCCAGAGAAACATCATTTAAACTATATGTTGCATTTTTATTATTATACCCAAAATGCATAACTTTACACTTCTCTATATTGAATCTCATTTGCCATTTGCCTGCCCAGTTACTCAATTTGACCAAATCCTCTTGTAATGAAGACACATCCAGTTCAGACTTTATTACCTTACTTACTTTTGTGTCATCGGCAAACACTGATACATGGCTTCCTATGCCCTCTGGGAGGTCATTAATAAACAAATTAAAAAGAAGAGGACCCAGGACAGATCCCTGAGGCACTCCACTTAAAAAAGAGTAAATATAGGGGTTTTGCTAACACTGCACTAAGTTCCTGAAGAACCCTTCGATGTATACCATCAGGACCCGGTGTTTTGTTGGTCTTAATTTTGTTCAGTCTACACATGAAGACTTCTTGAGTTAACCCAATATCTGTTAATTGTATTGTACTTGTGGAGGCTCTTCTACCATTCCTTGCACCCTTGTATATACTGATGCAAAGAAAGTGTTTAAAACATCGGCCTTTCCTTATCCTCACTAACCAACTCACCTATCTCATTTCTGAATGGTCCGATGCACTCCCTCTTAAGTTTTTTGCTATTTATATAGTTGTAAAACTTTTTTGGATTAGTCTTGCTTTCCCTTGCAATTCGAGTTTCATTATCTATTTTTGCTACCCTAATTGCCTTTTTGCAATCTTTGTTGCACTCCCTGTTTTTTAAGAAAGATTGTTCAGTTCCTTCAGACTTAAATAATTTGACTGTTTTTTTTCCTTGCCATTTCCTTCTTTACATGTGCAGTTAACCACATTGGCTTTGATTTACTTCTTTTGCATTTGTTCCCCATTGATACATACTGTTGGGTACATTTCTCCAACATAAATTTGAATTCTGACCATTTTTCCTCAGTACTTTTGCCTTTAAATAAAATATCCCAGTCTATGTGTTGCATTGAAGCCCTTAACAATTTGAAGTTAGTTTTTTAAAATTAAGAGTTTTGGTTGAACCTATACAGTTTTGCTTTGCCAGACTGATCTCAAATGTAACCATGTTGTGATCACTGTTTCCCTAATGTTCTCTTACCTTAATATTGGATCCCATTTCTGTGTTATTAGTTATCACTAGGTCCAATACATTATTATTTCTTGTCGGCACTTCCACCGTTTGTGACATGTAGTTTTCACGAAGTGTGTTCACAAACCTGCTACCCTTAGCACTCTGACAGGCCTCATTTTTCCAGTTGATATCTGGATAATTAAAATCTCCCATAATTATAGTATGCCCAAACTGGGCAGCTTTCCTCATTTGCAATAGCAGTTGCAACATTGTCATCAATATTTGGTGGTTTGTAGCATATGCCCACCAACATCTTTTTTTTACCTTTCATACCACATTTAGTCTCGATTTAGTCTCCATTTCTACCCACATTTCTACCCACAATTTGGCCAGTTTCCTCACTAATATCACCCCGCAAAACTGGATTTAGCTCTGTTTTCAAATATAAGCACACACCTCCCCCTTTCCTATTAATTCTGTCTCTTCTAAACAGGGAATAGCCCTCCATTTTTACAGCCCAATCATGTGCATCATTCCACCATGTTTCTGTTATTCTAGTTATGTCCAATTGCTCATTAACCACCAGCAATTCTAGTTCTCTTATTTTATCTACCATACTTCTTGCATTTACTAGCATACAATTAATTTTGAAGTCTTTACATATATTAATCCCTACATGCCTTTTTTCTACACCTTCATTTACTAGGAGTTCCTCCCTATTGACTAAATTTATTTCCACCCTTTCTCTACCCCCTGGTCATTTACTTGGACCTAGTTCCTATCTGCTCTATCTACCCCATTTTTGCTATCTATACCCTCTCCCCCCTTTCCTAGTTTAAAAGCTCCTCCAAGCTTCCTAGCATTCTGTCACAGTTTGTTAAGACTCTCAGACACAGAGTTAGATAAAAAAAATCAACTTTATTGAAAAGTTAATGTAACCCCTTAGGGAAATATACACGTACACACATATATCTTTAATTGGATAGAAATACAATGCAAACAGAGAAATATTGGCTCTACCGGTCCTGCCAATATACCGGGCAGGACAGCCAGGGAACAGGAACTTGAGGTGAGGCTTTACCGGCCTTGCCAATACCTGGTAAGGCAACCCACGGAAACAGGACTGGTTCTACCGGCTTTACCATATACCGGGCAAGACAGCCAATTAACAGGAAATGCGCAGGCTCTACCGGCCTTGCCAATACCGGGTAAGGCAACCCAGGGAAACAGGACAGGTTTTACCAGCCTTACCATATACCGGGCAAGGCAGCCAATTGACAGGAGAATAAACAGGCTCTACCGGCCTCGCCAATACCGGGTAAGGCAACCCCAGGAAATGGGAGAGGTTCTACTGGCCTTACCATATACCGGGAAAGGCAGCCCATAGACTGGATGAATGCAACACCGTTTAGTAAAGTGACTGATAGTTGATAAACAATCACTTATGACCAAAAGAGGCCAGGTCAGTAAACAAGCCGCCAGCAATAGATATAATGAAGGTATGGAGCTAGCAATGCTCTCTCAGATGGAACAACATAACACATTGAGCAGTCAGGGTTGAATGGAGCGAACCAGTAACCTGTACGTGGAACGTTATAATACTGGTACAGCCGGGTGGCTGGTGGAGCGAACCAGTACCCTGTATGTGGAATGCAATGATGTAGATACAGCCGGATGGCTATGGAGCGGACCAGTACCCTGTACGTGGAACGCTGAGACAGCCGGGAGACTTAAGGAGCGAACCAGTACCCTGTACGTGGAACGCTATACACATGAGACAGCCGGGTGGATTGAGCACAGAAACAGCCGGATGGCTTGAGGAGCGAACCAGTACCCTGTACGTGGAACGCTATACACATG
Organism: Rhinophrynus dorsalis; assembly: GCA_037306005.1. Lineage (NCBI taxonomy): Eukaryota > Metazoa > Chordata > Amphibia > Anura > Rhinophrynidae > Rhinophrynus > Rhinophrynus dorsalis. Next base: position 188,774,575 of record CM074724.1, on the reverse strand, counting down.
AGACAGCCGGGTAGCTTGAGCACAGAAACAGCCGGATGGCTTGAGCACAGAAACAGCCAGATGGCTTGAGGAGCGAACCAGTACCCTGTACGTGGAACGCTATACACATGAGACAGCCAGGTGGCTTGAGCACAGACACAGCCGGATGGCTTGAGGAGTGAACCAGTACCCTGTACATGGAACGCTATACACCTGAGACAGCCGGGTGGCTTGAGCACTGAAATAGCCGGATGGCTTGGGGAGCGAACCAGTACCCCGTACGTGGAACGCTATACACATGAGACAGCCGGGTGGCTTAAGGAGCGAACCAGTACCCAGTACGTGGAACGCTATACACATGAGACAGCCGGGTGGCTTGTGTCTCTCATAAACTAGCTGGCAAGATAACAATGTCGCCAAGGCGACTCAGGAACGTCTTGAAGGCAAACAGGACTGGACAGAGGACCGGCGGAAGGAAGCAGGAACCTGCAGGCGGACGGTCGACCGGAATCAGGACGCTGGAGAAGACTTGCAGCAGAAAGCAGAGGCTCAACCGGATCAAACGTCAGCAGGAACTCTCGAACTGGAAGCACTGGAACGGGTTAACACTGGTAACAGGAAACACAGCAAAGGCCCAGGATACTCAGGAACAGTGAAAATCACAACAGCAAGGAAACAACACGAAAGGGCAACCAACGGGTGCCCAGGCTAGGTTTAAATAGGCAATACAGGGCGGGCTGAAGACAGACAGCCAATGGAGAGCCCCCTACTGGTGACAGACACAGAAAGAAAGCAATCACGGGCATCGTGATAGTACCCCCCTCTCAAAGACCCCCTCTCCCAGAGGAGGGTCTAGGTTTCTGAGGGTATTTGGAATGAAAAATATGCAGTAATTTGGGTGCATGAAGGTCCTTGCTGTCCACCCAAGATCGTTCTTCAGGACCATAGCCTTTCCAATGCACCAAATACTGCACCTTTCCTCTAAGCCTGAAGGAATCTATGATACTCTGAACTTCGTACTCCTCCTGGCCCTCCACTTCAATAGGCCCTGGCACCACAGGGTTAGTTGTATAGCGGTTGCATACAAGAGGTTTAAGGAGAGACACATGGAAGACATTATGAATACGCATGGATGCTGGGATGTCCAATGCATACGATACTGGATTGATTCTGCGAATGACTCTGTAAGGACCAATGAATCGGGGAGCAAACTTGTTAGATGGAACTTGCAGCTTTAGGTTCCTGGAGGACAGCCACACTCTATCCCCAACTTGAAAGGACACCGCTGGCAACCTTCTGCGATTAGCATGACGTTGATGTCGTTGAAATGACTGACCCAATGCCCTCTGCACCTGTGCCCATGTGGAGCGGAGCTGCTCGATATGCTCATCCAGAGCTGAAATTTGTTGTGCCTGAAAGGAGTCTGGGAGCAGACAGGGTTGGAACCCATAATTGATCAAAAACGGAGAACTCCCTACTGACGAGTTAACTGCACAATTCTTGGCGAACTCTGCCCAGGGCAACAGGTCGGCCCAATTGTCATGATGGTCAGTAATAAAACAGCGCAAGAACTGTTCCAAGTCTTGATTGGCACGCTCAGCAGCCCCATTGGTCTGGGGATGGTAGGCGGAGGAAAACGATAACTGTATGCCCATTTGTTCGCAAAATGCCCTCCAAAACCTGGACACGAACTGGCTCCCCCGGTCGGACACTAGCACTCTGGGTACACCATGCAACCGAAATACCTCTTTAGCAAAAACCACCGCCAATTCTCTAGCAGAGGGAAGGCCACGGAGAGGCACAAAGTGAGCCATTTTAGAGAACCTGTCCACTATCATGAGTATGAAGGAATACCCTCTAGACACTGGTAATTCTCCCATAAAGTCGATGGAAACGTGAGACCAAGGGCATTCACCATTAGGTACCGGCTGGAGTAAATCCACAGGAAGGTGTCTAGGAGTCTTAGCACGGGCACAAGTGGCACAGGCATTCGTAAAATCGGAACAATCTGCCCGCATGGAAGGTCACCAAAAAACTTGCGAGAGGGACCATAACAATTGGTCTCTGCCAATATGTCCTGCAGCCTTAGAGGAATGGTATGTCTGGAGTAACTGTGTGCGAAATGGCACATCCACAAAACACTTGCCCATCGGGGTTTCAGGGGGGCGGAGGCTTGGGAGGCCAAGATTTCTTCCTCTAATGGTGAAGTGATACTTGTGCGTATAGTAGCCAAAATTCGATCAGGCTGAATAATAGGAGCTGGTACCTCATCTCTGTCAGTCTCAGCCTCAAATTGTCTTGACAGTGCATCAGCCCTGATATTCTTAGACCCAGGTAAATATGATACAATGAAGTTGAATCGAGACAAGAATAGTGCCCACCTAGCCTGGCGTAGGGATAACCTCTTAGCCTCAGAGAGATAAATTAAGTTCTTGTGATCGGTAAAAATTAAGACAGGGTTCTTAGTACCCTCAAGTAGGTGACGCCATTCCTTAAGTGCCAGAATAATGGCTAGCAGTTCTCTGTCACCAATCTCATAATTGCTTTGTGCCCCGGTCAACTTTTTTGAGAAAAACCCACAAGGTCTGAGAGTTCCTCCCTTAATGGGATGCTGAGAAAGCACTGCTCCAACCCCAATATCTGAGGCGTCCACCTCCAAAGTGAATGGAAGCGATGGATTGGGGTGAGATAATACAGGAGCGTTAATGAAGGCAGATTTCAATTTCTCAAAGGCCTCCTCCGCAGATACTGACCATAGGGAGGGATTGGCACCCTTGTGCGTAAGGTCAGTCAAAGGTTTTACCAAGGACGAGAAGTTCTTAATAAATTTCCTGTAATAATTAGCAAAGCCCAGAAATCGTTGAATGGCCTTCAAGCTCTTGGGGCGTGGCCATTGCAATACTGCCGTTAATTTCTCCTTGTCCATGGCAATGCCTTCTTTGCCAATTATAAATCCCAGGAATGGTACACTAGTTCTGTGAAATTCACACTTTTCGAGTTTACAATATAGTTTATTTTTCCGTAGGCGGAGCAACACTTCAGACACGTTCTTGACGTGTTGTGACATATTCTCAGAATGAATGAGAATGTCATCAAGATAGACAACACAAGACTGCAACATATCTCTAAGAATGTCATTGATGAACTCTTGGAATACAGCGGGTGCGTTACAAAGACCAAATGGCATGACCAGGTACTCGTAATGGCCAGTTCTCGTATTAAAGGTGGTTTTCCACTCATCACCAGCCCTGATCCGAATTAAATTATATGCAGCCTGTAGGTCCAACTTGGTGAAAATAGAAGAACCTTTAAGTCTGTCAAATAGCTCGGTGATGAGTGGTATTGGATAGGCATTCTTAGATATTAGCTTATTTAAGCCCCGGTAGTCAATGCAAGCTCACCATTCTTCTTTTTTACAAAGAAAAATCCAGCCCCAGCCGGAGAGGTGGATTTCCTTATGATGCCTCTTTCAAGAGCATCAGCAATATATTCTTCCATAGCTTGGTTCTCCTCACAGGATAATGGATACGTGCGTCCCCTAGGGGGCACTGCCCCCGAAGGCAATTCAATACAACAGTCATAAGATCTGTGCTGGGGTAGGGTGCCAGCCTCTCCCTTACAGAATACATCGCTAAACTGTTGGTATTTGTCTGGCAGGGCAGAAGAGGTACACAAGATCTTAACTGGCTGGGTTACGCAATGTTCCATGCAAGACTGAGACCAAGCGGATATTTCACATTTTTTCCAATCAAACTGTGGGTTATGCAACTGTAACCAGGGAAACCCCAGGATCACTGCGTGATGAGGGGAGTTGATAAGCTGGAACTGCTGTTCCTCTTTGTGGAGAGCCCCAATAGACATGGACAAAGGCATAGTTTCGAAAGTCACCTGAGCAGGTTCCAGGGGTCTACCGTCAATTGCTTCAATAGCGAGTGGGGTTTCCCTCTCAATGCGTGGAACCCCGTGTAATTCAGCAAAGGTATTATCCATAAAGTACCCAGCTGCACCAGAATCAACCAGGGCCAAAAGCTCCACTGAGCGTTGTGCCCAAGAAAATACCACCTGTATGGTGGGTTTCAATATACCACATTCTGGGGACGCCTGAACGCCACCTAAGGCCTGTCCCCCAAGGTACCCTAGGTGTGTTCGTTTCCCAGACGTACAGGACAAGATCTTAGTAGGTGCCCATCTTTGCCACAGTATAAGCATAACCCATGTTTTCTGCGATGTGTCCTCTCCTCCTTGGTTAGCCTGGTGAAACCCAACTGCATAGGTTCAGGTGGTTCTCGAGATGGATCAATCTGTTTGGAAACCAAGGAAGGGATGGGTGGGCAAAATGTACTACTAGACCCCATACTCTTTTGCCGCGACCTGCGGTCTTTGGCCATTAGCCTTTCACGAATCCGTGTGTCAATTAGAATGACAAATTCAATATAGTCATCAAGATCAATGGGCAATTCTTTCGCAGCAATCTCGTCTTTAATTTGGTCACTTAGACCCTGAGCAAAAGCTGCCAATAATGCTTCATTGTTCCAACCTACCTCTGCTGCCAAGGTGCGAAATTCAATGGCGTAATCACACACCGTACGCCTGCCCTGTTGTATTTCCATAAGGCGTTTAGCAGCAGAGGTGGTTCTACCAGGAGGCTCGAACACTCTCCGAAACGACTGCACAAATTCTCTGAAACTCCTTGTGCAGGGTTTCGCATTTTCCCACAATGGGTTCGCTCATGCCAATGCTCTACCAGTCAGCAGGGATATCATAAAACCAACTTTACTACGGTCACTGGGAAAGGCCTGAGCCGTTAATTCCATAAATATTTCCAGTTGGTTAATAAATCCTCTGCAAAGGTTAGGATCACCATCGTATCTGAGTGGCAAAGGGGCGGAGGCAGTTAACCCCTTGACTGCAGCCCCTGAGGGTATGGTAATGTTCTTAGGTGTCTGTCCGGAAGAGACCACGGGACTAATGCCAGCCTTTTCAGAGAGCACAGTACGTTCAAGTATAGTTTGGACCGCTACCGCTAGCTGATCCAATCGTTGCTCATGTGCATCCATTCTCCAATGGATGTTTTGCGTATTACCCTCACTCTTGTTGTCTGAGGTCATGGCCCTTTCGTACTGTCACGGTTTGTTAAGACTCTCAGACACAGAGTTAGATAAAAAATCAACTTTATTGAAAAGTTAATGCAACCCCTTAGGGAAATATACACGTACACACATATATCTTTAATTGGATAGAAATACAATGCAAACAGAGAAATATTGGCTCTACCGGTCCTGCCAATATACCGGGCAGGACAACCAGGGAACAGGAACTTGAGGTGAGGCTTTACCGGCCTTGCCAATACCGGGTAAGGCAACCCACGGAAACAGGACTGGTTCTACCGGCCTTACCATATACCGGGCAAGACAGCCAATTAACAGGAAATGTGCAGGCTCTACCGGCCTTGCCAATACCGGGTAAGGCAACCCAGGGAAACAGGACAGGTTTTACCAGCCTAACCATATACCGGGCAAGGCAGCCAATTGACAGGAGAATAAACAGGCTCTGCCGGCCTCGCCAATACCGGGTAAGGCAACCACAGGAAACGGGAGAGGTTCTACCGGCCTTACCATATACCGGGAAAGGCAGCCCATAGACTGGATGAATGCAACACCGTTTAGTAAAGTGACTGATAGTTGATAAACAATCACTTATGACCAAAAGAGGCCAGGTCAGTAAACAAGCCGCCAGCAATAGATATAATGAAGGTATGGAGCTAGCAATGCTCTCTCAGATGGAACAACATAACACATTGAGCAGTCAGGGTTGAATGGAGCGAACCAGTAACCTGTACGTGGAAAGCTATAATACTGGTACAGCCGGGTGGCTGGTGGAGCGAACCAGTACCCTGTATGTGGAATGCAATGATGTAGATACAGCTGAATGGATATGGAGCGGATCAGTACCCTGTATGTGGAACGCTATACACTGGGACAGCCGGGAGACTTAAGGAGCGAACCAGTACCCTGTACGTGGAACGCTGTACACATGAGACAGCCGGGTGGCTTGAGCACAGAAACAGCCGGATGGCTTGAGGAGCGAACCAGTATCCTGTACGTGGAACGCTATACACATGAGACAGCCGGGTGGCTTGAGCACAGAAACAGCCGGATGGCTTGAGGAGCGAACCAGTACCCTGTACGTGGAACGCTATACACATGAGACAGCCGGGTGGCTTGAGCACAGAAACAGCCGGGTGGCTTGAGCACAGAAAGAGCCGGATGGCTTGAGGAGCGAACCTGTACCCTGTACGTGGAACACTATACACATGAGACAGCCGGGTGGCTTGAGCACAGAAACAGCCGGATGGCTTGAACACAGAAACAGCCGGATGGCTTGAGGAGTGAACCTGTACCCTGTACGTGGAACACTATACACATGAGACAGCCGGGTGGCTTGAGCACAGACACAGCCGGATGGCTTGAGGAGCGAACCAGTACCCTGTTCGTGGAATGCTATACACCTGAGACAGCCGGGTGGCTTGAGCACTGAAATAGCTGGATGGCTTGGGGAGCGAACCAGTACCCCGTACGTGGAACGCTATACACATGAGACAGCCGGGTGGCTTAAGGAGCGAACCAGTACCCAGTACGTGGAACGCTATACACATGAGACAGCCGGGTGGCTTGTGTCTCTCGTAAACTAGCTGTCAAGATAACAATGTCGCCAAGGCGACTCAGGAACTCAGGACTGGACAGAGGACCGGCGGAAGGAAGCAGGAACCCGCAGGCGGACGGTCGACCGGAATCAGGACGCTGGAGAAGACTGGCAGCAGAAAGCGGAGGCTCAACAGGATCAAACGTCAGCAGGAACTCTCGAGCTGGTAGCACTGGAACGGGTTAACACTGGTCACAGGAAACACAGCAAAGGCTCAGGATACTCAGGAACAGTGAAAATCACAACAGCAAGGAGACAAAAAGAAAGGGCAACCAAAGGATGCCCAGGCTAGGTTTAAATAGGCAATACAGGGCGGGCTGAAGACAGCCAGCCAATGGAGAACCCCTTACTGGTGACAGACATAGAAAGAGAGCAATCACGGGCACCGTGATACATTCTCTCCCCTAGCATTCACATTCCAGGCAGCGTATTACCCTATCTACCCTCCTAATAATAGAGTCCCCTATTACCACCACCTGCCTAGGTTTCTGCCTGCTCTGCATCCCATCTAGCCTGGAAGGAGGACTGTTCCCCTGGCTGCTAGAGGAATCAGCCCTCTCCAGTGTTGCCAATTCTGAGCAATTCTCATCAACATCTTCACACAATCTTGCAAATCTGTTGGACTGAGTCAACTCAGAGCTGGCCTTCCTCTTCCTCTTCCCACTACCTCCCCTCCCTACTGTTACCCAGCTGCCTACCTGTCGCTTCTCATTTACAACTCCACCCTCTTCACCACTAACCCCACATACTACCTGTTCTGTGAGTTCTAAACTCCTTTCTAGGTTTCCAATGTCTTGCAATGTTGCAATATTTCTTTCCAAATCCAAAATCTTAGACTATAAAGAGAAAATATGCTCACACTTGACCCCTGGAACGATTGCTCCAAGTGTTCAAACATGTGACAAAATGTGCACTGCGTGAGATTGGCTAACCTGCTATCACTCATGCTTGGTTTTACAATTCAAATAGCTTTATATTATCCTCTAATGCTCACTCTAAGGTAAGTAACCAACTTTAAATGTGGATGCAATAAATCCTTTGAAATGATAGTCACCTCAGAACTCTGCTGATTTCCAACTCCTGCTTCTATTCTAACTCCAGATTCCTTCTAACTCTTCACTTGAAAGCAGTCACTTGTAATGCAGCCTCAAAGAGCCAGCTCCACAGAGCTTATGGACTGTATTTATAGTAACCTGCAGCCAGGTGAAATCCCTTAGCAATCACCCTTAATCACACATGCCAGAGAAAAACCCAGTAAACAGTTTTTTAACTCTTGCAATACCCACACAAAATAAATATGTATATATTTTTTTAAACCTTAATAAAATACCAATAAAAAACCAAACACACTCTTATGTACTTAACCAGATTCCTTCTAACGCTTCACTTGAAAGCAGTCACTTGTAATGCAGTCTCAAAGAGCCATGATAAACAATGTGCAAGTAAGGGAACATTTGGGCAGCAGTGACCACAATATTGTATCCTTTGAAGTTTATTATGGAAAACCCAATAGCAAGGGTTTAACCAAAACATTCAATTTCAAAAAGGCTAATTTTACAAAGTTAAAAGAAGCGTTACATAAAAATGCACAAGAATCATGGAATGTATTTAAAATGCTCTTGGTCAAATATACACGTCAATATATACTATTGGGGAATAAGCACAAGAGAAGTAAAGCAAAACCAATGTGGCTTAATAATGTGGTTAGCAGGGGAATGGGAAATAAAAAGCAGACTTTTAAAGTGTTTAAGTCAAACGGGTCAGATGCATCATTTAAAAAATATAAAGAATATAATAAAATCTACAAACAATCAATTAAGCTAGCTAAAATAGAAAATGAGAGAAACATTGCAAATGAGAGCAAGAAAAACCCTAAACAATTCTACAAGTATATTAATAACAAAAAAGTTAAGGTCCTCTTAGGACTGAGACAGGTGAATTGATTAGTGAGGATAAAGCTATGGCTGACACCCTAAATACGTTCTTTGCTTCAGTATATACAAAGGAAGCAGCAATGACAAGCTATGGGCAAACAGACAAAACCACGGAATTTCCTCTTACTGAGGACGAGGTCCAAAAGAGACTGGAAAGGGTTATAGTGAAAAAAGCACCTGGACCGGACAATATACACCCAAGGGTACTTAAGGAACTTAGTTCCGTAATAGCAAAACCATTATACTTAATATTTATTGATTCACTTTCATCAGGCATAGTGCCCTGTGATTGGAGGAAAGCTGATGTAGTTCCATTGTTTAAAAAAGGAGCAAGATCCTAACCAGGAAATTATAGACCTGTGAGCTTGACTTCCATAGTGGGTAAGATACTAGCATTCAGAACTATGTGAAGACAAACAATAGCATTAGTAGGAATCAACATGGTTTCATGAAGAACAGATCATGTCAGACTAATTTACTTGCATTTTATGAAAGAGTGAGTAGTAATTTGGACAGGGGAATTGCTGCTGATGTAGTATACTTGGATTTTGCAAAAGCCTTTGATACAGTGCCTCACAACAGGTTGCTGCATAAATTAAAAGGCTTCGGTTTGGGCGGCCTTATCTGTACATGGATTGAGAATGGGTTAAATGATAGATGGCAGAGAGTTGTTGTAAATGGAACTTTTTCAGATTGGTCTAAAGTTATAAGTGGGCTGCCGCAGGGTTCAGTTCTGGGACCAATGCTTTTTAATTTGTTTATTAATGATCTAAAAGTGGGAATTGAAAGTAGCATCTCAATCTTTGCTGATGACACTAAGCTTTGTAAGGAAATACATACAGAGCTGGATGTTTTTTCCCTACAGAAGGATTTAGATAAACCAAGTGAATGGGCAGAAAAGTGGCAGATGTCATTTAATGTAGATAAATGTAAGGTTATGCATTTGGGCTGTAGAAACAAACTTGCTACATATACACTAAATGGGAAACAACTTGGGAAATCCTCATTAGAGAAAGATTTAGGAGTACTGATAGACAACAGACTTCACAGCAGTGTGCAGAGTCACTCAGCTGCTGCAAGAGCAAATAGAGTACTAGCCTGCATAAAAAGAGGTGTAGAAGCAAGGGATGCTAATATTATCCTACCTCTGTATAAATCCTTGGTTAGGCCTCATCTAGAATATGGAGTACAATTTTGGGTGACTGTTCTAAAAAAGACATTACTGAACTTGAAAAGGTGCAGAGACGTGCAACAAAACTGATAAAGGGGTTGGAGGATCTGAGTTATAAAGAGAGACTAGCCAAACTGGGTTTGTTTATATTAGAGAAGAGATGTCTAAGGGGTGATATGATTACCATTTACAAATACTTTCAAGGTCAATACAAAGAACTATCCAATTAATTATTTATGCAAAGAGCTGAGCTAAGAACAAGAGGTCATCCATTAAGACTAGAGGAAAGGCGCTTTCGACTAAAAGAAAGGCTTGGATTCTTTACAGTAAGGGCGGTAAGGCTATGGAATTCTTTGCCTCCGGATGTTATGCTTGCAGATAATGCAACTGCATTCAAAAAAGCAATGGATGCCTATCTAAAACAGAACAATATTGACAATTATGACAGATGGCTTCATGATGGATGCATGTCTTTTTTCAGCCTTATCTACTGTTACTATGTTAAGTCAGTCCGACATTACTTCTGCCTTGCATTCCCAGCCTCAATTTGGTGCTGTGTTCTCACCCCTTTGCCGATACTGACCTCAAATTACTCTGCTTTGCTCAACGTACGTTTCGTGGCAAACACCACTTTCTCAAGAGCTGTCTATCATTGAACTACTACTAGTTTAAATGCTCTTTGGAACTTCACTAATTACTATCATAATAAAAACAATATATAATATAAACATATCCACAAATATATAAAAAAACATAAACATATAAATAAATAAATATGTAAAAAAATAAAAATAAATATATATATATATATATATATATATATATATATATATATATATATATATATAAATATAAACATAAACAGACCTGTATTCCAAGGGTTAATATCTAGTATACTTCCAAAAGTTTATCACCAGCTAAATGGCATGTTTCCTATAAATAGATAAATTAAATAAATATACACATTTAATTAAAAACAATGTATATCAATTTCATCATTAATGCCGTTGGGGGTCATAGTTTGCAATGTATAAATCCAATAGGATTCTCTCTGACAAAGTTTTTTTTTAAAATATTACCACCCCTTATATTAACTGGTATCTGTTCAATCCCTAAAATTCTCAGGCCTGTTGTACTCCCCTTTTGACAATCCACAAAGTATCTTGATACTGCATGTTTATTACTTTTCTTAACAATATTCGTCCTATGTTCTCTAAAACGTTCTTTCAAACTGCGTGTAGTATGACCCACATACTGTTTTCCACACTTGCAACATATCTTGAACAACAATTTATCCTATTTTTGATTTTATATACCTCTGTATCTATATTTGATTTAAACTCATCACTCTCCCATATAAATCGACATGTAAGACATCTATTATATTCTACCTCCTTAGTCTTTTTTACATTTTTTTTTATTATTGAAAATTTTTATTGAAGAGTTATTTTTGTTTTTTGACAAGCAAATAGGAAAAGAGAGACATGAACACGTCAGATACAATGTTTAAGGTACAAACAGAAGTCATTAAATAATTAACAGTGGCTACAATATGAGGTACAATGTACTGTCTTTAATCAGGAAGCTATATAGAGTACAATAGTGCCTGCTCCGGGTTACAATAAAGATTACTGAAGGGAGCCGCTGTGGTTAGTGATACATAGGGTACCTATACATGAAGAAGGCAGGCAATGGGGAAGTGATGTGCCGTGTTCGGAAAGTGAAATGAGTCTATCAGAGAAGAAAAGGGAGAGAGGAGAAAGTGAATAGAAATTTCTAAGGAATAGGAAGAAAGAGACAGAAGAGCAGGAGAAAACTACAAAGAGACAGGGATCGCAACAAACAAGACACATGGGAATGGGGACGAGGGGGAGAACATAAAAGGGAGAAGAAGCTTAGATTGTAAGCTTTTGGGCAGGGACCTCACACCCAATGTTTCACTCTACAAAGCACCTGTAACCCTGTATTGTTTAAATCCTGAAATTGTGAAGTGCTGCGTACACTTGTGGTGCAATATAAATAAACATATTCATTAATTCATTCTAGGGGAAGGGTAGAGGAGGGGGGATCAATGAACGAGTCAAAAGTTTTCCACATCAAGCAGATCTGATCATAGACATCTAGTCGTGATATAGAAAAGAAATACAATCGCTCCATTTCTAGATTATGTGTAATCAATTGACGAAGCGTCTGGGCAGCTGGAACAACCAAGGATTTCCAATTGCGAGCCAACAAGGATTTTGCCGCTAACAAAATTTGACCAAGTAGTAAATTTACTGGGAATGGAAGATTAGAAGGCATGGCATGGAAGAGAGCAACGATCGGATCTTCAGATATGTTAATGGAGGACACATCAGATAATATATCAAAAGCCATAGACCAATATGACCTAAGCTTTGGGCAAGACCAATGCCTGAGTATTGTCTCCAACATAAGTTAGACACAGTAGGATAGATTTTAGCCAGTCTAGATGGTACTAGGTACCATCTGTATAAGATTTTGCGGGTGAGTTCAATGTGTTTCGTACAGTGAGTTGTTTTGTAAGGACTGGAGGTGGCCAACTTCCACTGTGAAGAGGAGAGAGAAACACCCAGCTTTCTCTCCCAAGCCATCATAAGTGGAAATTTCTTGGGAAGTGTTGTAAGAAGTAAAGCTTCATAACAAATTGACAGCATCCTAGCAGTTGACGGTGGGCGCAAACATGCCCGCAACAGACCGTGCAGAACAGTAAAGGGACACGATAAAGAATTAGGAGTGGAAGCAAGAGCATGACATATCTGCAGGTATTTATAGAAATCTTTGTTTGGGATGTTAAAATGTGCCCGCAAATCCTCAAAGGATCGGATATTCCCATTAACATACAAGATGCCTAAAGTCGTTAATCCCACTGTGTGCCAGTTTTGAAAATTGAAAATACAAAAACAGGAGAAAAGGGAGAAAAACCCGGAGGTGCACCCTGTGTTGAATCCGATTAGTTCAGTTTACCTTCACCAATCACCCTAGTGAGTTATACTCACAAGATACGTTGCTGTAAATACACTTATGTGCACAACAGCTAGATACACTCAGAGGGATTATTAAGGCTGCCCCCCAATCAGCAACTCAGTGATCTTTCAGATGGACCAAAATCAGCTCCTTCTCACAACGCTCTCCCCAAAGCGATAGACCATATCCATACAACAAAAAATAGAAGGAGCAATAGATAGTGTATTATCGTCTTCAACAAATTGGATGGTTCAATAAGACTCAAAGATGGGTACTCACAATTGTGGTGGTCAGATCCAAGCCTGACAAATGCGCATTAGGAGAAATACCCGTCTCCAACCGGGAATAGCAGGATATACATGAAAATTCCACGTGGCTCCAATATAAAAAAATGTACTTTAATAAAAAATATCCATATAACATATAAAAGACAATATATATGTCTAATAGTTTAATATCTAACGCGTTTCGTGGCTGAACACGCCACTTTATCAAAGACAGAATCTACAACTGAAGTGTTTAAAAATGGAGCCCATAGAAACAACAATTTAAAAACCCTTTGTACATCCCCTATTGGTTAATGTATAATCCAATCATAAACTGCCATTCAGACAAACCCCCATATGTCACGTCCTCTCCGAGGGCGAACCAAACCATCGGCCAACAAAACCCACATGTTGACGGCACAAAGCCTACCCTAAATATTGGAGTGGCATACCTGTCAAAAACAACAAGACAAATATTGGCTAGTAAGTGGATCACCCACGGAGAAGAGCCGTACCAAATATACTCGGCCGTCCCGCTGCGATCATCTGACCAAAAAGATCACATGACCGCAACAGCACCGCCGGAGGGGAAACGAATGAATGGAAGCAAGCACATATACATCAATACTTAATGCACACAAATACTACTCTAACATCAGTATTAATTAGTTGTTCCATATGTACATTCATCGCCATAGTCGCTTATTCAGGAACTCTATATATTATTATATTAACATACATCACAGACACATAATGATCCTATACATCTTAAGTACAGCCCATATTGACATATATAATCCAATCATAACTCGTTCATGAGACGAGCCTCCCATACGTCATATCGCCTCCAAGAATAAACCAAATCGAAGGTCAGCAAAATTCCAGCTTACATGGTAACCAATCAACTCCCAAGGGTTGAAAGGAACCATCATCCCAAAAAGCAGGAAGAATACCGGCCAACAGATAGGTCTGTCATAGAGGACGGACAGCGTGAACAACTCACATCTCCCCCATTATAATCCTCCGGTCAGAATGATCACATGATCGCTACAATCGTAACCAAGGGAAGGGGGAAGAGATGAGTAAAGACGAGCAAAAACATATCAATCCAATCAACCTTTCAACAATAAACTAAAATTAATGTGTGTCATTTGTGAAATATAAAATAAAATCTAATTGTAATTGTCTGTGTATATTAATTATCTTAATGACTTATTCAAGAAATCTTATCTATATATATAAAAGAAGACTTTGTGCCTGCCAAAACACACCCAGGGGAGGCATAAAGCAGGAGTTACTATTCCTATTGGGTTATTCAGTCATGCAGGGAGTTGGCCCGCCCCCACTATGCAGCCCGCCCACCACTATCAAAGTCAGAAAAAAACAATATGGCCGCCACTTGCTCCTACACCACAGACAAACACACACATGCCCCCACTCACACAGCACCAAACTCACACACATGCCCCACTCACACAGCACCAAACACACATGCACACAGCACCACATACACACACAAAGGCAGAAATAAATATGGCTGACACACACACACAGTCACTCACCCTGACTCCCAGTGGCCTCAGCAGGACCTGTAGTGCAGCACCAGAGGAACAAAATTGCACTCAAAGGGTTAAGGTAGGCCCTCATTGCTCAATTATTTTTTCACTGTCATCATTTGCCATACAAGACACAGGACAGACAGCCATCAGATTCACACTTAACCCACTGACTGCCACAGGGTTGTGTATCAAGTTTTACCCTTCAGGGAGTGTGTTCAAACCCCTCACACTGTAAACTTGCATTTCCCTCCCACTTCTCCTCCTTCCCAGCCTATTACTAACACTTTTCCTCATTTATGTTAAGCCCCGCCCCCTACTCGTGATTAAGCCCCACCCACTTTTAACCCAGATTGACCCATTGCTCTCTCCACATCAGCACCACATCAGTCCCCTCTAGGGACTACACAAGTCAATGTTCCCAGGTATGAATACACTTCCCACTGCTATTTATCTCTGACATGCCTCTCTATATCTTAACCCTTTGACTGCCAGAGGGGTGCACAACTCATGAGCGCATGTGTTTCTGCTCATATATGTTGCGTGTGTGTGTGTCTACATCTCTGTTACATATGTGTGTCCATGTGTGCATCTCCAGTGTGTCTGTGTGTGTGCGTGTCTTTTGCATGTCTCTGCCGCTCACTGTGTGTATGTGCATACCTCCCAACATTTCACATGGCCAAAGAGGGACACTGTAGTTTTAGGTGATATTGTTGGGGGCGTGGCTGGTGGGCAGGGCATAAGTAAGAATTTTTAGGTTATTTAATGACCTATTACTGGCTATTTATGTAACTGAATAAATGATTTAGTGCAAGACCAAAGTATTTTATTTGCACAGACTAATGTATAAACACATATACTGAAGTTTATTGCTTTATTGCTGTACAGCAAAGTAGTACACACCACACAGTCAGGGCTGGTGCAAGGATTTTTGCCACCCTAGGCAAAACCTAATTTTGCCGCCCATTTCGCTCCGCCCCTTGTGCACCACCCCTTTATACCCCGCCTACTTATACCCAACCTCTTCTCATGATTGTCCTCTCTCTGGCCCCTGAGCCACTCTGCCCCTGGTCTGGAGATGCCTGTAAGAGATGCCCCCCACCAGCTCCAACTTGCCCCTTATCAGCTTTACTTTGGCCCACCAGCTCCACTTTGCCCCCATCATCTCCACTTTGTCCCCCATCAACTCCAACTTGCCCCCATCAGCTCCACTATGCCCCCCATCAGCTCCACTATGCCACCATCAGCTCCACTTTGCCCCCCATCCGCTCCAACTTGCCCCCATCCACTCCACTTTGCCCCCCATCTGCTCTAACGTGCCCCCACCAGCTCCATTTTGCCCCCTCTTCAGCTTCACTTTGCCCCCTCAGCTCCAACTTGCCCCCTCAGCTCCACTTTGACCCCCATCCTCTCCAACTTACCCCCATCAGCTCCACTTTGCCCCCATCCGCTCCAACTTGCCCCCACCAGCTCCACTATGTCCTCTCAGCTCCAACTTTCCCCTATCAGCTCCAACTTGCCACCATCAGCTCCAACTTGCCACCATCAGCTCCAACTTGCCACCATCAGCTCCAACTTGCCACCATCAGCTCCAACTTGCCCCCCCATCCGCTCCAACTTGCCCCCCCATCCGCTCCACTTTGCCCCTCCTCAGCTTCACTTTGCCCCCCTCAGCTCCAACTTGCCCCCCCTCAGCTCCAACTTTCCCCTATCAGCTCCAACTTGCCACCATCAGCTCCAACTTGCCCCCCCATCCGCCCCAGCTTGCCCCCCCATCCGCTCCACTTTGCCCCTCCTCAGCTTCACTTTGCCCCCCTCAGCTCCAACTTGCCCCCCCTCAGCTCCAACTTGCCCCCATCAGCTCCACTTTGACCCTCATCCGCTACACTTTGACCCTCATCCGCTCCAACTTGCCCCCACCAGCTCCAACTTGCCCCCACCAGCTCCACTATGCCCCCTCAGCTCCAGCTTTCCCCTAACAGCTCCAACTTGCCCCCATCATCTCCACTTTGCCCCACATCCGCTCCAACTTGCCCCCAGCAGCTCCACTATGCCCCTTCAGTTCCAACTTGCCCCCCATCACATACCTGTAGCTCCTGCGCAGTCTTCTCTTCAGTAATGCAGAGCGCGGCGGGAGATCATGACTCCCAGCGCGCTCTGCATTACTAAAGATCGGACCCAATGAGGGAGCGCTGTAGCAACACAGACCTGACTGTGTTGTGGTTCCCGGCGTGGTGTGTGCGGGCGCAGCTCTTCTCCGCTGCATGCCCGCGCCCCCAGTACGTGTGCGCCCTAGGCCGGCGCCTACCTCGCCTATAGGTGGAGCCGGCCCTGCACACAGTCTGACCTAAAAAGAGGGACAACAGGGTGGGAAAGAGGGACAGAGGGATTTGGCCCTCAAAGAGGGACTGTCCCTCCTAAAGAGAGACACTTGGGATGTATGGTATGTGTCTGCCTGTGTGTTGTATATGTCTGTGTTTATCAGTGTGTCTGCATTTCACACACGTGCGCCCAATGGTCATAACATGATGGGCAACGCCGTCCCACGTTGCTAGTATAATATAAATCCCATATATACTACATATTTTATAGAACTTTATAGACCAAGAAACCATTATTAAACTATATATCTGTGCTCAAAAATATCTATTAGACTCACATGTCACAATAATGATTTAACATTTTAAAGAACCCTTATATGGTAGTTAAACTCTAAAGAGAGCTATAACTCATTGTAACCCAGGCACCTATCAATGGGTCTAAACTGTGGAATACAACAAAAAAAAAAAAAAAAAAAAAAAGGAAAAAGGAATTTAGTGCTCTTATTCAAAAGGTTGATTCTATTGACTCGTTTAAACCATATGGAACGAGTGTAGCCAATCTATAAATCCAATATGATTCTCGATTATTGAGTCTACGTTGTCTATCATAATTGACAGAATATGGAATAAATTCTATAGGTAAAAGCTCCAAACCCTTTGGGTCACAATTATGTGATTCCAAGAAGTGTTTAGACACACTGTTGCTCAAAACCATTAATAATGTTTCTCCTATGTTGACCAAATCTGGTCCTCAAATGTTGGGTCGTACGGCCCACATATTGAAGACCGCAAGGACAACAAAGGAGATATATTACAAATTTAGAAAGACAATTCATCATGCTCTTAATTTCAAACCTTTCACCTGTGATCCGAGATAAAAAGTCTTTTTTCTTGTCCAACATAAATGGACAAGTAAGACACTTAGAACCGAGACATCTATAGGCTCCTATAGGGCCTTTTTTATTTAAAAGATCTATTTGAGTACGGGACCTAGTATTAAGACTACTTTGGATTCTGATTTTATTTCCTTTATTTTTCTTAAACTTACTAGGTGCCAAAATATTTTTAAGTGTCTTAGCTCTTCTATATACTATCTTAGGATGTTCTGGAAGTATATCTTTTAAGAAAGGATCATTTAAAAGGATTGGCCAATGTTTATCTAACACTTTTTGAATTTCTCTTGTTCTATTATTATATTTAGTAATAAATAATGGAAATTTTTGTAATGTAGACTTCTTATTCCTATTTTTAAGTTGACCATGATCTTTTTCCAACTTATATGCTCTATTAAACGAGTCATTAATTAGATTGATTGGATATGATTTTTCAACAAAACGTTGAAATAATACTTCTGATTGTTCTTTAAAATCTTCTAAATTAGTACAGTTTCTTCGCAATCGTAAGAACTGACTATATGGAATATTACGCAACCATTTGGAATGATGGCAACTATGAAAGTCTAGATAGCTATTCCTATCTACAGATTTAAAATATGTCTTGGTATTAATAATTTCACCGCAGTTTCCACTCAACTCCAAATCTAAAAAATTGATGACGGTTTTGTGTACCATTGAGGTGAAATTAATATTCCATTGATTCTTATTCAGATGATTGACAAAATTGTCAATATCACCCAAATCACCTTTCCAAATAATAATAACATCGTCAATGTACCGCTTATAGAACACCAAATTCGCACTAAATGGATTGTTGGAATAAATCATATGGGTTTCAAAAAAGCCCATAAATAAGTTGGCATAACTCGGTGAGAATTTGGTGCCCATAGCGGTACCCTTGACTTGTAAAAAAATGTTTTCATCAAATTTAAAAAAATTATGTGTAAGAATATATTTTATCGCTTCTAGAAGAAAATCAACCTGTTTAAAGGGCATAAGCTCATCCAACAATAAAAAATATTTAGCTGCCTCGATTCCACCTTGATGTGGAATGTTGGAATATAAAGACGTGACGTCCAAAGATAACCAATATAGCTCTTCACTCCAGACAAAATCTTTTAGCAACATAATTAAATGAGCTGAATCTCGTAAATAGGATGGAAGGCTGAGAACTAATCTTTGAAGATGGAAATCAACATAAGCTGACAAATTCGATGAGAGAGAATCAATCCCCGAAATTATAGGTCTACCTGGGGGAGATATCAAACTTTTATGAACTTTCGGTAGGCGATAGTAAATGGCCACTTTAGGATTATGTATATAGAGAAAATCTCTTTCACTTTTATCCAATATATTTTTTCCATATGCTCGCTCCACTAATAAGCTAAAAGTTTTCATATATTGGATAGTAGGATCTCCTTTTAAAGGAGTATAATATTCTGGATCTCCCAGAATTCTAAATGCCTCCATAACATAATCATTAATATCTTGTATAACTATGGCCCCTCCCTTATCAGCAGGTTTTATAATTATTGTATCATTACATCTTAATGATTGTAAAGCCTCTATTTCATCTTTGTTCAGGTTGGAAAAATTTTTCTTATATTTATATTTTTTCTGAATATTCCGAAAATCATTTAAAACCATGGCTCCAAAGGTCTCAATGAAATTCCCCTTTGATTGGGTAGGATTAAATTTTGATTTATGTTTAAGACCAGAAGGTACACTTCCATTCAAAATATAATCCGTATGATCCACCTCAATAAATGGTAATATCTCATCCTCAAAAGAATCCAAACATACTGTATTAGTAATAATTGGAACTCTGTCTGGAGTTTTTTTTTAAATCTTATTTGCAAAGAACCTTTTTATAGACAATTTTCGAATAAATTCATTCGTATCAACAAAAAGCTGAAATAGATCACAATTGTTTGTGGGTGAGAAAGATAAACCTTTCTCCAATAAAGCCCTCTCATTCTCTTTTAAAACACAAGACGATAAATTAATTACATTATTACCATTCAATTTTGATCTATTTTGGTTCTCTTTGGAATGGCACCTTCTAATTCTGTTTCTCTTGTATTTGCTCTTTTTCCTATCTCTTCTTCCCTTAAGGGGGAGAAACGATTGGGGTCTTTCCACCACATCAGATCTAAAGGGAGAATGGGACCTCTCTGATTGCTCTCTAAAAAAGATACAGATTGGGACAAAGATGATATCTTCCTAGATTTAGTGTTTCCTAGGTTAGTCCCTAAGCTCTGTTCTATAAAACTTGCCGGAGAGTCATTTCCGTTATAAGTGTTGGATATTGTTGTCTCTACGGGTATAGAACTCATGATCATTGTATTCTCTAAGTTCTGATTGCTTATACAGACATTAGGTGTTACTGTTATCGTAGAAATTGGATTGCTAACATTCCTATTAGGTAGTTCACCAGTTTTTGTAATAGGTGATTTATGTCCAGTATTATTAGTCTTGGGTCGTGAACAATTATTTGGATTATTCTTAGATCTCACCTCTTGTTCATTATTACCTACATTATATTGTCTATTCTGTGTTACATATTGAGAGGACTTTTTTATAGTCCTCTTCTCCCAATTAGATATCATATTTTTCTTATAATCCTCTTCATCTCTTAATAATTTCTTTTTCTTACGTTCAATTACTGCAATTTGATGATTATTAACATTTTTGTTAGTTCTTTCTTCAAAAGGGCCAAAGGTAACAGGATCCCTAATCTTTTCTAATTCTGTTATCAAACTTTCAATTTTCTCTTTTATCTCTTTAATTTTCTTTTCTCTTTGATCTATCAAAAGACGTATCAATGTAAAAGAACTGGCGTTTAAAATTCTGTGCCAATTATCTACAAATACCGGATCATCTTTGAAAGTTGGGGGTAGGCTGAAACGTAATCCTCTTTTGAAAATTAGAGTACGGAATAATAAATTCAAGTGTCCACAAAGGAGTAGCAACTGAAAAGCTACGAAGGTCCCGGACCTTAGAGGCATAGAATGTCCAAGTATTAATAGAAAGACACATGCTCGAGAAAAAACGGGAATATAGCCGCCTCTTTTCCTGCGGTAGCCACAAGATGTCACATATCTGGGCGTTGGAGGTCTGAGCATCCTCCATGTCCACCCATGCTACCTCCCCAGGGGCAGCATGGTATAACAAAGTCTGAGCCATCCTGGCCACTTTAAAATAGTGAAGTAGGGAGGGAATGCCCAAGCCCCCCCGCCCGGTAGGCGCAATCAACCACTTATTAGAGACCCTAGAGATATGATGACCATGGATGAAGCGTTGAATGCCAGACTAAATATCTAGCAGTAGTGGTAGTGGGACCTGCAATGGTAGGGCACAAAAAAGATACAGCAATTTAGGCAAGACATTCATTTTGATTGCAGCAACCCTTCCTACCCAGGATAGCATTAACTTTGACCAGACCAGCAAGTTTTGTTTTATAGAAGACCAAAGAATACTCATATTCAGCCCTGCCATGACATCACAAGGTTTGGTTATTTGAATACCTAGGTATGATAGTCAGTCAGATCTCCAGTTAAAGGTATATTCAGATTTGAGATGGTGACCAAGGTTCCAATAAATACGGGGATAGATAGTATAGAAAGGGAAGGCGATGTAGTTAATAACCAGGTGGGAGGATCTAGGGGTGGGGTTAGTACAGATGATAGGTAGAAGCCTATAAACCACATCAAAATTAAATCACAAATGGAACATAGCAGTGGCATAAATGGTATGCTTGCAAATGCCAGAAGTTTAACTGGTAAAATAGGGGAACTGGAGCTGGTAGCTGAAATTGAAAACTATGACTAGATAGGCATAACAGAAACATGGTGGGATGACACACATGATTGGTCAATCAATTTGGAGGGCTACATGTTATTTAGAAAAGATAGGTCAAACAAAAGAGGTGGTGGGGTCTATCTGTATGTCAAACCAGCATTATTGCCTCACTTGCGGGAAGATATATGTGATGACCAGGGCCGGATTTCTCATAAGGCAGAGTAGGCATCTGCCTACAGGAGCGCCCCACAGAGGGGCACCTGTCATTGGGACCCGTTTTTGGTTTTTTTAATTAATTAATTAATTAATTTTTAATTATCCTTGCCGCAGGCAGTGCAAGCACTAACCCCCCACCCGGTTAGGTTTACCGTCTTTGCCTCCATCGGCACAGACCTGTAGCTGCTGAGCTCCCACATGAGCTCTTTAGTAATGCAGAGCTCTGGGAGATGACAACATCTCCCAGCGCTCTGCATTACTGAAGAGAAGACCGAGCGGGAGCACCAGCAGTTACAGTTCTGTGCAGAAGGAGGCACAGACTTGTCCTGCCACGCCGCTGGACCACCAGGGAGGAGGTAGGAAACAGGGGTGGGCGCAATGTGAGGGCAATATGGAGATGATGGGGGCAATATGAAACTGATGGGGGGCAATGTGAGAGCAATATGGAGATGGAGCAATGTGGAGATATTGGAGGCAATGTGAGGGCAATATGGAGCTGATGGGGGCATTATGGAGCTGATGGCTGACAATGTGAGGGCAATATGGAGATGATGGGGGCAATATGGAACTGATGGGGGCAATGTGATGGCAATATGGAGATGGGGCAATGTAGAGATGATGGAGGCAAGGTGAGGGCAATTTGGAAATGGTGGGGCAATATGGAGCTGATGGGGGCAATGTGAGGGCAATGTGGAGATGGTGGGGCAATATGGAGCTGATGGGGGCAATGTGAGGGCAATATGGAGGTAATGGAGGCAGTATGGAGATGATGAGGGCAATGAAAGGGCAGTATGGAGCTGATGGGGGCAAGTTGGAGCTGATGGTGCAATATGGAGCTGATGGGGGCAATATGAAGACATTGGAGGCAATGTGAGGGCAATAAGGAGCTGATGGGGGCAAACTGGAGCTGGTGGGGGACAATATGGAGCTGATGGCTGGCAATGTGAGGGCAATATGGAGATTATGGGGGCAATATGGAACTGATGGGGGGCAATTTGAGAGCAATATGGAGATGGGGCAATGTGGAGATGATGGGGCAATGTGAGGGCAATATGGAGATGGTGGGGCAATATGGAGCTGATGGGGCAATGTGGAGATATTGGAGGCAATGTGAGGGCAATATGGAGCTGATGGGGGCAATATGGAGCTAGTGGGGGGAAATATGGAGCTGATGGCTGGCAATGTGAGGGCAATATGGAGATGATCAGGGCAATATGGAACTGATGGGAGGCAATGTGAGAACAATATGGAGATGGGGCAATGTGGAGATGATGGGGCCAATGTGAGGGCAATATGGAGATGGTGGGGCAATATGGAACTGATGGGAGGCAATGTGAGAACAATATGGAGATGGGGCAATGTGGAAATGACGGGGGCAATGTGAGGGCAATATGGAGATGTTGGGGCAATATGGAGCTGATAGGGGGCAATGTGAGGGCAATATGGAGATGATGGGGGGCAGTGTGGAGATTAGGAGCATTGTGTAGGCATCCAGTGGAGATGGCCAATGTGGGGAGGGCGCTTCAGATTTCTGTGCCTACAGGCTCCTGAGATGTAAATCCTGCCCTGGTGATGACAGTAGTGAACATGTGGAATCCCTGTGGGTTGAAATAGTCACTGGGGGTAAAACTGCCCAGAAAATATTAGTGGGTATTTGTTATAAACCCCAAACATTGGTGACCTTGAAGAATCAAAGCTATTAAATGCAAATAGAAAAGGCTTCTCAAATAGGGAGAACTATAATTATGGGGGATTTTAATTATCCAGAAGTAGACTGGAAAAATGGAACAGCTAATTCTGCTAAAAGCAGCAAGTTTCTGAACTTGTTGAATGACAATTTTTTTGTCTCAACTAGTGCAGACCTCAACCAGAGGGAATGCATGTCTGGATCTGGTAATAACTGACAATGAAGAACTTATCTCTAACATCCAAGTTAGGAAGCACTTGGGGAATAGTGACCATAACATGGTATCGTTTGAGATTAATTCAAAAAAGCATTTTGGTATGGGTTCCGCCAAAACGCTGAATTTTAAAAAGTCCAACTTTAGAAGGTTTAATTCATCCCTTGGTCTCGTTGACTGGGATAAAATATTTTCAGGAAAAAACACAGAAGGTAAGTGGAATGCCTTTAAAATAACATTGCAAAAATACACGCATAAATTTATCCCTGTTGGAAACAAATACAAAAGAAGCAAATTAAAACCAATGTGGCTAACCAGTAAAGTAATTCATGAAATACATAACAAGAAAGTGGCATTTAAACATTATAAAGCTGAGGGATCAGCAGAGACATTTGCAGAATACAAAAATGCCAACAAAACCTGTAAAAAGGCTATTTTCAGGGATTCTTTTATTTCTGGTATGGTGCCCATGGATTGGCGTAAAGCAGATGTGGTGCCCATATTTAAAAAGGGAT
Organism: Rhinophrynus dorsalis; assembly: GCA_037306005.1. Taxonomy (NCBI): domain Eukaryota; kingdom Metazoa; phylum Chordata; class Amphibia; order Anura; family Rhinophrynidae; genus Rhinophrynus; species Rhinophrynus dorsalis. The sequence continues at coordinate 188,750,332 of CM074724.1, read as the reverse complement.
CAAAGTCCCAGCCAGGAAATTACAGACCCGTAAGCTTGACATCTGTGGTAGGGAAGCTGTTTGAAAGGTTGCTAAGGGAATATATTCAAGAATTCTGCTGGAACAGGAATATCATTAGCAATAGCCAACATGGCTTTGTGAAAGATAGGTCTTGTCAAACGAACTTGATCGCATTTTATGAAAAAGTAAGTAATAATATAGATGAGGGAGAGGCGGTTGACGTGATCTATTTAGACTTTGCCAAGGCATTTGATACGGTTCCACACAAGAGGTTACTGTACAAATTGAATGAAATAGGACTAGGGCAAAATGTTTGTGAGTGGATTGGAAATTGGCTGAAAGATAGAATGCAAAGAGTGGTAGTAAATGGCAAGTTCTCCAGTTGGATAAACGTGATAAGTGGAGTGCCTCAGGGATCTGTCCTGGGTCCTCTTCTTTTTAATTTGTTTATTAATGACCTCCCAGAGGGCATAGGAAGCCATGTATCAGTGTTTGCCGATGACACAAAATTAAGTAAGGTAATAAAGTCTGAACTGGATGTGTCTTCATTACAAGAGGACTTGGACAAATTGAGTAACTGGGCAGGCAAATGGCAAATGAGATTCAATATAGACAAGTGTAAAGTTATGCATTTTGGGTATAATAATAAAAATGCAACATATAGTTTAAATGGTGTTTCTCTGGGGAAATCTACTAATGAAAAGGATTTAGGAGTAATGGTAGACAATAGACTTTGCAGTAGCATGCAGTGCCAGCTGGCAGCTGCAAAGGCCAATAAGATATTGGCATGTATTAAAAGGGGTATTGACTCAAGGGAGGAAGATATAATTATGCCTCTTTACAGGTCCATGGTAAGACCCCACCTAGAATATGCTGTTCAATTCTGGGCGCCCTTTCTGAAGAAGGACATTATGGAACTAGAGAGTGCAGAGGAGGGCTACAAAACTAGTAAGGGGAATGGAATGTTTTAGTTATGAAGAGAGGCTAGAAAAGTTAAACTTGTACACACTAGAGAAATGGCGTCTTAGAGGGGATATGATAACACTATATAAATATGTTCAAGGCCCATATAAAGGGCTTTCAAAAGACCTGTTCATTAACAGAACAGTACACAGGACAAGGGGCCACCCGCTTAGACTTGAGGAAAGGAGATTTAGTCTACAACAGCGGAAGGGTTTCTTTACAGTAAGGACAATAAAGGTATGGAATGCACTTCCGGAGGAGGTGGTGCTATCAAATACATTAGATGCCTTTAAAAGGGGCCTGGATACTTATTTAAAAGAACATAATATAGAGGGCTATGCACGTTAGTATTGGGATTAATATTTAGTTAGGGCTTGTTGATCCAGGGAGAAATCTGATTGCCATTTGGAGTCAGATGCCTTCTTTTGGGTCAGCGATGGTAAACAGGAATAGGAAAAGGGTTGAACTGGATGGACGCAAGTCTTTTTTCAACCTAAATTACTATGTAACTATGTAACTATGTAAATTAGCTAGACTGGAGAATAAAAAAAATATTGCTAAGGAGAGCAAGAGCAACCCAAAAAAATTCTTTAAATACATTTATGGCAAAAAATTAAAGTCTGATAATGTTGGGTCCTTGTTATCTAAAACGGGTGAGATGGTCAAGGGGGACAGAGAGAAGGCAGATATTTTAAATAATTTATATTCTTCTGTTTATACCAAGGAAGACCCAATGGACAAGAATCTGCAAACTACTTTTACAGAACAGTCACAGCAAGCATGGGAATGGCTAACACAAGAAAAAGTGTTAAAATAATTGAATGGTGTTAAGGTAGACAAAGCTTCGGGGCCAGATGGTATACACCCACGGGTACTTAAAGAGCTAAGCCAGACCCTGGCCAGACCGTTATATTTGATTTTCAGGGATTCTTTTATTTCAGGTATGGTGCCTATGGATTGGTGTAAAGCAGATGTGGTGCCCATATTTAAAGGGATAGTAATACTTAAAATGTAAAAAAAAAATATGTTGTAGGGTTTATCCCCCTGAGGAAAACAAGGGTACTCTCACTGTTGAAAGGTGTTTCATTCAAAAGTTATTAATTTTCAAAGTTGAATTTTTTAAGTGCAATATCACAGTGGCCTGAAATTGTACAGTGGCGCTGTTGCTACACGATCCTATGGACAGCTCTGGTCAGTTGACCATAAATCTCCATAGGATGGTGTAGCAACAGCGCCACTGTACAATTTCAGGCCACTGTGATATTGCACCTAAAAAATTCAACTTTGAAAATTAATAACTTTTGAATGAAACACCTTTCAGCAGTGGGAGTGCCCTTGTTTTACTCAGGGGGATAAATTCTACAACATATTTTTTTTTACATTTTAAGTATTACTATCCCTTTAAAAAGGGATCAAAGACACAGCCAGGAAATTACAGACCTGTAAGCTTGACATCTGTGGTAGGGAAGCTGTTTGAAAGGTTGCTAAGGGAATATATTCAAGAATTCTGCTGGAACAGGAATATCATTAGCAATAGCCAACATGGCTTTGTGAAAGACAGGTCTTGTCAAACTAACTTGATTGCATTTTATGAAAAAGTGAGTAATAATATAGATGCGGGAGCGGTGGTTGATGTGATTTAGACTTTGCCAAGGCATTTGATACAGTTCCACACAAGAGGTTACTGTACAAATGGAATGAAATAGGCCTAGGGGAAAATGTTCGTGTGTGGATTGGAAATTGGCTGAAAGATAGAATGCAAAGAGTGGTAGTAAATGGCAAGTTCTCCAGTTGGATAAACGTGATAAGTGGAGTACCTCAGGGATCTGTCCTGGGTCCTCTTCTTTTTAATTTGTTTATTAATGACCTCCCAGAGGGCATAGGGAGCCATGTATCAGTGTTTGCAGATGACACAAAATTAAGTAAGGTAATAAAGTCTGAACTGGATGTGTCTTCATTACAAGAGGATTTGGACAAATTGAGTAACTGGGCGGGCAAATGGCAAATGAGATTCAATATAGACAAGTGTAAAGTTATACATTTTGGGTATAATAATAAAAATGCAACATATATTTTAAATGGTGTTTCTGTGGGGAAATCTACAAATGAAAAGGATTTGGGAGTAATGGTAGACAATAGACTTAGCAGTAGCATGCAGTGCCAGCTGGCAGCTGCAAAGGCCAATAAGATATTGGCATGTATTAAAAGGGGTATTGACTCAAGGGAGGAAGATATAATTATGCCTCTTTACAGGTCCATGGTAAGACCTCACCTAGAATATGCTGTTCAATTCTGGGCGCCCTTTCTGAAAAAGGACATTATGGAACTAGAAGGAGTGCAGAGGAGGGCTACAAAACTAGTAAGAGGAATGGAAAGTTTTAGTTATGAAGAAAGGCTAGAAAAGTTAAACTTGTACACACTAGAGAAATGGCGTCTTAGAGGGGATATGATAACACTATATAAATATGTTCAGGGCCCATACAAAGGGCTCTCCAAAGACCTGTTCATTAACAGAACTGTACGCAGGACAAGGGGCCACTCACTTAGACTTGAGGAAAGGAGATTTAATCTACAACAGCGGAAGGGTTTCTTTACAGTAAGGACAATAAAGGTATGGAATTCACTGCCTGAGGAGGTGGTGCTATTGAATACATTAGATGCCTTTAAAAGGGGCCTGGATACTTATTTAAAAGAGCATAACATAGAGGGCTATGTATGTTAGTATTGGGATTAATATTTAGTTAGGGCTTGTTGATCCAGGGAGAAATCTGATTACCATTGGAATCAAGAAGGAATTCCCCCCCCCATTCAAGGCAGAATTTGAAATTGCTATATTGAGGGGGTTTTTTGCCTTCTTTTGGATCAACGATGGTAAACAGGAATAGGAAAAGGGTTGAACTAGATGGACGCAAGTCTTTCTCAACCTAAATTACTATGTTACTATGTTACTAAGATAGAGTGGAAGGGCTTGTGTCTTATTTTGGTTCACCTTATGATAAGAAACTTCTCCGTAAGCTTGCAAGGTGGATAGCAGAGGATGAAGAAAATGTAACGGGTCCGTTAAAGCCAAACAACACAAGTTTCACTTCCACTGAACCACACTGAAACCCATGAATCTAAGCGTAATTCCGAAGAAGCATGGCCAATGGTTCCAGCGCCAAGAGATAAAGGAGTGGTGACAAGGGGCACCCCTGATGGCACCCACTGGAAATGCCGATCAGGTTAGACAAAAATCCAGCATAGGACATTTGAGCCGAAGGTGCAGAGTAAAGAGAAAAAATGGCCTTGACAAACTCTTGCAGAATCTGAAATGCTTCCAGTACAGTCCGCAGATACCCCCAATGTAATTGATTAAAAGCCTTCTCTGCATCAATGGCCAGGAGTAGGTCACTGGTTTCTGTAATTTTTGCCAGTTCCACTACATTTACAATCTTTCTCGTGTTATCCGTCACTAGTCGCCAATATCTTGGCATACAACTTCAGGTCTGTATTCAACAAAGAGATGGGCTTGAAATTGGGGCAATGAGTTGGGGCTTACCTGGCTTTGGGAGAGCAGAGATATATGCTGTAAGCATCGATGAAGGGAATGATCAGCTCGCGCTACAGGACCTGAATAAGGATAACAAGTGGGGGGACAAAATAGTCATGAATTTTCTGTAGTATTGGCCGATGAAGCCATCCGGTCCCCGGGCTTTATTTAGGGGTAAAGATTTGATTAGCCTCTGAAGCAGCCTACTTTGGGAAGCCAGAACACGAAGAAATCTACCCGAAGGTGTAGTTGAAGTATCAAGGAGCCAGTCCGCTATAACATTGAAATCACCACACACAATCCATGATCCCTGGGCACAAGGCATCATTTTTGCAAGAGTCAATTGTAAAAACTGCGCCGAGTTAGTATTAGGTGCATAGAGATTTATCAGAGTGTATAATACATTGTTGATCGTCACCACTAAAAGAAGAAACCGGCCTTTAGGATCTTTCTTCACTGTCGCCTGTGTGTGGTGAAACCAGACTGAAACACCCGCCCTCTTGATGGGAGCTGAAGAATGGAGAGCAGTAGGGAAAGCCCTAGAGACCGCATATGGTAGTTTACCAGCCGCAAAGTGCGTCTCCTGAATACATAAAATGTGAGATCTGGACTTGGCCGCATCTTGAAACAACAAACGCTGTTTATGAGGGGAGTTCAACCCCTTCACATTCATATATAGAATCTTAAGGCTCATAAGTCAATAGGTTAAAATATAGCCTGTGTCCCAACTATCCAGCACATATGGAGGAAGAGAGCACAAGGTTCAGAAATAACAAGGAGGTCACAGAAAATTGGTGCTCCAAACCCCTATGAAGAATAATATGTACTCTAAAACATTCCAGCCATAACTTAAGTAGTAGCAAATAGGTCACCCTGTCGCCATTCCCAATTACTGAGCTAAGACACAATGGGAAGGAAAGTAGAACACAAAAGGACACTGGAGACCTGGGGGGGAACAAGACACAGACAAGACTAGACACAGATATAGAAGAAAGTACAGAGCAAAAAGAGAAGAGAAAGAATACAAAGGGGAGCCCCGAAGGGCAGGCCAAAACCGGTGCAACAGTATTCAAGAACAGAACAAAAATCATGAACAAAAGCACTGAGCTCATACCCAGATGAGACGGGGGTATGAAGTGCTGCATAAGGCATAGCGGCAGGGCAAGGAAAACTCCCCACCACACCAGGGGGAGTAAAGTGCATAGCCATTGTTAGAGAATGGGAACCACAGAGTCAGACAACAAGCAGAAAGGGTGATTAATTAAAGGGAGAGCAAACGAAACAGGGAAAAAGAAAAAGAAAAGAAAAAGAGAAAGAAGGGAGAGAGAGACAGGGAGGTCCCCAACCCGGTTAATACCGGAGTGAGGGGGAAATCCCATCTGTAGCCCCAAGGAATCAAGAAGTATAAGAAAGGCCCTAACCATATTGTGGCCACATCTAAACCGCATACAACGTAATTAACAAGTGGTTGATAGGAATACAACGCATACAATAAATCCCCACTCCATCCCTTATCGAAACAATGCGACCATGGAGGGCCGAGTCCCCATTATAATAGAAGGCCAATGATCAGACCAGAATGTTTCAACACTAGATTGAGTTCTGTAAACATAAGGTTGACCAATCTGGTCTGATAATAAGCCAATTATGTAAATAGAACCAGAGTACGTGGTCAGGGAAATTAACTGTTTAGATTGAAATAGCTACGATCCAGTAGGATTGGTAGGTCATCTACAACATAGTAATGGTTCCCTGACCCCCAGGTTGAATATAAGCAAAACTAAACAATAGTATAACAAATACAAAAATCAGTATCGCAATGCGACCAGATGAGGCCAAGTAACTTGCATATAACTTCCCCCCTTCCAGTACTAGGGTCGAGAGCGCCGGGAACCGAGGGCGCCAAGGGCAACAGTGCCCCGGATGCAACCGGACCCCGGGCCCACCAGACCCACAACCAGGATTCCCAGTAACATGTACGATTGTTATATACTTATACTTCTATATATACTTATACTTCTGAGACAATAAAGCTCCAAAGAGGAACAGCCCTAATAAAAGGGTCGACAGCATAGGGAATAGTTCAAGCCCACATCGGTTACCTGTTGGTTACCTGTCGGCAGACCACATCGAGACAGTAATACAGAGTAGTAAAGGAAAACCGTCCTTGATGAGTCGATCTAGGAGTGGATATCAGCCATTCAGTATGTGAGTTGCATACAGACAGAGGTTAAGTTCCCAAAAGATGACATCTGATCAGCAGGTAATACCCTGTTTGAGCAAGATGGAGGTGTACCTGGGTCTCGGCTCAAAGGTGCTGATGGAGTTGGCGCAATTGACCAATCTTTCATCAACCGTTGCGTCCCCGGTCTTTGGTCAGTTGAAGCAAGTTCCACCCTAATATTCCAGGAGGCCAAAATGCTCATGCCCTCTTCTAAGGATGAACTGGACACCTGCGCTCTGTCGAGGGACACCACCAGCTTCATGGGGAACCCCCACTTGTATTAAATCTCCGCCAACTGCAGAGCCGCCGTGACTGGCTGCAATTGCCTGCCCAGCTGCATAGTCATAGCAGATAGATCTGCAAAGAGTTTAAAATATGCGTGTGTGTGTGTGTGTGGGGGGGGGGTAAGGAATCCTGTTGCCAGGAGTTCTTCCTTTATGTGATAATAATGGAGGAGCATAATGACATCCCGGGGTACCTCCGTAGGTAGGTTGCGCGGTCTAGGTAGATGGTGGATGCGGTTGATCAAGAGGTCATGGTCTGAGAAGTCTGGAAGCAATCCCAACAGGAACTCCTGGGCCCAGGCTTTCGGAGCAGCCGGCAACACTTCTTCAGGTATGCCACATTATTTCGGCGGGATCTGTCCTCTAGGTCACAGACCTTTATACGCAGTAGCTGCACTTCACATTCCAGGGCCGTGTGGTTGTCTGCAAGACCGTTGTGATAGTCAATCACCTCATCCTCTTTAGCCTCCAAGTGAGCAGTACGTTCCCCCACCTCCTTAATGTCTTTCCGCAGCTCATTTGCGATCGATTTAACATCTCCTTCGATCTGAGAGAGCAGATTGTTAAAGGGATAGTAATACTTTGTTTTAACTTTATTTTATTTTGTAGGCATTAAAAAAACATGAAGAATGATATAAGTCTTATCTCTCAAACCTTTATGGTTTAAGAGATATTCACAAAGTATCCCCCCCCTCGTTCAACCAGATCAGAAGGGAGGTGCCCAGGTAGACTGCAGAGAGGGACAATCTTCAATTAAGATAAGGGAAAAAGCTGAAAAACTTGTCAAGGGGGGAAGGGCTTTCATTGTTTTTATACAAAGAAGATTGTCCCCTTCTGTTATCTGTCTGGTCATACAACCAGATTCACATCTGAGAAGAGATGGCTTACACTAGGTAAAAGGGGCGGGGAGGGGAAACTTTGCTTGTGAATATCTCATAAACCATAAAGGTTTGAGAGATAAGACTTATATCATTCTTCATGTTTTTTTAATGCCTACAAAATAAAATAAAGTTAAAACGAAGTATTACTATCCCTTTAAGTAGGTTTTTGATCTCTCCATAAAGGTCATACAACTGCGTAAGAACGTAGAAGCAGTTTCATCCCCATCTGAAATATTTTCATCCTCTAGTCCCGCGCGGGTGCCATTTTGAGCCTGCTACCCCGAAAGCTTCTGCATACATTTTTTTTCTTTGGGAGCTAGGTACTTCAACATTTGTTCCTGGTGTCGCTTGGTCCAATATTGGGTCATCTTCGGGGTAGAAAACTGAGAGTGCTCAGTCAAATCTGTGGGATTAGGTAACATAAAACTCCCTAGAGTGGCGGGAGCTCACTCATTACGCCGCCATCAGCATTGCGCACTCAGACACCTCCCCCTTTTTTCTATTTTTTAATAGACTCGGTGCCAACATAGTTTTCAAATTCTTTGCCCTTCTAAATATAACTTTTGTTTTTTTAGATAATTTAGTGCCTAAAATTGGATCGAATTTTAAACACCCCCAATGTTTCTCCACTATTTTCTCTATCCTACTCGCTGCCCCATTACATCTTGTTACAAAGGAAACAAGGGAATTTTTATTGTAAAGACTGACTTTCTTTTTCTTTTTCCCAAATCTTTCTTTTTTTGTTCTTATTCTTTTTCATTGTTGAACACCATCCTTTCCTCAAATCTCATTTAAAAGATCAGTCCTTTCTTTATTTCCTGCCCTCTTATATACAGTATCCATAATTCTTTCTTTATAACCCTTTTCTAAAAAAAAACGGATCTTCATATCTAATGCCTGTTCATTAAAATTCTTATCTCTACTACAATTATGACACAATCTTAAAAAGTGTCCATAAGGCAGATTATTTATCCATTTCTTCAAATGGCCACTATTTGGATCTAAGTAAGAATCTGTATCAACATACTTATAAAAAGTCATACTTTGAATATTATTATCTTCATCAATAAAAAACTTTAAATCTAAAAACTCTATTTCTTTTGTATCATATTTATAACTAAACTGATTTGTATTAATATAATTTAAAAATATTAACAAACTCTGTTCACTCCTTCTCCAGACTATTAAAATATCATCAATGAAACGGTCATAAAAGACAAGGTCCGCGCCCCATTGGGAGGAATCCCAAATATGGGACTCCTCCCAATATCCCATAAAGAGATTTGCATAGCTTGGAGCAAACCTCGTCCCCATGTCTCACACGTCTGTAAATAAAAATCTTCCTCAAATAAAAAATAATTATTATTTAAAATAAATTCTATACTTTCTAATATAAAATCTGATTGTGCTTTACATATATTAAAATCTTTCTCTAAAAAATATTTTACTGCCCTTAGGCCTTTTTCATGTTGAATATTACTACATAATGCTGTGACCCAGAAAAAATAACTTTCCCGTTCTATTTTTTCTATTTTACATAAAATGTCTGTAGAATCTTTAATATATGATAGTAGAGCCATCACATAGGGTTGCAAAAAGAAATCTACATACTGTGAAATGTGTGATGTAATTGAATCAATCTCTGCCACAATGGGGCGACCTGGGGGGTTATAGCTATCTTTATGAATCTTCGGTAGAGCATATATATTCAGTATAACCGAATATTGGTTATATAAAAAGCGTTTTTCCATCTTATTTATAATATTCTCCTGGAATGCCTTATTTAGGATACTCAGTAGTTTACCATTTATTTCTACTGTTGGGTCCCTATTTATTTCTACTGTTGGGTCCCTATTCAATTTCCTATAATAAGATTCATTATTCACAATATTCCTAGCTTCTTTTAAGTAATCTACCTTATTTTGAATTACTATCCCCCCTCCCTTATCTGCAGATCTAAAAACAACACCTTTATCATCCTTCAATTCCTACAAACATTTCTTTTCATGAATTATTAGATTATTCTGGTATCGTATATCCTCATCACATAATACGTTAAGATCTTCCAATACCAAAGAATAGAATGAGTCAATATAGTTTCCTTTAGATTCTACTGGATAAAATGTTGATTTTTTTCCTAAAATCAGTATGAATAAAATCATCTATTTCTTCATCAATTATCATCTCTTCCTTCTCTAATTCACACACATTGTCTCTCTTCATAAAGTGTCTTTTCAGTTAGATTTCTTACAAATTTCTTTAAATCTATAAATGGGGAAAAACTTAAACCTTTTCTTAAAAGACTGATATTCCAAAACTTGTAGCGCTATACAGAGCTCAAAATTTTCTCTCACCTCCTTGCATTTTGCCAGGAGAAATTGAGTGAGGGCGAGTGGAAATTGTAAAAAGTGCGTCTGGGTGCTTTAGGAGGACGGATCAATAGTTAAGAGCAAGCCCGGGTGCTTTAGAAGGTATAGGAGATTGTATCACGTGACAAAAACACAGTCTGGCTTGTACAGAGGTGACTCTGGCATATCATTGTACTACACACATGCAGCCCAAAATACAGCTTCACAAATGTCCTGTGCACTGTTACAGATAGGATGGAACTGAGACACAAACAACCATGACAGAGAAACAACATGGTTATACAGCTACACACGAGTGATAAACAGCACATATATATGCAAAAACAGACAAGTTCATAGGTAGAGTGGTAGGGGAAGCTGAAGACATGCACATTACAAATGCAATAGTTTATTCCAGTCTTAAATTATAAACGGCAAATGTTATACAAATACAGTTTTATATACATGCTTAGAAACAAATACATTTCACTGGAGAGGCCAAATGAATGAACAGTGATAGAGACCAGGGGCGTTGCTAGTGGGGGGCTAAATGGGCTGAACCCTGGAGTATGTCAGGGACCAGCCCCAAATGGATACTGTCATATAGCAGCTACACTTAACTCTGCATAGTGAATTGGCTGGCAGCTGAACATTATGCACTGATATCAGAAATACTTTGTGTCCCACCTCCTTAAGTTATTGGCTGCTACTGCTTACTCTGTGTTGGATGCAACTTGAAAAGAGGACAGCAAAGCATGATTTGTATACAAATACACACAAAAGCTATGGTGCTACAGGCACTTTAATATCTTTAGAAGTTGCTAAATATCCACATGAAAAGTAGCACAAAACTATGTGCTACAAATAGTCCACTTGCCACAATGCTAGATGCACATACATCTTCAAAAACAGGTGTACTCTCTTAGTATAAAAGTCTTAATAGAAGATCATCCAGTCTGTTTGTAGTACTCCACAGAGGTATCACTCCAAAGGTCGCCGCCCTTAGTGCACCGGTGTAATGCACAAAACCCAAGGTTACTAGAACAAAACACAAAGAAAAAGGCGCAGGCCCTTCTAAGAGGATATCTGTATGTATGCAAATGTAAAAAGCCCCCAAATAAGAAAGGCTCACCAAATGATGGAAATTCTCAAACTCATCAAATGTTCACTCTTTAGACATTCAGCCGCTCCATTGGTAGATCCAAATATTGGAAAGCTCTCAATCCAAAGAATTAAATCGTTTATTATATAGCCACTTAAATACAAAGAGTGTAGACTACATGAATTGCCCAACGCGTTTCGTACTACTAGTACTTCTTCAGGGGCTCATAAATTGTCACAAAGTCAACACAGCAATATACAATTATTTAAAAACATAAGAAAATAGCACATATTTGTACCTTATGTCCGAAGTCCTACTCCACTGCGACTCCGTGCACGCTACCAGATTCAACGCAACTTCCGGTGACCTGCAACGTCACATGTCTGAATCACTTCCTGCTGGAGGAAACGGAATAACATGTGAAGCGAGCTTGCGTTCCAACCATGGAGCGCATCTCGCTAAACGAAAAATATATAAACAAAGGTGTAATAAAAAATGTCATATAAATTGAGTCCCAATGTGTACTGACTCCGGTCATGGTCATAAAGAGGAAGCCATTTGATTTTGCAATTTTCGGAATACAATCAATATTAAAACAATAAAGGTGAATAAACCTAAAATAAAATCTCATATGTGAAAATAATTATAAATAGTGATATAAATGTAAATATAGCATATGTATAACAACATAGATCCAAAATGCAACCTCATTTAAATTATTCCTAAAGAATCATGATCCATGACAAAATTGCTCAAGATATACATAAAATAATATTCAAGAGTGATGTCCGATAAATATTAATAATGTGTCACTTCTATATACTCATAAAAAAGATCCCTCAAAAACCTTACTATACAGAAGCTCTATATCTATAAAAGATAAATAACAATAATATAAGTATAAATAAAAATTGAAATAAAAATGAAATTTGAAGGAATTAAATAATGATATTGGTGATAAAAATCAATACTAGTATTAAAAGCATGTATAATACATACACATGCGCAAATAATACAAAAACAAAGAGGCACATATAATAATACGGCAAAAAATCATAAAAGCGCATGTGCATACATATACATATAAAAATCATACCCGATTTCAATCAAACCAAACTCATTATACACCTTCAAATTAATTGCCATAAATCCAGCTCTTCATTTAGACCTCCTGGTTTTAAAGTACCTAATTTGTATATCCATAGAGACTCTTTTTCACATAACGCAGTAAATCTATTTGGAACTTGTAGAGGAATAAAATCTATACCTTTCACCTGAAAGTTATTAATCCCTCCTTTACTGTCTTGAGACAGTATGTTCCTGAGAGTTCTTGATAATACTGCGTCTATGTTCACCTGATCTCTCTCGTAAAGTTCTCGTGGTTCTCCCTACATAATTATCACGGTGCCCGATGTCTATTACATGTAGGGGGCTCCCATTGGCTGTCTGCCTTCAGCCCGCCTCACATTGCCTTTTTAAACTCAGTCTGGGCACCCTCTGGTTGCCCTTTCGTTTGTCTCTGACAGCAGCCTCTTTCTCCTTATTACTGCTGCTTGGGCCTGCTGCTGTGTTCCTGTGTTGCTGAGTCTTCCAGTTCCTGAGTTCCTGCCTGCTGTGTCCCAGTCCAGTTCCGGTTGTCATCGTGAGAGGTTGCTGTTCCTGCTGCCAGTCTTTCCCTGCCGTTTCTGATCCGGTTGTCCACGCCTGCCTGTTCCTGCTCGTTTCCTGCTTCCAGTTCCTGCTATCGTGGCGACATTGTCATCAGTCGTCTCGGTGACAGTCGCTATCCTGCTGGTTCCCAGCGTGCGGACGCTGGTTTGCTTCATTAGCCTTGCGGCTACGTTCAGCCTGTTGGTCCCAGCGTGCGGACGCTGGTTTGCTCCATTGGCCTTGCGGCCCATATGCTATACTGTTGGTTCCAGTGTGCGGATGCTGGTTTGCTCCATTGGCCTTGCAGCCCATACGCTATACTGTTGGGTTCAGCGCGCGGGCGCTGCTTCGCTCCATTGGCCTTGCGACCCATTTACCATACTGTTGCTCCCAGCGTGCAGACGTTGGTTTGCTCCATTGGCCTTGCGGCCCATTTTCAATACTGTTGGTTCCAGCGTGCGGACGCTGGTTTGCTCCATTGGCCTTACGGCCCACATACTATACTGTTGGTTCCAGTGTACGGACGCTGGTTTGCTCCATTGGCCTTGAGGCCCATACGCTATACTGTTGGGTTCAGCGCGCGGGCGCTGCTTCGCTCCATTTGGCCTTGTGGCCCATTTACCATACTGTTGGTCCCAGCGTGCGGACGCTGGTGTGCTCCATTGGCCTTGTGGCCCATTTTCAATACTGTTGGTTCCAGCGTGCAGACGCTGGTTTGCTTCATTAGCCTTGCGGCTATATTCAGCCTGTTGGTCCCCAGCGTGTGGACGCTGGTTTGCTCCATTGGCCTTGCGGCCCATTTACAATACTGTTGGTTCCAGCATGCGCAAGCTGGTTTGCTCCATTGGCCTTGCGGCTACAGTTATAGCTTGTAGGTCCCAGGTTGCAGACGCTGGTTTGCTCCTTTAGCCTTGCGGCTCTACTCATTGTATGGTACCAGTGTGCGGACACTGGTTTGCTCCACTACCTAGCGCTATTATCATTGTTGGTTCCCAACGCGTGGGCGTTGGTTTGCTCCATGACTTGTGGGTCTGTTTCTATTATGCTTGATGTTTCCCTATGTAAGGACACTGGTTTACTCCTTGTGTCTTACTCTTGCACTTGAGGCCTCTCAGTGCTCTGTCCAGTCCTAGACAGCTACCATTCAGTAATACAGGGATACCGAGTGTCAGACTCTGGTGAAACCACTGACCTAGTAGTCTTTATATTCATCTCTACTGTCTATAGTCCACCTGACATGCCTGGGGTCATTGTGTTTGTTACTTTCCTATTGGGGCTGCCTTGCCCGGTATATTGGTAAGGCCGGTAGAACCTATTATTATTCCAACTCAAGGATGCCTTACCTGGTATTGGCAAGGCCGGTAGAGCCCACTACCTTGATATTCTATTTGGCTGCTCTTCCCGGTATATTGGTAAGGCTGGTAGAACCTCCTATTATTCCATCATAAGGTTGCCTTACCCAGTATTGGCAGGGCCGGTAGAGCCAACTACATCTATTCAATCAGGCTGCCTTGTCCGGTATATTGGCAAGGTCGGTAGAGCCTAGCCTTCAGTTTTCATTAGGCTGCCTTGCCCGGTATTTGGCAGGGCCGGTAGAGCCACCTATTGGTCTTCATCCAGGTTGCCTTGCCCGGTATATTGGCAAGGCAACCTGGATTGCAATTGCAATTGTTATGGACATTTGCTTTTTCTTTATATTATTTGTATGTATATAATACCCTATGGGATTGCCTTAAACTTTTCAATAAAGTTGTGTTTTTACCTAACCTTACGTCTGAGAGTCTTAACAAACAGTGACAATAATTGATACCACAACAACACGTGATTAAATACACAACATAAGAAGTACCACAATTAATAGTGTTTAATAATAAAAAAACTCTTCTGATTTGGAGCATTTAAAAGTTTTAGCTTTCTGATCCATATGTGAATAGTTCAGACATGCTTTTAAATTACATTTAAAATTTCCTTTGATACTATCCTTATTTGGTACTATTCTATCTGGTAATTTTTTCGGTTTGCTTTTGGCAATTACAGATCTTAAATCTTTTGCTTTCCGAAAAATTACTCTCCCTTGTGCTGGTATCTCATCTTTTAATAGGGGGTCTTCTTTTAAAATTTTCCAATTTTTCTTAATAATTGTTTGAATTTTTTGAGCTGATGAATTGTACCCAGTAATAAAAGCAGATTGATGTTTGTTGTTTTTATATTGATTCATTTTATCTTTCGGCTGTAATAAAAGATTCCTATCTAAAATTCTAGCTTTAGCTATAGCTTGATTCAAACAATTTTCATCATATCCTCTTTCTGCAAATTTACTCTTCATCTGAGAACATTGTAACTCAAACTCTTCCAAAGTACTACAATTCCGTCCTAAACGATTAAATTGCCCAAAAGGCATGTTTTTCATCCACTTCTCCAAGTGGTAACTTTGGGCATGAAAATATTTGTTTTTTCATACTGGTTTGACATATACAGTACTATGTATCTCATTATTAGAAGAATATAATTGGAGGTCCAAAAATTTGATTTGGTATTGATCTATCTCAGAGGTAAACTTGATACCTCTGTTGTTGGTATTAAAAAAACTAATCATCTCTTCCAATTCAAGTTGATTACCCTTCCAAATAATAATGATATTGTCTATATAATGGCCATAGTATACCAGATTCGTCCCTCATGGGTTATTCATCCATACCTGTTGTTCTTCCCAATAACCCATAAACAAATTTGCATAACTGGGGGCGAATCGGGTACCCATGGCCATACCTTGAGTTTGGAGGTAAAAAAATATCTTGAAAAATAAAATAATTATGATATAATATGAAATGAACACCTTTCAGTATAAACTCCTTTTGGAGAGCTGGTATTTCTGAATCCAAATCTAAAAAATATGCTATAGACTCCATACCAAAATGGGGTTCAATTGAGGTATAAAGAGAAGTCACATCAAGAGTGGCCCATACAAAAGATTCTGGGTTCCATTCTATATTTGAAAATTGATATAATACATGCTGTGAGTCTCTTATATAAGATCTCAATTTCACCACATATTTTTGAAGAAAAAAATCTAAAAATGATAAGTTGGAAGTTAAATTGTTAATACCTGAAATGATTGGACGACCTGGGGGGTTGTCCAACCTTTTGTGAACCTGAGGTATATGATAAAAAAAAGCTGTACTAGGACAAGCAATAAAAATATAGTCAAATTCTTCTTTGGTTATATTTTTTGTTAAAGCTTCTTGTAACAGTATTTTAAAAGATTTTAAAAAGGATTTTGTTGGATCTGATTCTAAATGACAATAAGTTTTTCATCACCCAAAAGTCTAAAACCTTCTTGTAAATAATCAGCTGTGTTTTGTATTACCACCGCTCCCTCCTTGTCTGCCTCCCTAATAGTAATCAAATGGTTTATTTTTAATTCTTGTAATACCTTTCTTTCTTTTTTATTTAAATTATCCTTCTTTATTGAATGTTTCTTAACATAGTTGTTATAATCTCTCAATACCATTCTATAGAATGCTTCTACATAGGGGCCTTTATATCTTGAGGGATAGAACTTAGATTTTCCTTTGAAGGGGGTGTGTAAAAATTGGCAATTGTCATGAAAATCTATATTTGCATTTTCTTGGTCATATAATACATTGTTTTCTTCAAACAAATTCTCCAAAATCTTAAGAGTATCATCTTCATTTTGCATTTCATTCTGCATTTGCATTTTCTTGGTCATATAATACTATCATGGTGCCCGTGATTGCTGCATTTCAGTGTCTATCACCTGTAGGGGGCTCCCATTGGCTGTCTGCAGTCAGCCCGCCTCACATTGCCTTTTTAAACTCAGTCCGGGCACCCTTTGGTTGCCCTTTCGTGGTGTCTCTGACAGCATCCTATTCGTCCTGTCTGCTGTAGCTGATTGGGCCTGTTCCTGAGTTCCTGAGTTCATGAGGCGACCTGTTCCTGTGTTCCTGCTTGCTTGCCATTCCAGTCCGGTTCCGGTTTTCGGAGATCCCTCTGACATAACTTGTTTATTTGTTGTGTTCAGTATTTCATGTTCTACTAATTTCTCTTCCATGCTTAGTGCTTCATATCTATTATTCACAGGAACAGAAAATTCCACAACGTTTTTGGCATTACCTACCACTGTCTTTGCATTTCCCTTATTCTTTGTTTCCCTTGGTTTTTCTTGGGATTTGACAGAATTAGATTCATTTGGTTTATTCCGAAAATATTTGTACCTTGAATTGTATTTAATAAACCTATTCTGATTGTGGTTATAATTACCTTGACTCCAATCAGTACTTCTATTCAGATTCCCATTGGAATTTGTACTTCTATTTTGATAGTCATTCTCATCTCTTCTGAAATTATGTTGCTTTCTATCTTTTAGTTCTTTTTCCAACCTATTGACATTGCTATTCACTTTGGTATCTAAATCATTAAACAAACGATCCTTGGGCTGACTTTCCAATATACTATACATGGCTTCAATATTTTCTTCAATCTTTTTTAATTCTTTTTCTCTATATTCAGTAATATGCCTAATTAAATTGAATGAACATTCTTGTAAAAGTTGATTCCATTTTATATTAAAATCACCTTTATTGTTTTAATATTGATTGTATTCCGAAAATTGCAAAATCAAATGGCTTCCTCTTTATGACCATGACCGGAGTCAGTACACATTGGGACTCAATTTATATGACATTGTTTATTACACCTTTGTTTATATATTTTTCGTTTAGCTAGATGCGCTCCATGGTTGGAATGCAAGGTTGCTTCACATGTTGTTCCGTTTCCTCCAGCAGGAAGTGATTCAGACATGTGAAGTTGCAGGTCACCGGAAGTTGCGTTGAACCTGGTAGCGTGCACAGAGTCACAATGGCTGCATTGACTTCGGACATAAGGTACAAATAGGTGCTATTTTCTTATGTTTTTAAATAATTGTATATTGTTGTGTTGACTTTGTGACAATTTATGAGCCCCTGAAGAAGTACTAGTAGTAGTACGAAACGCTTTGGGCAATTCATATAGTCTACACTCTTTGTATTTATATGGCTATATAATAAAAGATTTAATTCTTTGGACAGAGAGCTTTCCAATATTTGGATCTACCAATGGAGCGGCTGAATGTCTAAAGAGTGAACATTTGATGAGCGTGAGAATTTCCATCATTTGGTGAGCCTTTCTTATTTGGCGGCTTTTTACATTTGCATACATACAGATTTCCTCTTAGAAGGGCCTGCATCTTTTTCTTTGTGTTTTGTTCTAGTAACCTTGGGTTTTGTGCATTACACCGGTGCACTAAGAGCGGCGACCTTTGGAGTGATACCTCTGTGGAGTACTACAAACAGACTAGATGTTCTTCTATTAAGACTTTTATACTTAGAGAGTACACCTGTTTTTGAAGACGTTTGTGCATCTAGCATTGTGGCAAGTGGACTATTTGTAGCACATAGTTTGGTGTTACTTTTCATGTGGATATTTAGCAACTTCTAAAGATATTAAAGTGCCTATAGCGCCATAGCTTTTGTGTGTATTTGTATACGTATTGTGGATATTTTATCTACTTGGTGTATTTTTGGCTGAGGCAGCTTGGACTTTTTATCTTAGAGTTTAAAAATTTATTTTTTTTGTCACAATCGTTTTTTATTGAAAGTCATAAAAAACAGATACATAAACATTACAATACAGAATTGTAAAAGAGATACACGAGTTATAAGTAAGAAATCGCAATACTAAGACCGTATAATAACAAAGAAACAACATACTTGACAGGAGTGCGTATCTGCTGGAACATGGTACTCATGTGATTGAATAAATTAAAGACTTGACGATAAGACAATTTCACAGGGGTAGGACAATGGGAGGAAAGAGAAAGAAAGGAAGAACAATAGAAGGAAGAGAAAAAAAAAGGGTTAAAGAAGAGGGAATAGGGCTGGGACGGAGGGTAAGTTAGCATGGGGAGTAGCGGTGGAAGGAGTAAAGCCCGTGGAGCGGAAGCCGAGATGTTAACCAATTGACCCATGGGAGAGTAGGAGGAATCAAGGCCGTACAAACCAAGTGTCAATATGAGACCAAAGACCACTGGGGACATGACCCCTATGAATCAAAGCCAAGCGGGTGAAAGAGGCCTGCTCCACCACTCTTTGTTGCCACTTCAGGATAGATGGCGGAGTCTTCGATTTCCACCCCAGGGGAATCATGGCTTTAGCCGATGTCAATAGGAGGAATAAAAGATGTTTGTCAATTTTACGTAAAGGGGGTAAGTTGCAGAGCAATAAAATCTGTAATGGATCCCTAGTCAAATAGATATTCAATAAAGACTCTATAGTCTGCAAGCACTGGTCCCAAAACTGTCGGAGCAAAGGGCAATGCCACCATATGTGCAATAAAGAGCCAATAGAGTCCCCACATCTCCAGCAGGCCAATGATGTAGCTGGGAACATTCTCTTCAAGCGCACAGGGGTAAGATACCAGCGGAAGAGGAATTTATAGTTGAGTTCCAGCAACTGAGAGGAGACAGATGATTGAGCTGTTACACTCCAAATCTCTTTCCAAGTATATGGCGAAAGTGATACCCCCAACTCTCTTTCCCAAGCCCCTGAGTAAACGGGGAGCCGGCCTGCTGACAGAGAAAGTAAAATTCGATAGACTTTACCAAGAAACCGTCCCGTCAGGTGGTGGTTATGGAAAAGAGTCTCAAAGCTGGTCAGGTCTCGTATCGTAGATTGCCGCGCATCAGGAGAATCAACATAGTGCTTAACACGTAAGTAACACCAGATCTCCCCCGGAGGGAAGGGGAAGCTCTGGCAAATATTGGGGAAAGACTTGGGAATCCCCCTAAACACGAGTTTAACCAGTGCAGAAGTCCCGAGGCAAGGACCACAATGGGAACTGATCAGCTGGTAGAAATAAAGGGGAAGGGAATTTAGAGAAAATTCGCCGAAAGGGAGAGTGTGCAGGGAAAAGACTTTCTGATCTTTTATAATGGGCGCCTACCATCAAAATAGGGGTAATAATAGGATGCGAAAAAGGAAGTATCGGAGCTCCAGAATGAGGGCTGAAGAACAGAACTAAAGGATCTTCTAGGTGAGGAAAATTCCTCTCCAAAGTCACCCAAGGTTTATGCGAAACATTACTTGCCCAGTCAGGGACTGAGGATAGCAGGGCCGCATGGTGGTATAGAAGAAAGTTAGGAAGGCCTAGACCTCCGTCCCCAGGATGCCTGTAAAGTGTCTCAAGATTGGTTCTAGGTGGCTTTGATTGCCAAATAAACTGGGATACAGATTTTTGGAGATCTAAAAAGAAGGACTGAGGAATCTGAATAGGGAGCGTCTGTAGTAGGTACAAAACCATCATCTTGATCACCTGCACTCTCCCTAACCAAGAGACATACAGGAGCTTCCATGCAGCCATATCTCTGCGAAGTGCAATAAGAAGTGGAGGGAAATTGGCCTGAAATAAAGAGTCAGCAGAAGCAGTGAGATTAATGCCCAAATATTTAATATGCTTGGGAGGCCAGCGAAATGGGAAAGATGAACGTAAGTCGTCAATCATAGGGTGAGGCATCCTAATGGGAAAGGCCTCTGATTTGGATACATTAATTTTGAAATTAGAGAGGGCAGAAAAGGTAGTGCATTCAGAGAGAAATGCTGGGACCGACAACTAAGGAGAGCTTACCGAAAGAAGGACATCGTCCGCAAACATAGATAGTTTAAAATTCCCTGTGCCAACCTGGATACCTTCAATGACAGGATTAAGCCTGACATGCTGGGCAAAGGGCTCCATTACTAGAACAAAAAGAAGAGGAGACAAGGGACATCCTTGCCGCGTGCAGTTAGAAATTGTGAAGGGATCTGATAGTTGACCGTTAACCTTAACCCGAGCAGACGGGTTGCAATACATGGACAAAACATGATGACGAAACTGGGGGCCCAGTCCAAAGGCTTCCAACGTCTGTGCCAGAAACCTCCAATCCACTCTGTCAAATGCCTTTTCGGCGTCTGTTGTAAGTAACAGCGTAGGAGTTTTCGACATCACAACAGAGTGGACCAGATTGATGAGTTTCCTAGTATTGTCTCTAGCTTCACTTTTCGGTATAAAACCTGCCTGATCTGTATGAATCAAAGAGGGTAAAAGCATTTTCAAACGTTCAGCCAATATCTTAGCATAAAGTTTGAGATCCAAATTAAGCAAGGAAATAGGTCTGTAATTTTCACAATGAGCAGGATCTTTACCCAGTTTCAGGCTGCCGGTGATATGAGCCTCTGTAAAGACCGGGTGTCGTGACATGTCATCCAGTAAAGACTGGAAAGTCGAGGCGAGAATAGGACACAAATTTTGGAGGTAAGTTTTAAATTGTGGGGTCATTCTTTTTAATTGGGGAAAGATAGTGTGGGTATGCGAGTGAAATGTCTTGAAACGTATTGTCACACATTTTTCGCCTCCACATTGGGGAGATGATATGCACGTGAAGTCCGTTGACGCGTCCTTTCATGCCTCTATCTTTCATTATATTAAAACAAGACTACCCTTACATACGGGCGATGCGTTCTACTCATGGATCATGACACTTCCGTTTTCTCCAACAGGAGATGACGTTGAAGCAAGGTCCGTTGGCATGCCCGCGAATGCACGTTTTTTTCACTGATGGCAGATTATATAAACATAAGAAGGTAATGTACCTGATTTTATATTGCTCCTGACGAAGTGACATTCATATTTCAGTCACGAAACGCGTTGAGCCATTTACTCTGTATTATTTGGTGGTAACATTTTTTTATTTACCATACTGTTTTATTTTATTATTATGTGCTTGTCATTTTATCTTTATTTGATGGGCGCCTATTGTTTTTAGTATTTATTACTATTCTTCCAATAAACACTTATGTGATTAGTCCCTTATTTCCTATATAAGGGGTTTATATTAATTTGTATATGAACATAAGTTCCCTGTTATTGGTGCTTGCATCTCTTCCATATACAAGCCTATTGATGGGGAACTACATTTCTTCCATATTGTATTCAGATTGATATTTTTCAGTATTGAGTGTTATATCTTCATTTGAATTGGACTTTACTTTTTCATCTGTATTAGAGGATATTGGATATATATATACATATTACCACATTAGAAGATTTGTGTATTTGCGCTGTTTTTTCTTTTTCTTTTTCTTGAAATAAGTTTTAAAAAAGGCCTGCGAGAACCCATCAGGGCCAGGTGATTTGCCAATAGGTAAGGTTTTGATCGCAGTCTCCACTTCATCTAGCGTTATGGGGGAATCAAGAGATGAGCGAGAATCATCGGATAGTTTGGGTAGTTGTGCTGCTTCCAGATAAAGACGAACTGCTTCAAGGGGTTCGGGCACTGCTCGCGAGGGGTGACTTCCCAGATTATATAATGAAGAATAGTAGGAACTAAACGTGTCTGCAATTTGTTTAGAATTATACAAGACGGAACCCGTGTTTGATGTCAGCTTGGGAATAAAATGATGTTTTAGACGTGCCCGAAGTTGTCGCGCTAAGACCCTGCCCGGTTTGTTACCGAATTCGAAATGTTTCTGCTTGGTATGGAAAATAGTTTGAGTAACCGCCTCGACTAGATGCTGTTTAAGACGGTTCTGAAGGGTCTGCAATTTAGAGAAAGTGAGATCAGTTTTGGAGTGTTTATGGAGAGTTTCCAGGGTGCGTATTTCAGCAAGGAGGTCCATAGTCAATTGGTTACGAGCCTTTTTCACTCGAGAAGCTTTTTTAATGAGTTTGCCTCGCACCACACATTTAAGAGTTTCCCACCGCATCAGGTTTGATACAGAATCCAGAGGGTTGTTGGAAACGTAGTGAGTGATGGTATCAGCAATAGCATCTCTAATGGTGGGATTTAGCAGAAGGGATTTGTTGAGTCTCCAAGATCGAGGTTTCTGCGGTCCGGTCGCTAAAGCAAGTGTAGTTAAAGTAGGAGTATGATCAGACCACGTAATGGAGCCAATCTGCGCTGAACGAATCAGGCCTAAGGAGGAATGATCTATAAAGATGAAATCTATACGAGTGTAGGTACAATGTGGATGAGAGTAAAATGTAAAATCTTTATCCGTAGGATGACGGAGACGCCAGGTATCCACTAATCTGTAAGTGTGTAAAAGTTGATTGAATCTGCAAATGTGACGTTGAGAGTGAGACGAAACTCCAGAGGAACAATCAAGGATAGGGTAAAGGGGTATATTGAAGTCCCCCCCAATCAGTAGGATTCCCTCCTTAAAGGAGGCAAGACTATCTAAAATGGGCTCCAAAAAGCCAGCCTGTAGAGAATTAGGGGCGTATAGAGACGCAAAGGTATACATGGTAGTCTCAATAGTGCCCTTAACAAATAAGTATCTACCATCTTTATCCCGGAGGATATCAGTGAGAATAAAGGGAATATGTTTGCTAAATAAAATGGCAACGCTGTTCTTCTTAGATGTAGCTGAAGCCATAAAAGCCTGAAAGAAATAAGAGTTGGTGAGTCTCATCTCCCAGTCGCTGGAAGTCTCGCAATGCTATAGACCACTTCCCGGGCAAATTTAAACCTTTTGCATTTTGAGAGACCAGCGTTGCTAAGCCCGCAGCTGGGATCAGAACTTTAGAAATCGAAGCCATGGGTAAAAAATAGAGAGGGAACCATATTAATGACGAAACTCAGAAGCGGAAACAACGGTGGCGAGCACGTGGAACCCTGACCAAGTAAGTCCCACCCATTCCATGGGTCAAGGGTGACAAGAGGGGGTAAGAAAGAGGATAGTAGAGAGGAACAGAAGAGAGATGTAGTCAGGAGAAAAGACGAAAAGAAGAAAGGGAGAAATTCTCTGGTCAGGCAAACAGGGCGGTGTGACCCGACCTGGGCCAGACGGAAATATACAAGAGAGATCAGCACCCAAAGAGGTGGAAGTAAGCTAATGTTCATCATGTCGAGTATGCAGAGAGACTGTATAGGAAGTATAGTTCAACGGTGAAAGAGACGGGCAAAAAAGGGGAAATCCACACCCCAGGGACCCAAACACTGGGCGAGATGGCATAAGTCATGGGGGTGATCGAAAAATAAAGTAGAATTGGTAAAAGCAAATGGGGCGGTAGAGCAAACCTCCTCGCTGCATACTCAACTAGGTGAAGAAGCTCCGGGTCAGTCATGAAATAAACAGGAGGGACAAAAAAAAAAAAATGTATTAAGGAAGGTAACCACAGAGTAATATTAAGGAACATCAAGGAGCGGTATAAGCTTATGACATGGGAAAACAAAGAACATTTAAGAATGAGTGCACATTTATCACCAAATATCAGTACATAAAAAAAAAAATAAATAAAAATTGCACATACATAAGCATATAAAGAAACACCTACATAAACACACAGATATGCTAACAAGCGACCAAACCCATCTCGATGACGCTATGGCTGGCCCAGTGTATTCGGAATAAACCCCATAATAAAGTGCAAATATTGTTTAGATCTTACATTAACATACCCTAACTGGGAATAGGTAGGAACACAGAGTGCTTTGAAGGGAATTACCAGGGAGTGAGGCCTATTAACCCAACCAAACTAGGCAGTAGGGACACGGGGGAATCCCACTCAAAGAATAGCATGCCTAACTGGTGACATCCCAGGTACAAAGTGGCATTAGAGGGTGGTCTAAACCACCTAAATGCTACAAAGATAAAAGAGCCCTGGAGCCCTCCATGATAGTGTAAGAGACCCCCCGGGGAAGTAGGTGTGGAAACATGAGCAAATTACATAACCATAAAAGAAAGCATAACCCGATGTATATCAGTATGCAGCAAAACAGATTTTACATAGGTAAGTAATGCTAACAAACATAGGTAAAGATAAAGCATGTACAATACATTACAAGATCGTAGAACTTCGTGGTAAGAAATCTCCTTATGCAAGGATGTAACAACAATCAATGAGGCACTGAGTGAACCTCAACAATGAGTCTCCAACAGAGTCCCATGTCACTCGACCATGGATCTGGGTAGAAAAAGGAAGAGACTGGTACAAAAGTCCATAACACTCTATCCAACAGTGGTGCGAGCTTCAGAATACTCCATGTGGCCATTTGGAGGAGTGGATGAGGACTTGCGTTTCTTAGAACCAACAGGGGTCCAATGTGAGTCCAACACAGAGAAATTCTTCCAGGACACCAGATCTTCAATACGAGGAGGAAAGGACTCTCCATCCAAAAGTTGTAGGTGCAGGGCTTGAATAAAGGCTGAGTAATCACCATCGTATTTTAAATGGTGACTTTTCCCATCCAGTGTAGCAATGAGGGTCAGAGAGTATCCCCAGCGGTAACGAATATTCCGCCTACGAAAGGCAATAGTAATAGGCCGAAGATCTCTGCTCCATTTCACAGTAGTAGGAGACAGATCATTATAGCAAGAAATAGAGTGGTTTTCAAACTGGATCGTGGGCATGTTACGCACAGCAGACATGATGGCCTGTTTATCAGCGAAGTTGTGGAACCTCAAGATCACGTCCCTCGGCTGGTCATCCTGCAGAGGTCTGGGCCTTAAAGCACGATGGGCCCTGTCCAATTTGTAGGTTATAGGAGAAGAAGACTTGGTGATGTGGTTGAACATTCTCTGCAAGAACTCAGGTAGGTCATCAGTAGAAACCGCTTCACCAATACCCTTAATCCAGACATTTTGCCTCCTATTCCGGTTCTCCAGGTCGTCTAAGTGAACAAGCAGGTCAAAATTCTGGTGATGAATCATGGACACCCTGTGAACCACTTCGGAAAGTAAAGGGCACCATTTGTCAAATTCACCTTCAACTGCATTAATGCGATCGCCAAGTTGCGGCACGTCGTATCTGAGTTCCTTTAACTCTTCCCGAAGGAACGATTTCAGGTCAGCCAGCAAATTTTGTAGGTCCAGTTTAGTAGATGGTTCGTTCAGAATATCTACTTGTTCCCCAGGAGAGGTATCCTAGTCATCCGCATGCTGCTCCATCTCCGGAGGGGAAGAAGGCAGGAGCTCAGAGGTTGATACGTCGTCAACAGTTTTGGCGCGAATCGGCGTTCTGACGGAGGTGGGGAAAAAACATCCAATATTAGGACTCCCTTTGTCTTTTTGCCCCTAGGCATATATGCAGGGTAGTCACTGGTATCCAGAAGGGTATGGGGAGGCTCTCTCGCCAACTACGCTGTTGAATTAAAGCTGTATATGGGTCCCCGGGTGCGAAGCAAAACCACTAGACGTCCATCTCCCTCAGGCTCCAAGCCACTCCCCCCGAGTTTAAAATTTTTTTCTGGTGTATCCTCAAGGATTTTAAATTGTAATATAAATATGTCTTGTATATCTTTTCAAGAACGTCAAGTGAGAAAACAGACCTTTCTTACTCAGGAGTCAATTCAGTGTCCAGCTTGTAATAAAGATGAGAATATTGTGAAAAAACAATTTATATTATTAGAGCAAGCCCTTAAAGATGAATTGCGTCATTGGTGGGATGTAGTCTTATTACAAAATTATTTAACTAAAAAAATCATACCAAGAGGATTGAGAGTGTATAAACCCTCATCATTTCAGGATAAGGATTTTAATATAAAATGGAATCAACTTTTAGAAGAATGTTCATTCAATTTAATTAGGCATATTATTGAATATAGAGAAAAAGAATTAAAAAAGATTGAAGAAAATATTGAAGCCATTTATAGTATATTGGAAAGTCAGCCCAAGGATCGTTTGTTTAATGATTTAGATACCAAAATGAATAGCAATGTCAAGAGGTTGGAAAAAGAACTAAAAGTTAGAAAGCAACATAAATTCAGAAGAGATGAGAATGACTATCAAAATAGAAGTACAAATACCAATGGGAATCTGAATAGAAGTACTGATTGGAGTCAGGGTAATTATAACCACAATCAGAATAGGTTTAGTAAACACAATTCAAGGTACAAATATTTTCGGAATAAACCAAATGAATCTAATTCTGTCAAATCCCAAGAAAAACCAAGGGAAACAAAGGATAAGGGAAATGCAAAGACAGCGGTAGGTAATGCTGAAAAACGTTGTGGAATTTTCTGTTCCTGTGAATAATAGATATGAAGCACTAAGCATGGAAGAGAAATTAGTAGAACATGAAGCACTGAACACAACAAATAAACAAGTTATGTCAGAGGGATCTCCGAAAACCTCTTTTAAGGTCATATCTAGTAAAGAAGCTCTTCAATCTAGAATAGAAATAGATTAATTATCTCCTATACCATCAACTTCAACATCTTTTTTAACTCAGGTTCCACTGTCAACATCAAAATTAAAGAATCCAATACAAGCACTTTGGGAAAAGTCAGACCAACAGAATATCAACAGAAGGAAGAGAGACGAAAACGAAAATTCTCTTTTACTATTACTAATAATCAAGTCTCACTTTTACAAAAAGGACTGGCTTTTGCACCTAGTGAGGCACCCAATGATTTTAATTTTTTTGTGGATTTAAATCAATTCCAACGCAAGTTGACTCTAAAAAGATTTTTTAATAGTAAATCACAAAGGAATAACAAAAGTGAAGAGAACTGTACAGAATTGCAGAATGAAAATGATACTCTTAAGATTTTGGAGAATTTGTTTGAAGAAAACAATGTATTATATGACCAAGAAAATGCAAATATAGATTTTCATGACAATTGCCAATTTTTACGCACCCCCTTCAAAGGAAAATCTAAGTTCTATCCCTCAAGCTATAAAGGCCCCTATGTAGAAGCATTCTATAGAAAGGTATTGAGAGATTATAACAACTATCTTAAGAAACATTCAATAAAGAAGGATAATTTAAATAAAAAAGAAAGAAAGGCATTACAAGAATTAAAAATAAACCATTTGATTACTATTAGGGAGGCAGACAAGGAGGGAGCGGTGGTAATACAAAACACAGCTGATTATTTACAAGAAGGTTTTAGACTTTTGGGTGATGAAAAAGCTTATTGTCGTTTAGAATCAGATCCAACAAAATCCTTTTTAAAATCTTTTAAAATACTGTTACAAGAAGCTTTAACAAAAAATATTATAACCAAAGACGAATTTGACTATATTTTTATTGCTTGTCCTAGTACAGTGCTTTTTCATCATACACCTAAGGTTCACAAAAGGTTGGACAACCCCCCAGGTCGTCCAATCATTTCAGGTATTAACAATTTAACTTCCAACTTATCATCATTTTTAGATTTTTTTCTTCAAAAATATGTGGTGAAATTTAGATCTTATATAAGAGACTCACAGCATGTATTATATCAATTTTCAAATATAGAATGGAACCCAGAATCTTTTGTATGGGCCAATCTTAATGTGACTTCTCTTTATACCTCAATTGAACACCATTTCGGTATGGAGTCTATAGCATATTTTTTAGATTTGGATTCAGAAATACCAGCTCTCCAAAAGGAGATTATACTGAAAGGTGTTCATTTCATATTACATCATAATTATTTTATTTTTCAAGATATTTTTTACCTCCAAACTCAAGGTATGGCCATGGGTACCAGATTCGCCCCCAGTTACACAAATTTGTTTATGGGTTATTGGGAAGAACAACAGGTATGGATTAATATTTAGTTAGGGCTTGTTGATCCAGGGTGAAGTCTGATTGCCGTTTGGAGTCAGATGCCTTCTTTTGGGTCAGCGATGGTAAACAGGAATAGGAAAAGGGTTGATCTGGATGGACGCAAGTCTTTTTTCAACCTAAATTACTATGTAATAACCCATGAGGGACGAATCTGGTATACTATATAGACGATATCATTATTATTTGGAAGGGTAATCAACTTGAATTGGAAGAGATGATTAGTTTTTTTAATACCAACAACAGAGGTATCAAGTTTACCTCTGAGATAGATCAATACCAAATCAAATTTGTGGACCTCCAATTATATTCTTCTAATAATGAGATACATAGTACTGTATATGTCAAACCAGTATCAAAAAACAAATATCTTCATGCCCAAAGTTGCCACTTGGAGAAGTGGAAGAAAAACATCCCTTCTGGGCAATTTAATCGTTTAATACGGAATTGTAGTACTTTGGAAGAGTTTGAGTAAATTTGTAGAAAGAGGATATGATGAAAATTGTTTGAATCAAGCTATAGCTAAAGCTAGAATTTTAGATAGGAATCTTTTATTACAGCTGAAAGATAAAATGAATCAATATAAAAACAACAAACATCAATCTGCTTTTATTACTGGGTACACTTCATCAGCTCAAAAACTTCAAACAATTATTAAGAAAAATTGGAAAATTTTAAAAGAAGACCCCCTATTAAAAGATGAAATACCAGCACAAGGGAGAGTAATTTTTCGGAAAGCAAAAGATTTAAGAACTGTAATTGCCAAAAGCAAACCAAAAAAATTACCGGATAAAATAGTACCAAATAAGGATAGTATCAAAGGAAATTTTAAATGTAATTTAAAAGCATGTCTGAACTGTTCACATATGGATCAGAAAGCTAAAACTTTTAAATGCTCCAAATCAGAAGAGTTTTTTAATATTGAACACTTTATTAATTGTGGTACTTCTTATGTTGTGTATTTAATCACGTGTGGTTGTGGTATCAATTATGTAGGGAAAACCACAAGAACTTTACGAGAGAGATCAGGTAAACATAGACGCAGTATTATCAAGAACTCTCAGGAACATACTGTCTCAAGACATTTTAATATATGTAGTAAAGGAGGGATTAATAACTTTCGGGTGAAAGGTATAGATTTTATTCCTTGACAAGTTCCAAATAGATTTACTGCGTTATGTAAAAAAAGAGTCTCTGTGGATATACAAATTAGGTACTTTAAAACCAGGAGGCCTAAATGAAGAGCTGGATTTATGGCAATTAATTTGAAGGTTTATAATGAGTTTGGTTTGATTGAAATCGGGTATGATTTTTATATGTATATGTATGCACATGCGCTTTTATGATTTTTTGCCGTATTATTATATGTGCCTCTTTGTTTTTGTATTATTTGCACATGTGTATGTATTATACATGCTTTTAATACAAGTATTGATTTTATCACCAATATCATTATTTAATTCCTTCAAATTTCATTTTTATTTTTATTTCAATTTTTATTTATACTTATATTATTGTTATTTATCTTTTATAGATATAGAGCTTCTGTATAATAAGGTTTTTGAGGGATCTTTTTTATGAGTATATAGAAGTGACACATTATTAATATTTATCGGACATCACTCTTGAATATTATTATTATTATTTTTTTTAATATATGTTTATTCAGTTTTAAATACATTTTTGTAACAAACATCAACAAATAAGACATACATGACTCATTTAACAAAAAAATAGTAAGGTGAGCACCTTCATAGGAAATGTATGTGAAGTATTGGTGATAAGGTACAAAACATTCAGAGATCGAAAAATGGTAAAAGATGAGCCATAGAGGAGATGAAAGGAAAGGGACAAAGAAAGAAACAAGCAGAAAGAGAAAAAGAAGAAGGAAAGAAGAAAGAGAGGATCAAGGCCATGTGTGCAAGGATTACAAAGGGAAGGGAAGTCGTCGGCTCAAGAAGGACCTCCCGCCAGCCTCTCCTGAAAGTCCCTCCCCCTCAAGAATTCCTCCCAATGGAAACATCGTGTGGCATGAGTTAAGCCACGTCCCTCGGCCGCAAATGACAAATCTTCTGCAGAGCGGATGGACTCAGCGGAGGATATCCAGTCCCTATAGGAGGGAGGGTGAGGTAGCTTCCAGAATCTGGGTATCAGTAACTTGGCCGCATTGATCAGGTGTATCGTAAGTGAGCATGTGTAAATATGTAAGGGATGGGTAGTGTGATGCAGGAGGAGGGCCATCGGGGTTTTAGGAAGAAGAGGGTCCGCCACGACTCGAATCGTGTCCACCACCGCAGTCTAAAAAGGTTGTAGTAATGGGCATGTCCACCAAATGTCAAAGAAATCGCCCCTGTGAAGGAGGCACCTCCAACATGTATCCGAAATGCCGGATATAATCTGTGTAACAACGATGGAACCAGATACCACCTAGTCAATATCTTATAGGCATTCTCCTGAATTCTAGAAGACATAGAGCATCTGTGAACAAGCATACCAATTTTAGACCATTGCTGATCTGTCAATACAGAACTGCAATCTGTCTCCCAGGATCTAACAAAGTGATGTTTGGAAGAATGGGATAAGGAAAGCAGAAGGTTATGCAAAGCAGAAACAAGCCTGCGGGGGGAGGGTCGGGGGAGGAGCATCCGGTGGAAGAGGCATCCGGAGCCAGCTGAAAGGAGTTAACGAAATGCTGAGTATAGAAATAAGGAACAGATGGGTGGAATGTCCTGCCCTCCAATAAAATCCATAACGGGAGGAGTCTACTGTCACGTATCAGATCAGAGAGTCTGGGGATCTCAGTCCCAGTAGGAAGAAGCCTCCCCCTCAAAGGACCCGAAAAACCAGGTGGAAAATCTGAGTTATGGACCAAAGAAGTAAGAGGAAAGCAGGCCCGGGGTGGAAGCCAGATGTCTCCACATTCTGAGAGTGTGGGGTATTAGAGGGTGGAACACATCCGCCATTACCGGCTGCCGGGGAGCTACCCAGGCAGCCACAGATATGGGAACCAGCAAGGAGTCCTGTTCTAAAATGGTCCACAATTTGTCAGACGGGGCAGTCCACTCCACCACACGGCCAAAATGGTCGGTCTGTAGTATTCTTCCAAGTCAGGTAAACCCACCCCCCCAAGTTCCCTGCGGCGCTGGGAATAACCCAATCGTCTACCTCTCGAAGACCAGATAAACTCAGTAATCAATCGTCTCACCCCCTGAAAGAACGAACCCGGGACAGAAATGGGTAATGTTTGTATAAGATAAAGAAAGCGTGGTAAAATGTTCATTTTCACCACGGCCATGCATCCAAACCAGGATACCTTCAATTTGGCCCACTTGTCCAAGTCCGCTCTAAGAGTGTTTCTAAGAGGGACATAATTGTGGTCGAAGAGGGAGGAAGGGGAAGCCGTGAGAAAAATACAGAGGTATCGTAGACAGGCTGAAGCCCATTTGAAAGGGAAGGAAGATCCCAGTTGTTCTTGCAACTGCGGGGACAAGGAAATATTCAGCGCCTCTGATTTATCCATGTTAATTTTGAAATGAGACAAGAGCCCGTATTCACTTGACGAGATACCACAAGCCCATGAATTGAAGGGTTCTGGAGGATCGCATTAAGGAAGGGCTCTAAAGCCAGAACAAAAAGAAGAGGAGATAAAGGACAGCCTTGACGAGTCCCATTCGACAAGATGAGGGGATTCGAAAGCAGACCATTCACCTGAATTCGGGCAGTAGGGGAATGGTACAAAAATGTCACCCAATGGAACATCTGAGTCCCCAGACCAATGTGTCTCAAAACGTGCCATAAGAAAGACCAACTCACCCTGTCGAAGGCCTTCTCTGCGTCAGTGGACAGCAACAATGTAGGAATACCCCTAGATCTGGCCAGGTGAATCAGGTTTATTGCTTTCACAGTGTTATCTCTAGCTTCGCGACCGGGAAGGAAACCTACCTGGTCCTTATGAATCAAGTCAGCAAAGGCAAACTTCAAGCGATTGCTAAGAATCTTGGCAAACAGCTTCACGTCAACGTTCAGCAGGGAAATAGGGAGGAAACTGGAGCAGAGTTCTGGATCCTTCCCAGGCTTTGGCAGAACAGTGACATAAGCGGACAGAGAATGAGGTGCCAAAGAGGTACCCGGCATAAGAGAGTTAAATGTAAAACGAAAACGTGGAATCAAGATTTCACAAAAGGTTTTATAGTAGGAAATAGTCAGACCATCTGGTCCCAGACTTTTGCCACTGGGAGAGGACTTGATAGCCTGAAGAATCTCCTCATCTGTCAAAGGGTGATCGAGAGAATCTGCAACCTGGGCGGACAACCTGCGAGGCATATAGCGGCACAAGTATTCCGCTATCTCAGGAACAAACCCCGATGGGTCCGGTGGGGGAGAAGAGCCATTAATGTTATACAAAGACTGGTAATAGAGTCGGAAGGCCTCTGCAATCTCGTCAGAACGATGAAGCAAGGGATGGGAAGCAGATCGAATCTTTGGAATGAAAGCCTGAGCCTGTTTAGAACGTAGGGCCCTAGCCAGGAACCTGCCAGGCTTATTGCCATGGACATAAAAAGAACTCCATACCAACTGGCAAGACCGGACCATCGACTCATTACAAAGAGAAGCCAAGGACGCCCGCAACTGGGTCAGCTCCTGGTAAACCTCAGGAGACAGAATAGTCTTGTGTTCCCTCTCAATAGTCGCAATACTGTCCAATAAATGCCGCATCCTGGCCGCACGCTGTCGCTTACGATAGGCTCCCACGCTAATCAAGTGACCACGAATCACCGCTTTGTGAGCCTCCCATACCACAGAAGGGGATATGTTCGGTCCGGAATTTTCGGCAAAATATTGCGTGAGGGATTCACATAGTTTAACCACATTCAAGGGGTCCTTCAACAAGGAATCATTAAGTCTCCAGCAAAACTGACGACCAGACACGGAGGGAAGCAGCAGTTCTAACAAAACAGGAGCATGATCACTCCAGGTGATATGACCCACCGAAGTAGATCGTGCCAACTGAAGATGTCTGTGTGAAAGAAAAATGTAATTCAACCTAGAATATTTGTTGTGTGGAGGGGAATAGTAGGTGAAGTCTTTAAGTGTAGGGTGTGTGATACGCCAGACGTCAGCCAATTGCGCCTGATGCAAAGCTTGCCTCACCCTCCGCAATTTAACTAATCTGACAGAGGACACCCCCGTTGATGAATCCAGGGAAGGATGCAGGGTGATGTTGAAATCCCCACCCAAAATCAGTATGCCTTCTGCAAAATCAGAGAGATCCTTAAGGATAGAGCAAATGAACAGATGTTGGTCTCTGGTAGGGGCATAAATAGTAGCAATCTTAAGTTTTTCCTGACCAATAGTCCCCTTAAAAAAGAGGGCCCTACCGTCACTATCTGTCCAAGTGTCCTGAACCAAAAAGGAAAGGAGCGGGCCAGGAATATCGCCACACCGTTGGTTTTTTGGAAGGGGGAGTGGGAGAAATAACCATGGGGGTAGAATGAATGTGAACAGGAGGGAGCCTTCCCCCTACGAAAATGTGTCTCCTGAACCAGAGCTACATCCGCACCCTGGGCTTTCAGCTCCCTAAACAGTCTGGATCTCTTGCCTGGTGCATTCAGACCTTTGGCATTGATAGATAACACCTTAAGGGTGTAATCAGGTGAAGTGGAACCGACCATAATGAGTGTATAATGGGTAAGTGTACGGGAACAAAAAAGAGAATTGTCCTCCAACTCGAAACCCACAAGCCACCCAGCTGCACATGGCCAAGATCCAGGAAAGGTAGCAGCAAAGCACAGAGCAAGAGAAGAGAAAAGTAGCAGAAAAAACAGGCGAGATAGGTAGAGCAGAAGAGAAAAAGGAGTAATAGAGACAGAGACAAATAGAAAACATAAAAAAACACAATAAAAATCAAGCAGGGAAAAACCCCAAACAGCATATAAAGCTAGGCGAGTGGACACACCGTAGCCGAAACCCGGTGTGCACAGTCCCCAGCGCTCAAAGACACACATGCGTCGCGGGATCACAACAGCGAGAGCGAGAGGAAGCAGGCTGCAAAGAACTCACATCCAGCATCCTCCCGCGAGTGAGCAAAATATCTAGTATACGCGAGCCTCAATGTATATGTTCTCCAAAGCACAGTTTTAGTAAACAAAGTGAGGACTCGCAGTATGTGTTATACACGTGTAACAAACCTATACATACAAATAGGCATGAACAGGCTTCATAATAAAGACAGTGGTAAAACATTAAGCCTTCTACAGGGAAGCAAGACTCTACCCCCGTAATAAAGGTCCATAAGGTAAAGCGTAAAGGAGGAGAAGTGGTATACAAATCCCCCAGACTCCACTTAGCAGGTGACTAAAGCCCCATAGACAGGGAGAGAGAAAAAAAAAGGGGGGAAGGGGGGGGAAGGGGAAAAAGCGGGAAAAAGGGGGGAAGGGGAAGAAAGGAGGGGGAGAGGGAAAGAGGAAAGACCCTCAGGACATGGGTATCCATCCCAGTAGTGACCACGAATTGCAATAAACACTTTTACATAAAAGTTCCCGGATTCTGAAGGGCAAACAAAGAATAAAGGGGGTATGCATGAGTGAAAGAGGTCATCCCACCCCCTCCCAAGCCAAGTAGCAAGGACCCCTCAATGGTGATTGCACAGTAAAACAAGAATGGGTATAAATGCATTTACCAGAACATACATAAGACAAACACAGTAAAATAGAATAAAAGAAACCAAAATAAAATAAAATAAACCCCCCTACACCATATCCCGGGGCATAGGGACAAGTTACCCTACTGGTTTTAATAGACCCCTGGCCCAAACTGCATAGCGTCTCTAGAAGGAGGCAGAATAATAATCGCCAATGAGGCCTCCCAAACCTGGTAGCCGGGCCTCCTGGATCCCGAGGCCAAGAGCAGTCCACACTCTCAAAGCCCCACTCCTGCTCAGCTCACACAACATCAGGAGATAGGCTCGAAACATCAGCGGGGTAATCCAGCCCGGGTGTAGGAGCAACATGGAATGCGGGTTGAAACCGGAACCACAGCAGTCCAGCAGACAAGGCTAGAAACGCTGTAAGCAAGGTAAGGTAAGTGGAGAAAGTCCAATAGAAAGTGCTTCAGGCCTCCAGAGCCGCCGGAACCTCCATCCGAGCTGGGCCAGCCTCGTCCCTCCTCGGCCTGGGCCGACGTCTCCTCTGCGGTCGCTGTGCCCATGGGCCATTCTTTAGGGCCAGAAGTTGAAGCGGGTAGTCCCCTGAAGCAAACTCTCTCCATCTCCCCAGGTCAAGTACCACAAGCCCCAACGCCATGCAGAAGGGCTCAACATCCATAGGGGTCCTCACCATATACAGGGAACCATCCTTCCAGACAGAGAGGGATAGAGGGAAGCCCCAGCAATAGGGTATGTCAGCGGCCCGGAGAGCCTCGGTCAATGGGGCAAGAAGCTTTCTCTGTTGCAATGTCGCCCAGGCGACATCTGGGAGAATGTGGATAGGTGAACCATTATATTCCAGAGAACGCTTCTTGCGGGCAGCCTGTAGAATATCCTCCTTTACAGTAAAAGAGTGTACCCTGCAAATAACATACCGTGGGGTATTGGAAGATAGATCCTTGGGGTGCAAGGCCCTATGGGCTCGGTCCAGAACAATGGTGGAGGAAGGATCTCGAGCCAAAATTTCATTAAAGACCGCAGTCACCAGTTGATGAGTATCCTCTGGGCCCTCTGCCTCTGGAAGACCACGAACCCTTAAATTGTTTCTGCGACCACGATTGTCCAGGTCAATAACCTGAAGCGCCAGTTGGGATGCCATTTTGTTCTGCACCACAAGCCTGGCGTCCAAGGACTGAAGCGAGGCCTGCAGAGTAGCCTGATCTTGCTGTAGAACCTGTATTCTGGATCCCTGTTGACGTAGATCATCACAGATCTCGGACAGTTCATCTCGGACAACCGTTCGGACCTGATCCACCACAGAGGCAAAATCTTTCCGGATCTGCAAGGTAAACACTGCAAAGTCCGCCTTAGTCACTCCCCCGTGGTGGGAAGCCTTACACGCCACCGGGGAAACAGGGCAGTCCTCGTCAATCTCCCTATCGGAAGAGCCAGGGGTAGGAGCTGCATCAGGCTGAGAAGAAGCCAGGGCCGATGGACAAGCCTGGCTTGACGTGAGGGGTATAAGGTAGGTCTTCATCGGTAAGGTTAAGGCAGGCTTATTTTCCTTTGTAGGACACAAAGTCCTGGGGTTCTTTCTCGCCGTTTTGCCCATGATAGCGGGTTTGTAGATGATAAATAGCTTGCGGAGCAGGAGCCAGAGCGAAATACGTCCTCTCATGTCGCGCGCCGCCCCGCCCTGCCACTCTTGAATATTATTTTATGTATATCTTGAGCAATTTTGTCATGGATCATGATTCTTTAGGAATAATTTAAATGAGGTTGCATTTGTTATACATATGCTATATTTACATTTATATCACTATTTATAATTATTTTCACATATGAGATTTTATTTTAGGTTTATTCACCTTTATTGTTTTAATATTGATTGTATTCCGAAAATTGCAAAATCAAATGGCTTCCTCTTTATGACCATGACCAGAGTCAGTACACATTGGGACTCAATTTATATGACATTTTTTATTACACCTTTGTTTATATATTTTTCGTTTAGCGAGATGCGCTCCATGGTTGGAACGCAAGCTCGCTTCACATGTTATTCCGTTTCCTCCAGCAGGAAGTGATTCAGACATGTGACGTTGCAGGTCACCGGAAGTTGCGTTGAATCTGGTAGCGTGAACGGAGTCACAGTGGAGTAGGACTTTGGACATAAGGTACAAATATGTGCTATTTTCTTATGTTTTTAAATAATTGTATATTGTTGTGTTGACTTTGTAACAATTTATGAGCCCCTGAAGAAGTACTAGTAGTAGTACGAAACGCGTTGGGCAATTCATGTAGTCTACACTTTTTGTATTTATGTGGCTATATAATAAACGATTTAATTCTTTGGATTGAGAGCTTTCCAATATTTGGATCTACCAATGGAGCGGCTGAATGTCTAAAGAGTGAACATTTGATGAGCGTGAGAATTTCCATCATTTGGTGAGCCTTTCTTATTTGGGGGCTTTTTACATTTGCATACATACAGATATCCTCTTAGAAGGGCCTGCGCCTTTTTCTTTGTGTTTTGTTCTAGTAAAGCATGATTTGTGTCATGATTTCATGTGCCATCCCTGTAGATCTCTGCGTCTCCAAATATAGCCCACATACATGAAGATATTAGGTAAACTGTACCTTGTTTGCTCCCAGTTTATACAATTTGCCTCTCCAAACCTTCATTCCCTTTTAAAACTTGAAGAAGCTTTGGACTCATAAGAACTGCATCTTTAAATCATTTTCAGTGTCAGCTCGAAAGTGTACAACAAGAGTTAAAAACGGAGCTCATATGTGGGAACTGACATAAATTATGACTTAGTCCTGCAACATCGGGCAATAGTTAACACATTTATCTCTGAGCTTTAGGGTTCAGTTAACCAGGGCCGGCCCTAACATGGGTCCCGGTGGGGCAATGGACCCAGGCAGCACTTTGACAGGGACGGCAATTTGCCGGCCAAGGTATGTTTTATTATTTTTTTTTTTTCGCCAGCCAGCCACCAGGTCTGTGTCCACACACCGGGACAACAAAGAGTTCAAGGAGCTCTGACTCCCTCCCGCGCGTCTGCCCTGCTCCCTGCTGTGAATCAGGGCTGGGCTGCTACCTTTACACAATGACAAGTGTGACTCTGAGTATCATGTCACACTGTCAGCGGTCGCCCGTCACACCTCACTCAGACACACAGGCACCGGAGTGTGCTGCCTGTGCGGCGCAGCCAATCCACAGGCTCACTCACAGACAGCTTGATTGGCATGCTCATTGGCTGGATGGTTGGGGAGTCCAGTGCTTACAGTGCAGTGTGTGAGTCAGCAGGGAGTCACACTGCACTGTATATATGTGGACAAGTGGCTGCCTAGTGTATCTGTGGCTGGCCTGGCTTTGTGACTGACCTGTGTGACTGACCCCAGTGACTTGGACAAGGCAACGACGGACGAACTGAACTCCTTCTTCTGACTGAGCTGAAGCCTGAAACTGTGAGTAGCCTAGGAGTTGAGTTTCCCTTATATAATGTTCCTATTCTTTCTTTTTTAATTGATATTGCTTGCTTTCATCAATCAAAGTACACCTATGCGATGGAGAGACCTAAAAAGTTAACCCTTGGCCACTGCTGTACTTTCTATGTGCATTGAAAGTACAGCAGTGGCCAAGGGTTAAATTTATGTATATAACTTTTATTTTATTGTTATTTTGGATATAAATGAGAACACATTTTGCACATTACCTCAGCTGTTTATATATAAAATAGCCTGCATATTGTCTTCATATTTATTTCAATAGGACCATATGCACAAATAAAGGGAGAAGCAATGCTGGAGCTAGAACATTGCATCATAGGTGTAAGCTAATGTAAAGTAGACTAAAATGAATTATGATACATTTTCTGATGGGGGATAAAGATAACACATGGAGGTGGAAGCAGAGGATATCTTTCTAGAAGGGAAAATTGATGAACAGACATTCCCTTCTCATAACCCCCCCCCCCCCAGTGTTATAATTTATCTTTAACCACTGGGATTTTCTATTCAAGGGAATGCAATGCTTGGCTCAAATGTACCAAACAAGTAAAATATATGTTTGTCACTCTTTTCAACTTCTGTTCACCTTGCTGTAGTAAAATAGAGACACTGGGGGAGGAGAGGAAGATTTGTAACATTTAACCAATTGTGTTCTAGACAGATCTCCATCCCATTGCTTGTTTCTCATTGCTTTTGTAAACTTCTTTAAGGTCCAAGGGGTTTGGGGAGAATTCAACATTTATGAACTGTGACAGATCTGTATTTTAGTTGCAATAACTCAACTGTTTGCATGAAAAGTTGATAGCTACATATGCTCACTGTTAGAGTTATATTTTATAGATAAGAAAAATCTTGTACTTTTAAACCTTTGAGTGCCAGAGGTGTCTGCAATGCAATGTGTTGCACATACCACTTGCACTCCAATGGTTAAACAAGTATATGCCTTTGCTATTTTCTAAGACTCAAAACCAGCTGTCACTATTTAGGAAGGAGCAGGTTGTGATTTTTTTTATTAACCCTTTGGATGCTAGAGCTGTCACTTTTTTAGAATAATATTGCATCATTTTCTGTCCATGGATTCATTTGCATATATCCAACAAAAGGCATGTCGGTTTGCTTTCCGGGTTTGCTTTCCAGGGATGCATTGTTGATGAGATGTAGTGTACATTTGATTGTGTTTACTTACTCTTGGGGTAATTAATGATATGCTTATTTATTACTGGCAATAAATGACTTGTTATGACTTGAAAATGTAACTACCTGGTAAGATGTGTGTGTAGTAGGTATTTATGGTGCTATTTTATGTTTATTAATTTTATTCAAAGGGGAATTATATTCAGTGTGCCAACTTCATCATATACTTGCTAGAAGGTTCTGAACCCTTTGAGTGCCAGAAGGGTCTTCAACGCATTGCCCTTCTGGCACTGAAAGGTTTAAAGGCCGCAGAGTTACAATACAAGAATCCATTTACCCTTTGAGTGCCATTGAGGGTGTCCAATGCATTCTTCGCAGCACACTGGGCACTGCTCTGGCACTCAAAAGGTTAGGAAGCCTCTCCTTAACCTCTGAAGTGTCAGAGAAGAGAACACTCTGACATTCAAAATGCTAAATGTCTCAAAATGGCATTAATAATGTAAATACAATCCTGACTGTTTTATGTGTCAATATAGATCTTGCTTAGTCCATGGAAATTTCTTAACAAAATCCCCTTTCAGTTTGTCGCCCATTAACCCCCTGGATGTCAGAGAAGCTTGGAACATGCAGACCTTTTTTGCACCAATGTTAGTTGTGATCTTGAGGCTGATGAGCCAACTGCGTGATAGGAAACAACATAAAATTATCATTGATTTTTAGGCCCCTGAATGCTACAGTCTTCACCAAAGCATTGCAAAATTTTAAGAGGGTTAAAATCCAAATTTAAATCAATGGAGTTTTTAATTTGTCTCCTACCGTGCGGTTTGTCCTAGAATTGATCCAGTTATTCCTAGTGCAACAGTCACCATGCTGTCCTGTGCAAGACTTGAAGACTAGACATTCAAATTAACATTCTATTTTACTCTGCATTTTAAACTGGTCAGGGGAAATGTCTGCATCTGACTGGTGTGAATGTGTATGTATGTATGTATATATAGAAACATAGAATTTGACGGCAGATAAGAACCATTCGGCCATCTATTCGCCCATTTTCCTACTTTAAAAACTTCAAACATTATTTGGTCCTTGGTCTTTTCTTATGTTCAGGACAGCCTTGTGCCTATCACATGCATGCTTACATTCTGTCACTGTATTAACGTCTACCACTTTTGCTGGTACGCGAATCCGCTTATCTACTACCCTCTCAGTGAAGTAAAACTTTCTTACATTACATCTAAACCTGTGTCCCTCTAGTTTTAGACTATGGCCTCTTGTCCTAACATTTTTACTCCTTTGAAATGTACTTCCTTCCTGCACTTTGTGTGTGTGTATGTATATATCATGATGTAGAGGCTTTCGTTGGGAGGTCAGCACCTTTGACCTTTTGGGTCAGATGTCTAACAGTTTATTCATGTTCACATTTTATCTCACTTTATTGGATGGCCAGATTGTGTTTTGCATATATGTGTATCACTCTGTTTTTTTCCACACATGTAGGTGATGTATGTATATTCTGTTTCTTTAATTGACGCACTGCTAGCGTTGCACGGCGCTAATTCTTGGTGCCAATTCCAATTAGGGTATATAATGGATGTTCTAAACTGGCATCAAGAGTCATAGTTTAAGCTTTAGACCTGGGAGAATAATCCTTCCGTTACCCAAGCCTGATTTTATTGTGACTTGTACATGAAATTACTGTCCCTGAATGGCAGTAAGTAAATGATATGCAATGCTATAGTCTTATCTTTTGTTCTAACTTTTTACAACAGTACGCAGCAGCCATGTCTGCTGGAAGGAAACTCATACGTCTTTCTGGTGCACAAATAGCGAAGGAGGCTTTTTTATCTAAGCAGAAAGGAGCCATGCTTAAATTAATTACACCAGTGAGTCAAGACAAATCACCTATGGAACAGGAGCTTCCAACTGAGGAGACAACTATTTGTTCAGACAGC
Source organism: Rhinophrynus dorsalis (assembly GCA_037306005.1). Lineage (NCBI taxonomy): Eukaryota > Metazoa > Chordata > Amphibia > Anura > Rhinophrynidae > Rhinophrynus > Rhinophrynus dorsalis. Next base: position 188,708,521 of record CM074724.1, on the reverse strand, counting down.
GAGACCCCTAGTGAAATGACTGCTACTGCATCCACATCAGCATCTGAAACTGATGAAGCTGTACATGTTCCTGAAGAGGAAAGCCCAGCAGATGTGAGCATGGTGGAGGAGCTGATTCCTGGTAACTCTGACTTAATTTCTCTATTTCTAGAAGACCCAGGGCTCTGGCCCAATATGAGCAGTAAACTGAGGGATTTCCTGGTAGCACATGGTCCACACCAGGTGAAAAATTTATGCTTTCCAAAAGATAAGTCTGAACAGAGAAGAAGCTTTCATCGGATGCATTATTGGTGTAAACTACCCAATATGGAGAAAGTGGAGAGACCGTGGCTCATGTACTCAAAGAGCAAGAACTCTGCATATTGTTTTTGCTGCAAAGTCTTCCAACCAGAACTTATTGCATCTGCTTTAAGTTCTAGAGGAACGAATGACTGGAAACACCTGAATAGGAATTTGGCATGTCATGAGAAGACACCATCTCACGAGAGGGCATACCATAGCTGGCTAGAACTGCGTACAAGACTACAGTTAAAGGCTACCATAGACGTAAAACATCAAGACAAGATACAGTCAGAAACAAATCACTGGGAAAATGTTCTAAAAAGGCTCTTTTCCATTGTTAGACCACCTTGCTGCGTGGTACCTCAGATAAGCTGTTTGTGCAAAACAATGGTCATTTTCTTAAATTTGTGGAGGTGATGGGAGAGTTTGAGCCAGTACTTAAGGAGCATCTCAGGAGAGTAACCAGTAAAGAAACTCACATTCACTATCTTGGAAAAACTGTTCAGAATGAAATCATCCAGTTACTGGCAGGACAAATCAGTCAGAAAATTCTGGCAAACCTGAATGCTGCAAAATATTATTCTGTAATTCTTGACTGTACACCTGATATAAGCCATTCTGAACAAATGACTTTAATGGTGCGTTTTGTAACAGCAACAAACTCAGGTGTAAATGTCAGAGAACATTTCTTGGGATTCATTGACATAGATGATACTACAGGATCTGGGATGACAAACACACTTATTGAGAAGCTGGAAGAAATGGGAGTTGACCTTAAGGATATGAGAGGACAGGGATATGACAATGGAGCCAACATGAAGGGAAAAAACAGTGGAGTAGAAACACGAGTGCGGAGTTAAACCCCAGAGCCTTTTTTGTCCCTTGCAGTTCCCATTCTTTGAACTTGGTAGTCAGCGATGCTGCCTCTGCATGTCCCGAAGCTTCGGAGTTCTTTAATTTGATACAAAATGTATATGCATTCTTCTCTGCATCTACCCACCGTTGGCAAATCCTAAAACAACATCTTGGACATTCACATATTACAGTGAAAGCACTGAGCACCACACGATGGGAGAGTCGCGTGGAAGCAGTGAAGGCTATCTGGAACCAGATTGGGAAAATTTATGATGCCATAACTGCAGTTATGGAGGATACTGGTTTAACAGGAGCAGCTCGTGGCAAAACAGTGGAAGAAGGGAGAGGAATCTCAAGGAATATATGCAACTTCTGTGTGGTCTAGTGTTGTGGCATGATGTACTCTTCCATGTCAACATTGTAAGCAAAAGACTGCAAGGGATTGATGTTGATATTTCTGCAGCAGTTCAACAACTTGACATGACAAAGTCATTCCTACAGACTTATCGGTCAGATGAGGAATTTGAAAATATTTTGAAAAGTGCACAAAAGATGGCAGAGGAACTTGACATTGATCCAACTTTTCCCCTTGAACAAGTTCGGGCTCGCCGCAGAAAATCCCATTTTGACTATGAGGCAGAGGATGAATGCATCACTGATCCAAAACAACAGTTCAAAGTTCATTTTTTTTTACCAAGTTCTAGACTCTGCTATCCGGTCACTGGAAGAATGCTTCTTACAGCTCCATGAACACAGCAATATCTTTGGGGTGCTCTATAACATTCCCAAACTCAAGGAAGAAATACCCGGAGACCTACTCCAGCAGTGCAAAGGACTGGAAATAGCTTTGTTCCATGATAACATGCGGGATATTGATTCAAATGATCTGAACAATGAACTGAAAGCTCTTTCAAAATATGTCCCTGCAGACTTGTCTCCAAAGGGTGTGCTGGAGTATATCTGCACAAACAATTTGACTGCCCTCTTTATATAAGCCTTCATTGCTCTGCGCATACTGCTAACACTTCCTGTAACCGTTGCCAGTGGAGAGAGAAGCTTCTCAAAGTTGAAGCTAATAAAAACATACCTTTGCTCCACAATGACACAAGAAAGGTTGGTGGGCCTGGCAACAATATCATTCGAGCACGAACTAGCCACATCTATACACACGAAGGAAGAAGTGTCTATATTTGCAGCTAAGAAGGCACGGAAAGCACCAATATGAGTTGATTATAGTTGATTGCAATATTGTTATTGTTGTTGTATGTCAATGCTAAACTGTTTTGCTATTTAATAAAACTATTTAAACTATTTATATAAATAAAGCTATATAAAAAACTAATATTGGCGTTTATTTGGAATTGAATATATTTGTATTTCATTTAATTTTGCATACAGACAAGGCGCTGTTGCATGTAAATTCTCACTTCCTGATAAGTTTCATTTTAGTTTTAATTATAATGATATAAAATAATGGATGTGGGCGTGTTTTGGTGGGCGTGGTTGGGGGGGCAGCATTTCATCGTTCGACCCAGGCAGCACAATGTCTTGGGCCGGCACTTCAGTTAACCCCTACTGTAGCTGCTAACTGAAGCCTAAAATGCAGAGATTAATGTGTTATCAGCTGACCAGTCATGCAGGACTTAGTCATAAGCACATAAGAGCTCCGTCTTTAGATCTTGTGCGCTTCCAAGCTGACAGTTAAAATGATTTAAAGACACAGTTCCTATGTGTGCATTGATATAAGTTATGACTAGATGGGGCAGTTGTTAACCCATTAAAGGGATAGTAATGTTTCATAATAAAAGCAGCTCTAATTAATCATCATAGTATTTGGACTTTGGAGAGTGTTATTTCAATTCTATCAGAATTGTAGTTCAAGAGTAATTCAATGACAAAGTATCCCCCTCCTGCCCCTTTTACTGATGTAACACTGTTCAGCCAGATCAGAAGGGAGGTGCACAGGTAGACTGCAGAGAGGGACAATCTTCAATTAAGATAAGGGAAAAACCTGAAAAACTTGTCAAGGGGGGCAAGGCTTTCATTGTTTTCATAGGAAGAAGACTGTCCCCTTCTGTTATCTGTCTGGTCTATGGGCTGGATTCCACATCTGAGAAGAGATGGCTGGGAGGGGAAACTTTGCTTGTGAATATTTCTCAAACCATAAAGGTTTGAGAGATAAGACTTATATCGTTCTTCATGTTTAATTTATGCCTACAACATAAAATAAAGATAAAACGAAGTATTACTATCCCTTTAAGCTCTGCAACTGAGGTTTCAATGAGCAGCTACAGTACTGCTGGTCAATGTGGGGCTGGAGCCTTGGGGAAGCAACTTCTGTTAGTTATGTGAGCTGGGTGTCTGGTCCAGTGATAAGGCTGTGCCTACAGTACAAATAAACTGTGAAGTAAGGGTGTGAGAGGAGGGGTTTCCTCATCTTTCTGTCTGTTGTATTGCTTCTGTTTTAACCCATAGATTATATCTCCACTGCCTTATTCACTGCTTCTTGCCATTCATCCCATCCCCCTCTCCTTCCTTCCTTTCCAGAATCCCATCCCCTCACCTCCTTTCCACTTCCCCAGGGTGGGGTAATGCGTGCACCCATGGGTGGGGCTAAGGGAACCCAGATTTGTCATGCCCAGGGGCTCCTGAGCTATAAATCTGAGCCTGATATACATTGTACCCCACTTTTCTTCCCTTAGTGACCTCTGTCTGTTAAACCCTTATTCTTCTATTTTATGGTGTCCTTGGCTCATGGATCCTGAAATTATCTGGCTCCCCACACATAAACAACCTGTGTCACTTTGGTACATCTCTGTACCTGTAGCTGCCACCCTGGATCTCTGAGGAACCATCCTTCAACTGCATGTGTCCTTCTATGATCCTCTTTGCCATAATTCTCCTCTCCTTGTAGCCACCCACACAGGGTGCTTGTAAAAGAGTCTGTAACAGACTATACTTAACAAGTGTTCAACCTATGGCTCTCTAGCTGCTGAGTAAAACTACTGTAGTCCTCAAGATAGTTGGTGTTGTAGTCCAAAAGAAGCTATAGAACTACAGACTGAGTACCCCTACAAAACATGCTTACTTTGTTGTAGGGGTTAAAGTGGCAGCACAGGAATACATAGTTTTACAAGTCATGTAAATCCAACCACGCTGTTGAAGTTTGCCATGGACTATAGCCCCAGATCTTTTTGGAACCTAACAACGCCCCTGAGTGACACCCAGTCAGCACACATAAATACAACAATCTGCCCACACACAGCAGTCTGCCCCAGGATAAATGCACAACTGCAGGCTTCTGAAGACATTCGCTCTCCTCCTTGCACATACTGCCCATTCCTTCCAAACACACAGAAACTGGAAAATTCCTTAGGCTATTGCGTAAACCCATTAATAAATTGTAAAAAAAAATATATATAGAAGTAGCTAGGGTTAACTTTCTCACAAATAATGTATAATAATTGCCATAAATTGTGGGTTCAGACAATCTTAATTTAGAGACCATTAAATAAAATTCAAAACTGAAGTCAAATAAGTGTAGAGATTGTTCCACATGTAGGAAAAAAGGCTGCAGCAGGCAAGAAAACTTGAAATGGGTGGGGTTAAAGGTGGGGATATGGGTGGGGTTAAAGGCAGGTGTAACGGAAGCTAAGAAGGGACTGCGTCACCTTCCGCCATCGTTCCTGGGTCTCTCTTTCTCAATGCCAGATAAGCGCCGTTGGATGCACCAGTTGAAGTATGGACAGTCACTAGAAACAGCCGCAGGATCGCTGGAAGCAGGGAAGCAGGGAAGAGTCCAAGTCGCCGCCTGACAGTCCACGAAGTTGGGTCGCAGGAAACTGGCAGCAGGCGGTCGGCGATTCAGGATACTTGGCGCAGATGGGTATCAGAGTGGACACTTTAGACCATAAGCAGTACAAGACTCCAGGACTCCTTGTTCACTCCAAAACAGAACTCTTTATTACAACAAACCACAGCATATTTATACAGTTTCAAACCACACTAACTTGGAGCACAGTACAGGAGACTTAATTCAATCACAGTTCCTCCAATAGGGTAAAGCAAATGGTAGGGCAGAATACAGTGGAGTAGTCACATGGATAATTCAGTCACCACAAGGGGTCAACGAACCAACAACAAATGATTCAGGGAAACATAATAGGGCAGACATGATTGGATTAGCACACAGAAGTGGGCCACAAGACAGTCCTCAATACAATGACTTGAGTGGCTAGAATATACATTCCCTTAACAATGGCCAGGGGTTGAATAATTAAGCAAAAGGCTTGGGGGGCAGCAAAACAGATTGAAAGTAAATATGCCCAAACTAAAATAATTAACCCTTTGCAGGGCAGAAGAGTTTGCAGCACACAAGCCTTGAATTGCTCTTTCCTCTGGCACAGCTGCCTATCCACATAAGGCTAGCCAACGTCTCTTAGTCCAGGATAAGGGCTTGAGAGATTGTATGCCCGGGCACAAAGGAGTGTCCAATATCCATAATCCTTGGGTCCAGGGGTGAATAAATGCCATGCCCAGACAAGGCTCTAGTAACGGGTGGGATCCGTTACTTTCCTCCCCCTTTTTTGTACCAAGCCAGCAGTTTCGGTAGTAAATGCTGGCTTGGAACTCTAGAAGAGCATTGCTCTTGTGACCCGCTTGTCTGGACAGTTCATTAGTCCGGAGGCCTTGGTCCTAGGCCAGTCTTAAAGGATGAGCCCCTTGTCCTGGGCCAGGGAAACAAGGATTCAGCCTGGGGTCCTGGGCCAGGAGAAAATGCAAGCCCCTTGTCCACGCCTGGAAATAGAAAACAGGTCCCTTGTCCTGGATCAGGGGTACAGTCTCGGTTCTTAATCCTGGGCCGGGGAAATTGGTGCCTGTTTGTCCTGGCAATCATCAAATTGGGTGGCCTCTCCTTGGCCATGCTCCATGCAGCGCTGGGGTTCAATGTTCCTGGGTCTGGGGCCAGTGGCTCAGGGTCCAAAGCCAGTCTATAAGGGGGATCTCCCTGTGGCAATTGTGTCTCTGGATCCTGTGCATCAAAGTGTGGGGAGAGGGGCACATCTCCCCCTTTTAGTTGGGCCAGTGCCCCAGAGGGACAGGAGAGGATGTTCTTCCCACTCTCCTGGGCTGGGGCAACGTTCTGAACACTGTCCGCATAACTGGGCACTTGTTTGGGCAGGGCAGGGGTATTCAAAGTTCCAGAGGACTGGGTGGAGGACACATTCCCACCCCCCAGTCAGAACTCAGGGAATCCAGGGGCCCTAGCAACATCCCTGGTGAGGACGGTGGTCCCACTCACCAGATCAAGGCCCAAAGGGGAATTGATAGGGAACGCCTTCTTGGGGCTGCTGGTGAGCTTGCTCCCACTCACCAGTGTCAGGGCAAAACAAGGGGTGGTGTGCTCACTCCTACACACCACAGCAGGGGGTTCACAGGACCCGGTGAATTTGCTCCCATCCACCAGGCCAGGGGTCTCAGGGAAAGGGAACACAATCGTTGGGCTGGGGATGAGGACTGTTGATCCACTAATCCCAGCCAAGGTTTCACATGACCTGGTGCGCTTGCTCACGCACACCAAGCCAGGGGTTACAGGGGGACTGGAGAGCTCGCTCCTACTCTCCAGCATGGGGAACCTGGGGCAACATCCAGGGTTTCCAGGGGCAGTAGAGGCACTGCAGAGTGGCAGCCTGCTGTACCCCTCTTCTTCCTGGCCCCTCACATCAGGGCCATCTCTTGTCTTGTGGAAGAGGGCAGTCTCAATCCTCCTCGCATCTTAGTCACATACCTGGAGAAGACACTCTTCCCCTTCTCCAGGGCAGTAGCAACAGGGGACTGACTGGGGCTGCTGGTGGGGACCTGCATCTCCTTCACCACAGTAGGGGTATCCCAGGCCCTGGGGAGCTTGCTTCTACTCACCAGGCCAGGGATCACAGGGGGGCTGGTGGGGCACTCCATTCCACCCACCAGTTCACACAACATATCCTCAGGAGGGCCAGCAGCACTGCTCTCTTCCAGCCAGCTGGGGTCCTCCGCTCGTAGGCCATCACTCACAGGCCCTTCTTCTGCCTTGTGGGAGACCGCAGCCCCATCCCTCAAGGCGGCATCATCCGTGACCCTGGGGAGCACATACTGCTCCACTTCCAGGGCATTTTCCAACCCCACAGGGGGCATCATCTTGGGGCTGCTGATGAGCTCTTCCACACTCACTACAGCAGGGGGGTCATAGGGACTGATGGGCTCTCTCCCACCCATCAGTTGGGACATACAATCGCTGCTGGTGGGGACCTGCATCTCATCCACCGCAGCTGGAAAGACAGGGGAAGGGGCAACATGCCTATCAGGGGAGACATCTGTCCCATTCCCTGATGCAGAGGCATCTTCTTGGCTGAGGAGGAACGAATTCCCACTCCTCAGCTCAGGGGCAAAGGGGTATCAGGAAGGACGATTTTCCCACTTCCTGATGCAGGGGCAACAACAGGGACACTGGTGAGGAACGAATTCCCACTCACCAGTGTGGAGTGAACAGGGGTAACACAATCCTGGCCCTCAAAGTTGCTGAAGTCCTCCTCAGATGTGTTACCCCCCCATTCTTCTTCCTCTTTTCGGAATTCCCGGACCTCTCGAATGAACCCAGCATATAGTTGCTCCAGGTCCCATTCACATCCTGCCAGCATATCCAAATTTCCCTGGCAGTCCGCAGGAATGTATCCACCAAAATGGTCCTCTCTTTTGTCCTGGATCTCCCAGTATCTGCTGGAGTCAGGGCACCCAAAAGTAGAGTCCATGTAGTAGGCGTTCCATACCAGCCCTTGGAAAAGGCCCTCAGATCCATATTCCTGGTCCAGGTATTTAACAAAGTCCTAGTACTCCTCCTGTACTCTGAGCTCCTCTGTAATGCACGCATCCAACTCTGGAACGAAGTCGTAGATAACATCGGCCAGCTGGGTCCACCACTGTATTCGGATGGCGCTGTAGCGATCCTCGTATGCTCCCAGAGTGTCTGCCAGCACTGCTTCGTCTGCCATGCCTCAATTGCTGCAGCCGATATGAAGGAGAAATCCCACCGCTATGCCACCAATGTAACGGAAGCTGAGAAGGGACCGCGTCACCTTCCGCCGTCGTTCCTGAGTCTCTCCTTCTCAACGCCAGATAAGCGCCGTTGGATGCACCAGTTGAAGTATGGACAGTCACTAGAAACAGCCGCAGGATCGCTGGAAGCAGGGAAGAGTCCACGTCGCCGCCTGACAGTCCACGAAGTTGGGTCGCAGGAAACTGGCAGCAGGCGGTCGACGATTCAGGATACTTGGCGCAGATGGGTATCAGAGTGGACACTTTAGACCATAAGCAGTACAAGACTCCAGGACTCCTTGTTCACTCCAAAACAGAACTCTTTATTACAACAAACCACAGCATATTTATACAGTTTCAAACCACACTAACTTGGAGCACAGTACAGGAGACTTAATTCAATCACAGTTCCTCCAATAGGGTAAAGCAAATGGTAGGGCAGAATACAATGGGGTAGTCACAGGGATAATTCAGTCACCACAAGGGGTCAACGAACCAACAACAAATGATTCAGGGAAACATATTAGGGCAGACATGATTGGATTAGCACACAGCAGGGGGCCACAAGACAGTCCTCAATACAATGACTTGAGTGGCTAGAATATACATTCCCTTAACAATGGCCAGGGGTTGAATAATTAAGCAAAAGGCTTGGGGGGCAGCAATACAGATTGAAAGTAAATATGCCCAAACTAAAATAATTAACCCTTTGCAGGGCAGAAGAGTTTGCAGCACACAAGCCTTGAATTGCTCTTTCCTCTGGCACAGCTGCTTATCCACATAAGGCTAGCCAATGTCTCTTAGTCCAGGATAAGGGCTTGAGAGATTGTATGCCCGGGCACAAATGAGTGTCCAATATCCATAATCCTTGGGTCCAGGGGTGAATAAATGCCATGCCCAGATAAGGCTCTAGTAACGGGTGGGATCCGTTACAGCAGGAATATGGGTGTGGCTAGGAATGGAAACTGGTGGCGAGTAACTTTTCAGGCCTGGCTAGTAGCTCAGGACTTGAAATTTTGAGCCCTGGTGCTATATATAAATTTTTGTTTTGTATTGGGGTACCTTCTATAGCAGTGGTTCTCAAGCTTTTTTTGCTCAAGGCACACCTAACACGCAGTCTGGCATTTTCGGGGCACCCCTATCATTTTATGTCATTTGTAAAGGGCGTAATGAAGTTTACAAATACATAAATAGAGTTATTGTTAGACCTCACAACTACAATAAACATATTGTGCATAGTAATATCCTTAAATATACAGTTGGAAGTCTACATTTCCATTTTTGTCAAAGCCTTATAGATACAATGGGGCACCCTACGTGGATGTCCGGGGCACACCAAAATGCCACGGCACCCTGGTTGAGAAACACTGTTCTATAGGTTATCAATTTGTGTCAGGTTATATATGCAGCTCACTTTTTAATTGTTTTATACACTGCCTTTTTGTGGTCAATATAAAAATAATGCTGAATGTTCAAAATAGAATATACCAGAGAGAAAAAATATTTATGAAGAATTTCTCTGAGTGGGTAGAAGAAGACACTTTTCAAAATAATGATCAAGAATCCTTTCACAGAGAAGTCCTCTCTAAATTTTATATAATGGAAAATTTGGTAAAGAAAGAAATGGATCATGGTGTCGCGTGCAGGCTAAGGCCTGCAAGAGAGGGAGTGCTCTGGTGCGAAGTTGGTGTGCGGAGCTCGGGAATCATAGGCTGCCAGTAAAAGGGCAGTGCTGCGGCGAGGGCTGATACTAGTTGCCAGCCGCAAGGCCAGGAGACCCCTTCAGAGAAGCCGGAAGCAGGTCCAGGATAGCCCCTTTACTGACAGCACAAGCTGTCCTGCAGGGGAGAGTGAAGGCTAGTGTACGAGGAGTTGAGATTGGTGCTAGGGTGCGTGGTCTAAAGAGCGTGAACTCTCCAGAGAAGTAGGGAAAGAGGGGCAGATCTAGAAGGAACAGTAAATCTGCCAAAGGGATAGTCAGCAGGATAGCCAAGGGGCCATACACAGTTCATCAGGCAATGGGATAGTCAGCAGGGTAGCCAAGGGGTCATACGCAGTTCATCAGACAGTGGGATAGTCAGAAGGATAGCCAAGGGGTCATACACAGTTCATCAGGCAATGGGATAGCCAGCAGGATAGCCAAGGGGTCATACACACTTCATCAGACAGTGGGATAGTCAGTAGGATAGCCAAGGGGCCATACACAGTTCATCAGGCAATTGGATAGCCAGCAGGACCAAGGGGTCATACACAGTTCATCAGACAGTGGGATAGTCAGTAGGATAGCCAAGGGGTCATACACAGTTCATCAGTCAGCAGAGACAGTCAGCAGGAAAGGCAAGGGTTATACACGGTCACTCAATCCAGGTGAACGGCTGAAGAGCAGAAAGATAGTTACTACCAAGACTGGAGTCTTAGAGGTTACTAAAGCTGGGCTAAACTAGACTAGGTAAGATAAAACACTCCAATGCCAAGGACCAGGTCTATTCCCTCTAAGGAACACTGTGAAAGTGCTCCGATGAACGGGGAACAACGCCTAATATAGGAGCGAGAGAATTACCTCACAGAATAGTGGCTCATCTGGGCCTAAACCCGGAAGTTTGGCATGCTGCTCCGAGAGGACGGAGTGGCGAGGAGAAGACCACAAGGGAAAGACCGAAGATGGAGGTAGGGAAGGCACCAAGGGGGTAACACAATGGTGGGATCTGATTTTATTGCAGCAATATGTTTCAGAAAAAGTAGTTCCTAAAGGGTTAAGAATAGAATAAAATCCCACATTTCAAAATTATACGTTTGTTTATAAATGGAATGAGATTTTAAAGAATTATTCTTTTGCACTCATCAAATTGATAATATAATATAGAGAAAAATAATTAAATGAAGTAGAAAAGAAGATTGGTGATTTGCAAAAAGATATAATTGGGTATAAAGGAATAGAATGGAGCTAGATCAAATGACAGAGGAACGTACTAAGGTATATGAAAATGATTTGGTGAGAAGAAAGAAAAAGAAATTAGAGCGTGATGGAGTAAAGCCTAAAAATATTGGAGGGATCTGGTTAAAAAAATTAATATTGAGAAATTAAGGTTTGAGAAAACAGTATGGAAATATTGGAAACCTCCAATACAGATGAGGTTTTAAATGAATTATGAAGGTGAGATAGAGATATGTGAAGATCTTACCTTAAAAGAAACTGTGAATTACTTCAATAATTTGGGTATATTGAGAAAAGAATTAGAAAGGGAAAAAGTGTCAAGTGGTGTGAGATATGGTTTAAGTCCTCAAATGACTGTTTTGCCATCTACTAAGATTCAAGATAATAATGAGGAAAATAATCTTATAGATAAAACAGATGTAAAGAAAACTAAAATAAAGAAAGGGAAAAGGAAGAAAAAGGTAGATATGGAGATACATTGTCAGTTTCTCCTTCGCCTTTGACTTCTCCTTTTTTACGGTCGGATCATCAGTCTCCAATTCGATTGTGGATAAGAAGACAATTAAAGGATTCAAGCAGGGGGAATGGAGGACAAAATTATAATCAATCAGAAGAGAATAAAAAGAGGACTAGAAGAGGAAAAAGAGGAGGAAAAAGAAATACCAAAGAAGAAAAAGATGAACAGCGAGAGAGTAGAGAAGTAGAAATTTTAGGGATTTTTAACCTCTCTTATCACAACTTGAGCATTTGGGATATCAATCTTTTAAGTAAAGGTTTAAGTTTTGCCCATATCGCTAAACTAAATAGATTTGAGTTATTTATAGATTTAAATACATTTGTAAAAAATCTAACTCTGAAAAGACACTTTATGAAGAGAGATAATGTGGGTGAATTAGAGAAGGAAGAGATGATAATGGATGAACAAGTAGATTATTTTATTCATACTGGTTTTAGGAAAAAAAATCAACATTTTATCCATTAGAATCTAAAGGAAACTATATTAACTCATTATATTCTTTGGTATTGAAATATCTTAACGTATTATGTGATAAGGATATATGATACCAGAATAATCTACAATTCATGAAAAGAAATGTTTGAAGGAATTGATGGATGATAAAGATGTTGTTTTTAGATCTGCAGATAAGGGAAGGGGGATAGTAATTCAAAATAAGGTAGATTATTGGTAGCCCCTCCCAATAATCTGTCAGCCCTGTCCGCAACATGCCGAACCCGAGCACCCGGGAGACAGCATACTGTTCGGCATTCACGTTCCTGGCGGCAGATTACCCTATCTACCCTCCTAATAATAGAGTCCCCTATTACCACCACCTGCCTTGGTTTCTGCCTGCTCTGCATCCCATCTAGCCTGGAAGGAGGACTGTTCCCCTGGCTGCTAGAGCAATCAGTCCTCTCCAGTGTTGCCAATTCTGAGCAATTCTCATCAACATCTTCACACAATCTTGCAAATCTGTTGGACTGAGTCAACTCAGAACTGGCCTTCCTCTTCCTCTGCCCACTACCTCCCCTCCTTACTGTTACCCAGCTGCCTACCTGTCGCTCCTCATCTACAACTCCACCCTCTTCACCACTAACCCCACATACTACCTGCTCTGTGAGTTCTAAACTCCTTTCCAGGTTACCAATGTCTCGCAATGTTGCAATATTTCTCTCCAAATCCAATATCTTAGACTCTAAAGAGAAAATATGCTCACACTTGGCACAGTGGTATGACCCCTGGAACGATTGCTCCAAGTGTTCAAACATGTGACAAGATGTGCACTGCGTGAGATTGGCTAACCTGCTATCACTCATGCTCGGTTTTACAATTCAAATAGCTTTGTATTATCCTCTAATGCTCACTATATGGTAAGTAACCAACCTTAAATGCAATAAATCCTTTGAAATGATAGTCACCAGATTCCTTCTAACTCTTCACCTGGAACCAGTCACTTTCAACAGCAGTCTCACAGAGCTAATGGACTGTATTTATAGTAACTAACAGCCAGGTGAAATCCCTTAGCAATCAGCCCTAATCACACAGGTCAGAGAAAAATCCAATAAACAGTTTTTTGTTTTTTTTAACTCTTGCAATACCCACACAATTTTTTTTTTTTTTTTTTTTTTTAAACCTTAAAAAAATACCAATAAAACACCAAACACACTTATGTACTTAACCAGATTCCTTCTAACTTCACATGGAACCAGTCCCTTGTAATAGCAGTCCCCTGTCTTTGAATTCCCCCTGTTTTAAATTCCAGCACTTACCACCCTTCTGCACTTGAATTCCCCCTGTTTTAAATTCCAGCACTTACCACCCTTCTGCACTTGAATTCCCCCTGTTTTAAATTCCAGCACTTACCACCCTTCTGCACTTGAATTCCCCCTGTTTTAAATTCCAGCACTTACCACCCTTCTGCACTTACACACGGATGCAAGATTCACACGTTCAAGTATTCACTATGTATCTGCTATTTAATCCAGGAATCCACCAATTACAAACACAGCAATTAGTCACTCCCACCACACCAGACTTCAATTATTTGCTTCTCTCACAGTAAAGAGAGGGAAAACAAACCCCAAAGATTTGTTTTTAACCTCTTCCTTACCACACTACACCACACACAATATACTTATTGTATTTTTGCAGCAGGTATCCAAACTCAGTCTTCCAGGGCACAAGTCACTGATCAATTTACAGAGCTCTCTCACTCCTTGCTATTTAATCCAGGAATCCACCAATTACAAACACAGCAATTAGTCACTCCCACCACACCAGACTTCAATTATTTGCTTCTCTCACAGTAAAGAGAGGGAAAACAAACCCCAAAGATTTGTTTTTAACCTCTTCCTTACCACACTACACCACACACAATATACTTATTGTATTTTTGCAGCAGGTATCCAAACTCAGTCTTCCAGGGCACAAGTCACTGATCAATTTACAGAGCTCTCTCACTCCTTGCTATTTAATCCAGGAATCCACCAATTACAAACACAGCAATTAGTCACTCCCACCACACCAGACTTCAATTATTTGCTTCTCTCACAGTAAAGAGAGGGAAAACAAACCCCAAAGATTTGTTTTTAACCTCTTCCTTACCACACTACACCACACACAATATACTTATTGTATTTTTGCAGCAGGTATCCAAACTCAGTCTTCCAGGGCACAAGTCACTGATCAACTTACAGAGCTCTCTCACTCCTTGCTATTTAATCCAGGAATCCACCAATTACAAACACAGCAATTAGTCACTCCCACCACACCAGACTTCAATTATTTGCTTCTCTCACAGTAAAGAGAGGGAAAACAAACCCCAAAGATTTGTTTTTAACCTCTTCCTTACCACACTACACCACACACAATATACTTATTGTATTTTTGCAGCAGGTATCCAAACTCAGTCTTCCAGGGCACAAGTCACTGATCAACTTACAGAGCTCTCTCACTCCTTGCTATTTAATCCAGGAATCCACCAATTACAAACACAGCAATTAGTCACTCCCACCACACCAGACTTCAATTATTTGCTTCTCTCACAGTAAAGAGAGGGAAAACAAACCCCAAAGATTTGTTTTTAACCTCTTCCTTACCACACTACACCACACACAATATACTTATTGTATTTTTGCAGCAGGTATCCAAACTCAGTCTTCCAGGGCACAAGTCACTGATCAACTCGGGTTCGGCATGTTGCGGACAGGGCTGACAGATTATTGGGAGGGGCTGGAAGTGATCCAGCTGTCTTGGTACATATTGGAACCAATGACAAAATAGGAGGAAGATGGAGGTCCCTAAAGAATGATTTCAGGGATTTAGGGTGCAAGCTTAAGGCAAGGACCTCTAAGGTAGTATTTTCTGAAATACTACCTGTGCCATGCGCCAGTGCAGGTAGGCAGAGGGAGCTCAGGGAGCTTAATGCATGGCTCAAGCAATGGTGTAGGAAGGAGGGTTTTGGGTTTTTAGAACACTGGGCAGACTTTGCTCTTGGGTACAATCTATATGGAAGAGATGGATTGCACCTAAATGGTAGAGAAGCCTCTGTGTTAGGGGAGAGAATGCTAGGAAGCTTGGAGGAGCTTTTAAACTAGGAAAGGGGGGGGTGGGTATAGATAGCAAAAATGGGGTAGATAGAGCAGATAGGAACTGGGTCCAAGTAAATGACCAGGGGGGTGGAGAAAGGGTGGGGAGAAATTTAGTCAGTAGGGAGGAACTCCTAGTAAATGAAGGTGAAGAAAAAAGGCATGTAGGGATTAATATATGTAAAGACTTCAAAATCAATTGTATGCTAGCAAATGCAAGAAGTATGGTAGATAAAATAGGAGAACTAGAATTGCTGGCGGTTAATGAGCAATTGGACATAATTGGAATAACAGAAACATGGTGGAACGATGCACATGACTGGACTGTAAATATAGAGGGCTATTCCCTGTTTAGAAGAGACAGAATTAATAGAAAAGGTGGAGGTGTGTGTTTATATTTGAAAACAGAGCTAAATCCAGTTTTGCGAGGTGATATTAGTGAGGAAACTGGCCAAACTGTGGAGTCCATGTGGGTAGAAATCGAGACTAAATGTGGTGTGAATGGTAAAAAAAAGTTGTTGGTTGGCATATGCTACAAACCACCAAATATCGATGACAATGATGAGGCCCAACTGCTATTGCAAATGAGGAAAGCTGCCCAGTTTGGGCATACTATAATTATGGGAGATTTTAATTATCCAGATATCAACTGGAAAAATGAGACCTGTCAGAGTGCTAAGGGTAGCAGGTTTTTGAACACGCTTCATGAAAGCTACATGTCACAAATGGTGGGAGCGCCGACAAGAAATAACAATGTATTGGACCTAGTGATCACTAATAACACAGAAATTGTATCCAATATTAAGGTAAGAGAACATTTGGGAAACAGTGATCACAACATGGTTACATTTGAGATCTGTCTGGCAAAGCAAAAATGTATAGGTTCAACCAAAACTCTTAATTTTAAAAAAGCAAACTTCAAATTGTTAAGGGCCTCAATGCAACGCATAGACTGGGATATGTTATTTAAAGGCAAAAATACTGAGGAAAAATGGTCAGAATTCAAATTTAGGTTGCAGAAATGTACCCAACTGTATATACCAATGGGGAACAAGTGCAAAAGAAGTAAGTCACAGCCAATGTGGTTAACTGCACATGTAAAGAAGGAAATGGCAAGGAAAAAAAAAGCATTCAAATTATTTAAGTCAGAAGGAACTGAACAATCTTTCTTAAAATACAGGGAGAGCAACAAAGATTGCAAAAAGGCAATTAGGGTAGCAAAAATAGATAATGAAACTCGAATTGCAAGGGAAAGCAAGACTAATCCAAAAAAGTTTTTTAAATATATAAATAGCAAAAAACTTAAGAGGGAGTGCATTGGACCATTCAAAAATGAGATGGGTGAGTTGGTTAATGAGGATAAGGAAAAGGCTGATGTTTTAAACACTTTCTTTGCATCAGTATATACAAGGGAGCAAGGAATGGTAGAAGAGCCTCCGCAAGTATCAAATAAAACAATACAATTAATAGATATTGGGTTAACTCAAGGAGATGTCATGGGAAGACTGAACAAAATTAAGACCGACAAAGCACCGGGTCCTGATGGTATACATCCAAGGGTTCTTCAGGAACTCAGTGCAGTGTTAGCAAAACCCCTATATTTACTCTTTAAAGATTCTATTACCACAGGCTCAGTGCCACAGGATTGGCGAAGAGCTAACATAGTGCCTCTATTTAAGAAGGGAACTAAAACAGAACCTGGGAATTATAGACCAGTGAGTTTGACCTCTGTAGTGGGAAAACTATTAGAAGGCATAATAAGGGACTATATTCAGGATTACAACACAAAAAATAAGATCATTAGCACGAATCAACATGGTTTTATGAAGAATAGGTCATGCCAAACTAATCTTTTCAGCTTCTATGAGGAGGTAAGCAGCAACCTTGACAATGGCAAGGCAGTAGATGTAGTATATCTAGACTTTGCAAAGGCATTTGATACAGTACCACACAGAAGGCTGGTGTATAAAATAAGGAAATTGGGGCTAGGAGATAACCTTTGCAATTGGATACAAAACTGGTTGAAGGATAGGGAACAGTGTGTGGTTGTAAATGGAAAATTCTAAAGTATAGTTAAAGTGGAGAGTGGAGTACCTCAGGGTTCAGTATTGGGTCCGCTGCTTTTTAACATGTTTATAAATGACCTGGAAATAGATATAGAAAGCAAAATATCAATATTTGCAGATGATACTAAATTATGCAAAGTCATTAATTCAGAACAGGATATTTTCTCTCTACAGAGGGACTTACATACAATGTCAGATTGGGCAAACATGTGGAATATGAAGTTTAATGTGGGGAAGTGTAAAGTCATGCATTTGGGAGGAAACAATCCCAAGGCTACTTATAAACTTAATGGAATAATTTTAGGTGACTCGTTGCTAGAAAAAGACCTGGGTATCCTTGTCAACTACAAACTTGGAAACAGTGACCAGTGTCAAACAGCAGTAGCAAAGGCAAACAAAGTCCTGTCTTGCATAAAAAGAGGTATTGAAGCAAGAGTGGATAACATTATTTTGCCATTATACAAATCATTGGTAAGACCTCACCTTGAGTATGCAGTGCAATTTTGGGCACCGGTTCTGAAAAAGGATATACTAGAACTAGAGAGGGTACAGCGGAGAGCAACAAAATTAATTAAGGGAATGGAGGACTTGACATATGAGGAACGACTAAACAAACTTGGTTTATTTACTCTAGAGAAAAGACGACTAAGAGGAGACCTTATCACATTGTACAAGTATATGAGAGGTCAATACAAGGATCTCTGCGGTGAGCTATTTATTCCAAGGCCTGCTCAGGTGACCAGGGGACACCTCTTGAGATTAGAGGAAAGGAGGTTTAAACTTCAGCAGAGGAAGGGTTTTTTTACGGTAAGGTCTGTCAAATTGTGGAATTCATTGCCCAGGGAGGTAGTTATGGCAGATACAATGGACACATTTAAGAGAAGATTAGATACATTTCTTTCAAAAGGGAACATACAGAGTTATACTGTTTATCAGTAGGCAGATCAGGAAGGTCTGATAAAGACTAATTTAATTGGTAGCAGGAAAGCTATAAAATTCTTAGTTACTGAGGTATGAAGCGAAGGTTGAACTTGATGGACTTGTGTCTTTTTTCAACCTAATTTACTATGTTACTATGTTACTATGTTACTTAAAAGAAGCTAGGAATATTGTGAATAATGAATCTTATTATAGGAAATTGAATAGAGACCCAACAGTAGAAATAAATGGTAAACTATTGAGTATACTAAATAAGGCATACCAGGAGAATATTATAAATAAGATGGAAAAAGCTTTTTATATAACCAGTATCCAGTTAAACTGATTATATATCATCTACCGAAGATTCATAAAGATAGCTATCACCCCCCAGGTGGCCCTATTGTGGCAGGGATTGATTTGGTTACATCACACCTTTCATAGTACGTGGATTTCTTTTTGCAACCCTATGTGATGGATCTACGATCATATATTAAAGATTCTACAGACATTTTATGTAAAATAGAAAAAATTGAATTGGAAAGTTCTTTTTTCTGGGTGACATGTGATGTCACAGCATTATATAGTAATATTCAACATAAAAATATTTTTTAATATATGTAAAGCACAATCAGATTTTATATTAGAAAGTATAGAATTTATTTTAAATAATAAATATTTGAGGAAGATTTTTATTTACAGATGTGTGGGACGGCCATAGGGAAGAGGTTCACGCCAAGCTATGCAAATCTCTTTATGGGATATTGGGAGGAGTCCCATATTTGGCATTCCTCCCAATGGGGCTTGGACCTCATCTTTTATGGCCGTTTCTTTGAAGATATTTTAATAGTTTGGAGAGGGAGTGAACAGAGTTTGTTAGAATTTTTAAATTACATTAATGTAAATCAGATAGGTGTTAAATTTACTTATAAATATGATAGAAAAGAAATAGAATGTTTAGATTTAAAGTTTTTTTATTGATGTGGATAATAATATTCAAAGTATGACTTTTTATAAGAATGTTGATACTAATTCTTATTTAGATCCAAATAGTGGCCATTTGAAGAAATGGATAAATAATATCCCTTATGGACAATTTTAAAGATTTCATCGTAATTGTAGTAGAGATAAGGATTTTAATGAACAGGCATTATATATGTGTGTTCTAACCTATTCCCCAGCTGACTCCACTCACCCGATTCCAATCTGCCTCTGAGTGTCCCAGTGCATTATGGGACAGGGGGTGGAGACAGAAGTTTTTATGCTCTTTGAAAGAAGTGATCAATGTGTGGTTCCCCAGCAAAATGGGAGCTGCTGGTTGGTGGGTTATATTATTGTGCCATGAGTTGTTTACTGTAGGAGTTGTAAGTCGAGAGAAGTGATGTAGAGAAGTAAGTGAGTTGTGGAGGAGAGGGTTAACCATTTGAGTGTCAGAGAGATACGCAATGATTGCTTTGCAATGTATGTTACCCCTCTGGCACTCAAAGGGTTAAGACTGATGTTGGGGGGTGAGCTAACTCTTCCTTACAGCCGCCCCTGGTTGAGTGTGACAGGTGACGCAGGTTCTTCGGCGTTCCTGATTCCGGTTGACCGTCTGCCTGCTGGTTCCTGCTTCCATTCACCTGGTTCCTGTCCAGTCCTTTCTGTCTCCAGACGTTCCTGAGTTGCCTTGGCGACATTGTTATCTTGCCAGTTTACCGTACAGAGTACTAGTTCGCTCCTCAAGCCATCCGGCTGTCTCAGTGCTATAGCGTTCCACGTACAGGGTACTGGTTCCCTCCTCAAGCCATCCGGCTGTCTCAGTGCTATAGCGTTCCACGTACAGGGTACTGATTCGCTCCTCAAGCCATCCGGCTGTCTCAGTGCTATAGCGTTCCACGTACAGGGTACTGGTTCGCTCCTCAAGCCATCCGGCTGTCTCAGTGCTATAGCGTTTCACGTACCGGGTACTGGTTCGCTCCTTAAGCCATCCGGCTGTCTCAGTGCTATAGCGTTCCACGTACAGGGTACTGGTTCGCTCCTCAAGCCATCCGGCTGTCTCAGTGCTATAGCGTTCCACGTACAGGGTACTGGTTCACTCCTCAAGCCATCCGGCTGTCTCAGTGCTATAGCGTTCCACGTACCGGGTACTGGTTCACTCCTCAAGCCATCCGGCTGTCTCAGTGCTATAGCATTCCACGTACAGGGTACTGGTTCGCTCCTCAAGCCATCCGGCTGTCTCATTGCTATAGCGTTCCACGTACAAGGTACTGGTTCGCCCCTCAAGCCATCCGGCTGTCTCAGTGTAAGCCATCCGGCTGCCTCAGTGTATAGCGTCCCACGTACAGGGTACTGGTTCGCTCCTGAAGCCATCCGGCTGTCTCAGTGCAATAGCGTCCCACGTACAGGGTACTGGTTCTCTCCTTAAGCCATCCGGCTATCGCGGTATTATAGCGTTCCACGTACAAGGTACTGGTTCGCTCCTCTAGCCACCCGGCTGTCTCAGTGTTATAGCGTTCCACGTACAGGGTAGTGGTGCGCTCCTCTGGCCACCCGACCGCCTCAGTTTCTTTGCATTCCACGTACTGGGTACTGGTTCGCTCCATGCACACCTGATTGCTCTATATAGTATGGTGTTCCATCAGTAAGAGCATTGCTGAGCTCCACACCCTTTATTATCTCTGCTGCTGGCGGCTTATTCACTGACTTAGCCTCTTTAACATCATAGTGACTGTTTTACCATCTGTCAGTCACTTTAATGGTGGTTGCTTTCCGCCTGTCTACGGGCTGTACTCTTTTTATTGATTTTGTGTTTACTCTTGTGACCTCTGCCCAATAGCGAAGAGACTAATAGTATATATAGAAGAGATTCTCAGAGTCTCATTCCTTCTCAATACCCCTGAGAAAGTGGAGCAATAACTCCGCGATACGCGTTGGGTTATCCCTAGTACAGCACTCACGCCCCTAGTGCGGCAAACACACCCCCTGCGTGTTTCCCATTCCCTTCCAGCAGCCGGTTCACACCGGATCATTGCATATAGTGTTGGCCTAAGGCCACGAGGTGTTACTCTGCCTACCGCCTTACAGGGGAGACATTGATATACCCTGAGGACTCTACCGTGTATTATTTTATCCCTTTGCGGGATCGGTGTGACACTCTCCAGTGGACTATCCTTTATTGCCATCAGGACTGATACGGCGGATCAATTCCATCTTTCACCATCACAGTCACAAACAGAGGCCCTTGAAGGAAGGTTTTTGGGACACAGTTTGAAGGCTGTTAGAGGTGGGACCTCTTATGTGCATCAATATCAAGAGGGGCTAAATGTGAGTGCAATATTTGAAGATTTGTGATTTTTTTATATTGATTATTAAACTACTACACTTAGTTTGGATTGTATTTCTCTCTGTTTTTGTTTTGCCTTGCGCTTTTACTCATTACAGATATGTATTTCTATGTCAAGTTGTATGGTGTCATGTTTAACAGTCGTACGTAAGATAATCCCATAGAAAGGACAGTCATTTGTGTAGGCATCAGTATGTGTTTACTTAAATTAAAAATAATTTGTTCTTTGAGTTCCTCTTGTTGCCTTTGTTTTTGTTTCCTCCTCCTGCCCCTTCTGATGAGGGGTCGTCTCTTGAGTTAAGTGTTTGCGAGCATGTGGTCACCCCTAAAAAATTACTGCTGGCACTATTATCTGTGATAGTACTTTCACTATCCATTGTGGATGACGCAGCTGATGTATTAATTTCTCCATGCTTCTTTCTTATAAATATTTTAGTCACAGTGATCCGATGGGGGGGTCAGTACCTCTAACCTTTAGGGTCAGATGTACAACAGTATATACATATCCAGATGTTATATACAGTGATTTTATTTATTTTCTACGTTTAACATATATAGTTCATTATTTACATCACTTTTATTTTTTTGTATACTTTGGTGACTTACATATATTCTTTTTCACTGATTGGTTTACTGTTGGTTCTAATCAGAGCTAACTCTTGGCACCATTTTTAAACTAGGGTGTACAACGGTTGTTTGTTTCATTTTGGTGTAATCTTGATAAAGGCCACTGGGGTTGAATATATATATATATATATATATATATATATATATATATATCATAAAAGAAGAAAAGAGCCGGCACTCTCAGGACTTTTCAATAATCGTGATTTACTTAGTGTCAACGTTTCGACGTGGATTACCACATCTTCATCAGGACAAAGAAAGTGACCCCATCCCCCTCCTATATATACATAATTAAAATTAAAAAACCCGCCAAGTCCTTCAACCATACGTCATCAATGACGTCATCACGTGTACTATATCAATCACCTAAGTGATATTACGTCCATACTGTAATGTGGGTTCACCAAGAGACCATGTAGTGGATTTCAAATGTGTCAAATATATACATATAAACACAGTGCACATTCGGGGGAGGGAACTGCAGTGCTGAGTCAGGGTATGTTGTGCACGTTACCCGATCATGATAAATTGAACCTTAATTGGGGATATTTCCCCTTTCTCAAGGCATTCCAATCTGACGGGGTCTTGCACACAACACATCCGTAACTCGTTATGTTGCCCTTTCACTGGGTATCACATCTATCCATCAACTTGAGCGGTAATGCGGGACTCCCTCATATTGCAACGCATATCGCTGTATCTTCCCATCAAAGGATGATTAATTATTAGTGTATAATGTGCCTTATCATGTGGAATAAATAACCACAATTGTTTTAATATCGAGAGAGACATCCAGTGTGTTTGCTATCAACCAAAAAGCGACCATGATCACCTTAACCCGGTATCTATGTACCTTAAGGGTTAAACATCACTTGTACCATCAACTCAGATGCAACCATTCTCATACGGATGTGGACGTATTAGTGGGCGATATTTCACCTTAAATCACCCTTGTCATAGTCACTCCGAGATACAGTCTGTGTATCACCCACAGAGTCGGGACCTTATTGTGTCCGTATGAACACCCGCATATTCAGCGAATTTGTGTGTCCATACTAAACTTCCCATCGAGATCCCCAACAGGAATATGAAGTCGGACATCCACTATTGGTCCATCGGTATAGAGGTACTATTTAGTGCGCTCTTAACAGGCTAAGTCACTTACAATGTAGCAAAAACCACACTAGAGGAAACAATCATTGTATTTTAAAAGATACTGTCTGCAATTGCACATATCCACCACTAGCTGTCCTTCCTTCTCAAGTTATCTACAACAAGCCCCGCAAATCGAGTAGATTCCTCGCCCGTTCACAGTATGTAGGAGTTAGTTACAATCCCAATATCAAATATTTGTGAATAAAAAATTCGGAATCTGATTTATCATTTCAATAGAAACAGGAATATGGTATAAGTTCATTCAGCCCATATGGAGAGACTGTGTTTAGGTGGTAAATCCAATAGGATTCCCTTTGGAGCAAGATCAAATCCCTATTGCCGCCCCTATCCAGGGGTGGTACATGATCTATTAACATAGTTTTTAGCGTGGCTAATGGATGTCCTTTATCTAGCCAATGACGGGCAACTGGTTTATCTGAAGATTTTTTCTCTAATGCTTGTCGGATGGTAGTTCTGTGATTCGCCATCCTTTCTCAAAATGTGGTGCTAGTCTTTCCAACATAATACAATCCGCAGGGACACATCAGTATATAGACCACAAAGTTGGATGTACATGTCAATCTATGTTTGATTTTAATCTTCTTATTGTTGTGTGGATGTCTGAATGTGTCACCTGCTAACATAGTATTACATGTAGTACAGTTCAGACATTTGTAACATCCTGTTGTCGATTTCTGTAGCCACCTGCTCTTATTTTCTTTGATCCTGGGGATATTTGCTGTAATCTCTCTATTGGTTCTTATCAGAGTTTCTCTTAGTCTTTTACCCCTTCTAAAGGCTACATACGGGGGTTTCTTATTTAAAAACGGTAAGGTACTGTCCGTAGATAATATATGCCAATATTTCGTAATCATTTTGCCAATCTTAAAACCATGAGGAAAGTGATCACAAATGAACACCAAACGGTCCTCCTTTATGTTTTCATGTGTTTTATCCAATAGTTTTTCTTGGGTTAATCCTTTACATCTCACAAGTTGATGATTAACCATCTCTACTGAGTATCCTCTTACCATAAACTTGTTCCTCATCTCTTCAAGTTGTATAGTAGTGTTCTCTTTTTCTGAATTGTTACGTACTACCCTGAGGAATTGAGAGTACGGAATACCTCTAATTTGAGAGGGAGGGTGATCACTACTGGCCAACAATAATGAATTCCTGTCCGTTGGTTTATTGTATGATGTGGAGTACACTTGGGAGTCACGCATATATAGTTTTAGATCCAAGAATTCAATGTTATCCACACTATAATTCAATTTAAATCTCACTGGACCCACAAGATTATTTAACTGGCTATGCCATGCAATGAGATCCTCCTCACTAGCTTCCCATAATAGAAGCAAATCGTCAATATAGCGCCTGTAAAATGTAATATTCTCATTTTGTAGAAATTTACGTTCATATGCATACATAAATAGATTCGCATATGTGGGTGCAACATTTGAGCCCATTGCAGAGCCAGTCAGTTGCAGGTAAAATTTCTTTTCGTACCGGAAATAATTATGGGTCAGTGTGATACGTAGTAGGTCGCAAATGAATTCAATCGGAGCAACACCACCATACCGCGACTCCACAAGTGCCTCCTTCACAGCCTGTATACCTTCATCATGGGGAATAATAGTATACAAACTATTGACATCCATGGTTACTAGTATCATTTTACCATAGGTACATCTGACATCCTTCAATGCTCTTAACAAATCAGTAGTGTCCTTAACATATGAGGGCATTGTACATACTATCGGATGTAATATTGTATCCAAATATATGGATACATTTTGTGTCACTGATCCCCTCCAAGAGACAATCGGTCTACCAGGTGGGGATATGGGATCTTTGTGTATCTTAGGTAAAGTATATATAATCGGAATCCTAGGGTATTGACATATTAAGTATTTGTATAAGGTATTATCAATCCATCCACAATTTTTTGCTATTTCCAATACTCCATCAATTTCCGTCTTAAATTGTTTAGTTGGATCACCCTTAAGCATCAAGTAAGTGGTTGTGTCTCCGAGCTGTGAGAGCAGTTCATTATTATAGTGGGCATAATCCATCACTACAATTGCTCCACCTTTATCCGCAGGGCGGATAACTATATTATTATCCATGGCTAACGCCTTAATAGCTGCCCTTTCAGCTCCAGTCACATTACACCTTTGTTTCTGAAGTGGTTTTAAATCCTTAGTTACTTCAGTGATTTGACGTATATATGTCTTAATTGATGGATTCGTATTGGTAGGATCAAATGTACTTTTCTGCCTAAGTTTGACATCCATATTCCTGTTGTCACTATTTTGGAAATGATCTTTTAATTTTAGAGTTCTTTGAAACCTCTGTATGTCTATCTGTAGATTAAAAGGATCAAACTTAGTAGTTGGTACAAATGATAATCCTTTATTTAATACCGATAATTCAGAACTGCTAAGTACCCTAGAGCTGATTTTATGCACTATTGTTTGGGGAATATTGGTGGTTTTGTGTTTTTTCTTTCGCCTCCCCCCCCTCCGTGTATGGGGCCTCTTGTGTCTTTTTGTGTTTGTGACCTGGTTTGTATTCCCAAAAAAGTTCCGTTTTATCAGTCTCTATATTCTCAATTTGAACTACAGTACTATTATCCACTGTTTCTGAATCAGATCCTGACAATGAACTACCATCAACTGAGGATAATTTTCTAGGTTGTTTATTTTGTCTCTTATTTCTTTTAATCCCAGTCGGGTTTTTTTAAATAAGAAACCCCTGTATGTAGCCTTTAGAAGGGGTAAAAGACTAAGAGAAACTCTGATGAGAGCCAATAGAGAGATTACAGCAAATATCCCCATGATCAAAGAAAATAAGAGCAGGTGGCTACAGAAATTGACAACAGGATGTTACAAATGTCTGAACTGTACTACATGTAATACTATGTTAGCAGGTGACACATTCAGACATCCACACAACAATAAGAAGGTTAAAATCAAACATAGATTGACATGTACATCCAACTTTGTGGTCTATATACTGATGTGTCCCTGCGGATTGTATTATGTTGGAAAGACTAGCACCACATTTTGAGAAAGGATGGCGAATCACAGAACTACCATCCGACAAGCATTAGAGAAAAAATCTTCAGATAAACCAGTTGCCCGTCATTGGCTAGATAAAGGACATCCATTAGCCACGCTAAAATCTATGTTAATAGATCATGTACCACCCCTGGATAGGGGCGGCAATAGGGATTTGATCTTGCTCCAAAGGGAATCCTATTGGATTTACCACCTAAACACAGTCTCTCCATATGGGCTGAATGAACTTATACCATATTCCTGTTTCTATTGAAATGATAAATCAGATTCCGAATTTTTTATTCACAAATATTTGATATTGGGATTGTAACTAACTCCTACATACTGTGAACGGGCGAGGAATCTACTCGATTTGCGGGGCTTGTTGTAGATAACTTGAGAAGGAAGGACAGCTAGTGGTGGATATGTGCAATTGCAGACAGTATCTTTTAAGATACAATGATTGTTTCCTCTAGTGTGGTTTTTGCTACATTGTAAGTGACTTAGCCTGTTAAGAGCGCACTAAATAGTACCTCTATACCGATGGACCAATAGTGGATGTCCGACTTCATATTCCTGTTGGGGATTTCGATGGGAAGTTTAGTACGGACACACAAATTCGCTGAATATGCGGGTGTTCATACGGACACAATAAGGTCCCGACTCTGTGGGTGATACACAGACTGTATCTCGGAGTGACTATGACAAGGGTGATTTAAGGTGAAATATCGCCCACTAATACGTCCACATCCGTATGAGAATGGTTGCATCTGAGTTGATGGTACAAGTGATGTTTAACCCTTAAGGTACATAGATACCGCGTTAAGGTGATCATGGTCGCTTTTTGGTTGATAGCAAACACACTGGATGTCTCTCTCGATATTAAAACAATTGTGGTTATTTATTCCACATGATAAGGCACATTATACACTAATAATTAATCATCCTTCGATGGGAAGATACAGCGATATGCGTTGCAATATGAGGGAGTCCCGCATTACCGCTCAATTTGATGGATAGATGTGATACCCAGTGAAAGGGCAACATAACGAGTTATGGATGTGTTGTGTGACCCCGTCAGATTGGAATGCCTTGAGGAAGGGGAAATATCCCCAATTAAGGTTCAATTTATCATGATCGGGTAACGTGCACAACATACCCTGACTCAGCACTGCAGTTCCCTCCCCCAAATGTGTAACTGTGTTTATATGTATATATTTTACACATTTGAAATCCACTACATGGTCTCTTGGTCCACATCACAGTATGGACGTAATATCACTTAGGTGATTGATATAGTACACGTGATGACGTCATTGATGACGTATGGTTGAAGGACTTGGCGGGTTTTTTAATTTTAATTATGTATATATAGTAGGGGGATGGGGTCACTTTCTTTGTCCTGATGAAGATGTGGTAATCCACGTCGAAACGTTGACACTAAGTAAATCACGATTATTGAAAAGTCCTGAGAGTGCCGGCTCTTTTCTTCTTTTATGATTTGTATGGACTGCCATGTGAATCTGGCACCCGGGCGTTTTTGCTATTAAAGTGAGAGTGCTTCCCAACTGGATATGCATATATATATATATGTATTCTGCCTTGAATGGGGAGGAAAAAATTCCTTCTTGATTCCAAACGGCAATCAGATTTCTCCTTGTATATATATATACATACCTAGGAACTCTCCGGATTTGCCCCGGAGACTCCGGTTCTGACAGAACTTTACCGGGTCTCCGGGGCAGAGGCTGATTCCTCCGGATGTGGAGAGTTTCTATTGAAACTCTGCCACATCCGCTTTTTCTCCTGCTGATACTCAGTCCCTAGCCCTCTGAGTGCCAGAGTAGTAAGGAATGCATTGCTTTGCAATGCATTCGGTACCACTCTGGCACTCAAAGGGTTAAGCCCCCCCCCCCACTCGCGGCAAGCCCCGCCCCTTTTTGACGCGATTAGCGTCATTTTTGTCACCCCCTGGTGAACAGAGGACTACCCTCCGGGTAGCCCTCGACTGGAAGTTCCCAGGTGTGTGTGTGTGTGTGTGTGTGTGTGTGTGTGTGTGTGTGTGTGTGTGTGTGTGTGTGTGTGTGTGTGTGTGTGTGTGTGTGTGTGTGTGTGTGTGTGTGTGTGTGTGTGTGTGTGTGTGTGTGTGTGTGTGTGTGTGTGTGTGTGTGTGTGTGTGTGTGTGTGTGTGTGTGTGTGTGTGTGTGTGTGTGTGTGTGTGTGTGTGTGTGTGTGTGTGTGTGTGTGTGTGTGTGTGTGTGTGTGTGTGTGTGTGTGTGTGTGTGTGTGTGTGTGTGTGTGTGTGTGTATATGTATATATATATATATATATATATTAGTAGCTGGGGGATATAGCGTTTTGACACAGGGCTTGTCAGACCGTGCAACTTGCCTGCTTCCTGTGTAGCACTATGTTGTAACATCACTCGCTGTAAACACCTGCTCCTGTTATCCTTAGTGGCTCTATAATCTGTACCAAAGTGTCCTGTACGGAAGCTGGGTATGAGAGTTTTTTAATGGACAGATTAAGTTCTGTTACCTCCCTAGCTATGCACAGACAAATATGTGCAGAGCAAAGTCCAACATGCAAGGAGAGCTGTCCTGATCAGGCTATTTATTTTATCGCCCGGTTAAAAGCGGTAGTTAATCTATAAAAGTTACATGGCATCTTTGAGAACACGATGTTCCACAGCTGTTAACTGTCTGAGTGGCACACAATTCCTTGCTCTGCAATGTGTTGCACTCAAAGAGTTAAGTAGTGGCGTGGTGTCCCAATGAAAAATGGCACCTTCGGGTGTATCCTGGCCCCATATGGCAGCAGAATACACCTGGCTCTGCTTTGTACCAGAACAGCACGCCACTGCATTACTGCTGCGGCACATCGTATTGTGAAAGAGGTATCAAATTTCTGCGGGAGGATCTCCTCATCTTTGCTGGCCATGGGGCAGCCAAGAGTTATTACAAGTGTAATCCAACAACAGAGGCCGCAGGATTGTAACTGTGAGCGCCAGGGCTCCCTTTGTTGCTGCTTTTTACTCTCACACCTCTAGTATCAACAAGAGCCGACACTTCCAGCCAACTTATTGTATAAAGTTTGATGTCGAATTTAGAACTCAAGTGGAAAAAGGAAGAGAGATAAATACAATTTTTGTCTTAAATGTAGTAATCAATGAACTACTGGTTAAAGATAGAAGCAGTTGTATCGTGAGTCCCCTACGTGTCCCCTGTGTCTCTCAATTCCCGATGGGGAGTGTTTCTGTCCTTAGAGGTCTGCCAGACGGATACAGGGCTATGGGGGTGATACATATAATTACTGGAAAGACCTTGGTTTGTTGTGCACGCTGTTACACCACTACATTGCACAGCGCAGTGATGCAGAAAAAAACATGCATATGTATATGTGACATAGAATAACTGTAACAGAACAAAAAAGTTTTATACAAAGGGGGTAAAAATGGGGGACAGGAAATGAGATGTACATACCTTGATAGTGTGCTCCATATTATCAACCTTTCAGATTCCTGCCTATATAGGGATCCAGCCGCCTGACTACAAGTAGCTTCACAAGAACATATTAACCCTTTGAGTGCCTGAGGGGGACACAGCGGTCCTGCAGTGGCACTGACAGGGATAATATTCTTGTGAAGCTACTTGTAGAAGGTGAGGGCGAGTCAGGCAGCTGGATCTCTATATAGGCAGGAATCTTAAAGGCTGATAATACGGAGCACACTATCAAGGTATCTACATTGCATTTCCTGTCCCCTTCTTTTTAATTAATTGGAGCACTTGGTACCACTGTGAGTTCGATGAGGCGGTGTGTGGAAGCGGAGTAAGCTGTTGCATTGTGTGTTGCTGGGTGAGGCCGTGTGTAGAATCGAGTAAGTTGTTGCCTAATTACATATTTGTACGAAAAACA
The DNA here is from genome assembly GCA_037306005.1 of Rhinophrynus dorsalis. Classification (NCBI taxonomy): domain Eukaryota; kingdom Metazoa; phylum Chordata; class Amphibia; order Anura; family Rhinophrynidae; genus Rhinophrynus; species Rhinophrynus dorsalis. The sequence continues at coordinate 188,678,223 of CM074724.1, read as the reverse complement.
TATTTCTAGTAAAAGCATATTTGAAGCAAAAACATAATGTGGTAGTGGGTGGAATTTTTGTCACCAAGAGGTGTAAAGCAGCCATTTTTTTGTTTCCTAGAACTGTTTAGGAGATATGGTAATCTCCTCCTAGCTGTGCCCTGGGGTGTGTATTTTTGGCTAAGGCAGTCTATAGAAAATCTGCATATGTGCTCTTATGTGCCAGCCCTGGGGTGTGTGTTTTATAATTTTCTGTGTAATACTGGGCTCAGGCAATAGAGGACATATGCAGATCTACTCCTAGCTGCCTCCCTGGGGGAGTGTGTGGCACAGACATAGAATTTGTGTGTTATAGTGTGTTATGGCTGTGTGTGTTTATTTGTTTTATGGCTGTGTGTATATGGGCAAGTATATTTGATGTATGAATGTATGTATGTATATGTGTGGTATATTTGTATATGAATGTGTGTGTGTACAGTATATATATATATATATATATATATATATGTGTGTGTGTGTATACATATATACTAGCAGCTTGTGATGGCATTGCCCTCCTTTTATTTTATGCATCCTTGTATTTAGTAACGTAAAGTGTAATTTGAAAGTAGCATAATAGAGGTATGTAATAATAAAGTCTTGCTTTCAATGACCCATATTATTTGACATCTAGTTTGTCCCTTGTTTCCAATGTCCCCCAAGATGATTTAACCCCCATACTGAGACAAAACTCATACAATGGGTAGCCTGACAGACACACAAATACACACACCATGCAGAAACATAGTAAGACACACACACATGCAACCCATATTAAGATACACACATTCATGCACTAGCCATATTGAAAGACACACACACACTTACCATAGTGAGACACATACATACTCACTTACCATAGTGACAATAGTGGACTTACATGCTTACTGCAGGTCTCTTCATTTGTGCAAATGGTGAAGACAGGAGAGACAGGCTGGCAGATACGTTTATTTATTTATTTATTTATTTTGCAGGTTAAGCAATCCTTTCATAGGGGCCAGTGAAAGTACTAAGTCCTACCTTTTGTTGTGTCTTTTGTTTCAATGCAAAAGTGAGAACTAAGTGGTACTTCAGTTGGTGTTGGATTACAGCCTCCGTTATCCTCAGACAGCCACTTGGCAGCTGAGGATGATGGGAGTTGAAGTAAAGTAGTAAGTGGAGAGGCTGAAGTTCATGTCAAATTCCTTTCAAGGCAGCCTGTCATAAATAAATGTATGATGAGCAATTGTCTGCTTGTGGCAACATCAGTCCCTTTTACATAGTACAGGTTTAATTTTATTGACCCTATTACCACTTATGCAGTTATGGTGGCAGATAAATCCTTTAACCATTTGAGTGCCAGAGGGGTAGGCAAGACATTGCCGTGGATATCCCTCTGGCACTGAAAGAGTTAATATGCATATGACACATTCTGGTAAGCAAGGGGTTAATGTTCTTTAATGTGATTTTGTGCAGGTGATACAGCCTGAGAGAATAAGAACTATCTCCCAGACCTTGTGAAACCCAAATGTGTGACCAGAGGCGTAACTAGAAGTTACCAGGCCCTGGTGCAAAACTTGCCATGGCCCCACCCCCAACCACATTGCCTCCATTGGGTATCCCCACACTGCCCCCAATGTCCTCCACTCTACATTGCTCCCAATATCCAACCTCTCCACATTACCCCCAGCTCTCCACATTGCCCCGAATGTCCTCCTCTCCACATTGCCCCCAACTCTCCACATTGCCCCCAGTGTCCGTTTCGTACCTCCCTGGTGGTCCAGCGGCATGGCAATAGAGGTCTGTGCCTAAGGAGGCACAGACCTCTATGAAGACCTGGTGCTCCCACGTGGACCTCTCCAATAATGCAGAGCGCTCAGAGATGATGTAAACTCCCAGTGCTCTGCATTACAAGAGTGTCGAGCGCAGCTAATTGATGTCCATAGCTCCGGGCAGGGGGTTGCAGACCCCTATTGTTATGCCACTGTGTGTGACCCTCACAACAGTAAACGAGAAGTGTGTGTAAAAAAAAATCAAAGGTATAGGCAGCAAGGGTAAATAAGGAGAAATGGGTCTCCAGTGCATGGCGGTGCTCCCTGTTTAATTGCAGCCATGTGCTCCTTGTACTCACCTCCATGCTGGTGACCCATTGAGCCACTGAGGAAGCACCATGGAGATCCATTGAGCGGGCGGCATGCTTCCATTTGGCACCTGTTTTCTCCACTGTTGCCGTCCTCTGAAAATCATCGGGCAATTGGCTGCGTGCCCTGTTAGGACACTGACAGGGCAGTAAGGCAGTTTCAATGTGCAGAGTGTGGATAGGGTTTGAGGGTAGACAGTGTGGTCAGTGTGTGGCCAGGGTATGAGAGTGGACAGAGTGTGGGCAGTGTGTGGACAGGGTGGAGGGTGGACAAGGTGTGGGCAGTTTGTGGACAGTGTTTGGAGGTGGATAGGGTATGGAGAAAAAAATGTCCCCAGATTTTAATTTTAAAAATGTGGTCACCTTATTATAAGCAGTATGTCCATAGGAGTTCCAATCTGCCATCAATGAACCTATATCTTATAACTTGGAGATCTCACTGCTTGTATACACACACAATACAAGAAGGACTTCTCCCACTGCATTTTTTTTTGTTTGTTTTTTGAGGAATGGCACCAATGTAGTGACTAAATAAAGCTGTTAATTGGTGCAGATAATGTAGTGGGTAACACTGGGCTCTCTCAGCTTGAGAATTTGGCCATTCAACCTAATATTTTGGTCAAAGAGTTCCCAGTTATGGCAATAATAGCTGTAATATAAAGCATGGTGCCGTGTTAGCCATAGAAAAAGCAGGAGACTAGTATACTAAAAATTATACCTTTATTGGCTGAGTGGCTCTAGGATGCAATATTTTAAGATGACTAGGATTCTTCTTTAGACATAGAAGCTGAATCGCTGGGAGGTTCATAACACCACATCCCAGCCAATGGAAATGTGGGAATCATTTTGAGCAGAGATTGGCCATATAAAAGCCAGTCTCTGTTCAAATCTTCCTCAGTATGGCTTTGACAATGGCCCCAGAGATATCTAAAGGTGGGATTTTTGTTCTGCTTTACTGCTGACAGCGACAGCTTATGGTTATGGCATGCATTTATTTGGGGGCATCTTTAATTTGAACATGGTGTTTTTTTTATTTATAGTGGCATGATCTGTCAGAAGAGGATGAAGATATGAAGAAGAATGATGTGAAGAGTAGAAGAAAGAAGTATAAGTCTTCTTCTGTCTTCCACTTTGGAAGATAGAAGATTATAGAAGGAGACTTACACTGGATGACAGGTAAGTGTAACAGCTCTGGGTTATCGGTGTTAGGATAGTGTTAGGCTAGCATTGTTTCACTTTATTGTTATAGGTAGTGTAGGGTTAGTTTGACAATATGTCAAACACCTAGCGTTAGCCATTTTCCTTTGATGTTTTTATTTCTAACTCTATTTAGCTTGAGATTTGGGGACAAAAAAACACAGGATGAATGTTGGGTCACAAGTCAGGTTCTGTGTCCCAATGCTCATCGTGGTTCCAATTGAATTCCTATGGTAAAACTGTAAGTGTACGTCCAGTATCCATTTTGGCACTACCAACAACCCTAGTTGTCTTGACAGCTTGCATCCTAGAGGTACTCAGCCAATAATGGTATCATTTTTGCTCAAGTCTCCTGATAATAGCCAGTCACATGCTTGACAACTAGGGAAATCTCAATGTATTCTACCTCGTAAAACATTTTCTAAATAAATAAATGTTCACCAGCAGAGTGGCCTTAGCCAAAATTTGAAATGGTCAAAGATACTTTTTTTTTTAGGTAGTTTTGCTGGGGGCATTACCGATAATGTTAGGTTATTTCATGACATATTAGCACTTTGTGTAACTGAATAAATTATTTAACACCTTAAGGACTCATGACATGCCAGGACTTGCCTTAACCCCTTAAGGACCGGGAAAATCTGATTTTGATTTGACTTAAGGACCGGAGCAATTTTGACTTTTTTGACTATGTCTTTGTTCAACCATATTTTCTCTTTAATTCCTTTTGTGCACCCACATAAATTATATACTGTTTTTTTAAGCACAAGTAGGGCTTTCTTTTGATACCACAATTATATGAATACCTCCTTGTTTAATTTGATTAAAATAGAAAAAAAGAGGAAAAAATTGAAAAAAAACAACATTTTGCTTATATTTTCGTGTCAGGATTTGCATACAATTAGTTTATGACAAAAAAATACCCCTAAATATATTCATTTGCTTCTCCTGAATATAAGAATACCCCATATGCCTAGTATTTCAATCACTTCCTCACATTTACAAGGTAAATATTACAAGATGGATGCCATTATTTCCAACTTGTAATTTCTCAACAATTGGCATGTGAGCATCATAGCTTAGCTGACGGTGCCAGAACCAAAAATGTCCCACAAAGGTATATGTTTCTGAAACCTACACAACATAAGGTAAATAATCAGGAGAATTTTGGAGTTTTTCATGCAGCTATTTTTCCAGAAAAAAAATTCAAAATTGTGGTAATATTTTGTTTTTTTGCAGTTTTCACACTTACATTTCAATACTACTGTTGATATCAAGCACATGATAGGTGAAGATTTTTAAAAATGCATTGTTTAGTGTTCAGCTCCTTCTTCTGAGTACGGCAATACCCCATATGCATAGGTTTCTCAAGGTTTGGGAGAGCTACGGGGCCCAAATTGGAACATGCGCGTTTCCAGTTTCACACTTTGAATTTTCACAGCTTGCATCACTGGTGCCATGTCTCATTTGGGGCTGTGTAACAGTGCTCCACTCTAAGATTTCCCCCCAAAAGTATATATTTTTGGAAAGTAGACACCCCAGGCTTTCATTTTATGTATGTTTTCAATTTTTTTACGCAGCCATTTTACCACCAATCGCTCGTAAATCTTGACGTAAGTTAAAAAAACAGCGTTTTTCACACTTGCACTTCAATGTTGATGTGAATTTCAAGCACATGATAGGTGAAGATTTTTAAAAATGCATTGTTTAGTGTTCAGCTCCTTCTTCTGAGTACGGCAATACCCCATATGTATAGGTTTCTCAAGGTTTGGGAGAGCTATGGGGCCCAAATTGGAACATGCGCGTTTCCAGTTTCACACTTTGAATTTTCACAGCTTGCATCACTGGTGCCATGTCTCATTTGGGGCTGTGCAACAGTGCTCCACTCTAAGATTTCCCCCCAAAAGTATATATTTTTGGAAAGTAGACACCCCAGGCTTTCATTTTATGTATGTATTAAATTTTTTTTACGCAGCCATTTTACCACCAATCGCTCGTAAATCTTGACGTAAGTTAAAAAAACACCGTTTTTCACACTTGCACTTCAATGTTGATGTGAATTTCAAGCACAGGATAGGTGAAGATTTTTAAAAATGCATTGTTTAGTGTTCAGCTCCTTCTTCTGAGTACGGCAATACCCCATATGCATAGGTTATTCAAGGTTTGCGGGAGCTATGGGGCCCAAATTGGAACATGCGCGTTTCCAGTTTCACACTTTGAATTTTCACAGCTTGTATCTGTAAGGATGTAAGCTTACTGAAGCCTATCTCTGGGTGGGAGGAGCCACCCAGAGATTAGCAGGAAGCTATATAATCTAAGATAAGCGAATAAGGAACCCAGAATGCAGGGAAACAGTGGATAGGCCAAGGGTAGATTTATTGAGATAATGCAAGTCCAGTAGAACAAGCCAGAGGTCAGGGCAGGCTGAGATAATGCAAGTCCAGTGTAACAAGCCAGAGGTCAGGGCAGGCTGAGATAATGCAAGTCCAGTGTAACAAGCCAGAGGTCAGGGCAGGCTGAGATAATGCAAGTCCAGTGTAACAAGCCAGAGGTCAGTACCTGAGATCCAATACAAGGTCCAAGAGGAAGGTCTGTAGAGTGGCAGCTTGGCAGAAGATGCAGGTTGGACAGGAGGACCCAGAGGTGCAGGCTGGCTGGAGAAACAAAAGGAGCAGACTGGGCTGGAGGACCACAGGAGAGAGCTGGCTGGGGGACCACAGGTGAAGGCTGGCAGGAGGACCCCAGGAGAAGGCTGGCTGGAGGACCCCAGGAGAGAGCTGGCTGGACTGGAGGATAGCAGGAGAAGGCTGGGCTGAAGGATGCAGAGCCTAAACGCAGGCTGGAAGCAGGAAGCGCTGGGAGGCGAAACTGCGGCAAGCAGACCGCCCGGGACTCAAGCGACAACTGAGCGCCGAGTCCCGGTTGCCGCCAGTTTTAAATGGACGCCGGGCGCCCAGTGAATGACGTCGGTGCGACGACCGACGTCAGGCCTCGCTACTGCGCATGCGCGAGGACGCGTGCATGCGCCCAGCCGTCCTTAAGCCAGTAAAGCTACTGGCAAGGACGGCGAGGGACATGACAGTATCACTGGTGCCATGTCTCATTTGGGGCTGTGTAACAGTGCTCCACTCTAAGATTTCCCCCCAAAAGTATATATTTTTGGAAAGTAGACACCCCAGGCTTTGATTTTATGTATGTTTTCAATTTTTTTACGCAGCCATTTTACCACCAATCGCTCGTAAATCTTGACGTAAGTTAAAAAAACACCGTTTTTCACACTTGCACTTCAATGTTGATGTGAATTTCAAGCACAGGATAGGTGAAGATTTTTAAAAATGCATTGTTTAGTGTTCAGCTCCTTCATCTGAGTACGGCAATACCCCATATGCATAGGTTATTCAAGGTTTGCGGGAGCTATGGGGCCCAAATTGGAACATGCGCGTTTCCAGTTTCACACTTTGAATTTTCACAGCTTGTATCACTGGTGCCATGTCTCATTTGGGGCTGTGTAACAGTGCTCCACTCTAAGATTTCCCCCCAAAAGTATATATTTTTGGAAAGTAGACACCCCAGGCTTTCATTTTATGTATGTTTTCAATTTTTTTACGCAGCCATTTTACCACCAATCGCTCGTAAATCTTGACGTAAGTTAAAAAAACACCGTTTTTCACACTTGCACTTCAATGTTGATGTGAATTTCAAGCACAGGATAGGTGAAGATTTTTAAAAATGCATTGTTTAGTGTTCAGCTCCTTCTTCTGAGTACGGAAATACCCCATATGCATAGGTTATTCAAGGTTTGCGGGAGCTATGGGGCCCAAATTGGAACATGCGCGTTTCCAGTTTCACACTTTGAATTTTCACAGCTTGTATCACTGGTGCCATGTCTCATTTGGGGCTGTGTAACAGTGCTCCACTCTAAGATTTCCCCCCAAAAGTATATATTTTTGGAAAGTAGACACCCCAGGCTTTCATTTTATGTATGTTTTCAATTTTTTTACGCAGCCATTTTACCACCAATCGCTCGTAAATCTTGACATAAGTTAAAAAAAACACCGTTTTTCACACTTGCACTTCAATGTTGATGTGAATTTAAAGCACAGGATAGGTGAAGATTTTTAAAAATGCATTGTTTAGTGTTCAGCTCCTTCTTCTGAGTACGGCAATACCCCATATGCATAGGTTATTCAAGGTTTGTGGGAGCTATGGGGCCCAAATTGGAACGTGCGCGTTTCCAGTTTCACACTTTGAATTTTCACAGCTTGTATCACTGGTGCCATGTCTCATTTGGGGCTGTGTAACAGTGCTCCACTCTAAGATTTCCCCCCAAAAGCATATATTTTTGGAAAGTAGACACCCCAGGCTTTCATTTTATGTATGTTTTCAATTTTTTTACGCAGCCATTTTACCACCAATCGCTCGTAAATCTTGACGTAAGTTAAAAAAACAGCGTTTTTCACACTTGCACTTCAATGTTGATGTGAATTTCAAGCACATGATAGGTGAAGATTTTTAAAAATGCATTGTTTAGTGTTCAGCTCCTTCTTCTGAGTACGGCAATACCCCATATACATAGGTTATTCAAGGTTTGCGGGAGCTATGGGGCCCAAATTGGAACATGCGCGTTTCCAGTTTCACACTTTGAATTTTCACAGCTTGCATCATTGGTGCCATGTCTCATTTGGGGCTGTGTAACAGTGCTCCACTCTAAGATTTCCCCCCAAAAGCATATATTTTTGGAAAGTAGACACCCCAGGCTTTCATTTTATGTATGTTCTTAAATTTTTAACGCAGCCATTTTACCACCAATCACTCGTAAATCTTGACGTAAGTTAAAAAAACAGCTTTTTTCACACTTTCACTTCAATGTTGATGTGAATTTCAAGCACATGATAGGTGAAGATTTTTAAAAATGCATTGTTTAGTGTTCAGCTCCTTCTTCTGAGTACAGCAATACCCCATATGCATAGGTTTCTCAAGGTTTGGGGGAGCTACAGGGCCCAATTTTGAACAAATATTGAATTTTCAAGTCCTGCTTAACTGGTGCCATTACTCATTTTGGGCTATATTCCAGTGCTCAACTTTAGGATTTCCCCCCAGAAGTGTTTATTTTTGGAAAGTAGACACCTCCAGCTTTCATTTTAGGTGTGTTTTCAAATTTTTTACACAGCCATTTTACCACCACTTTCTCGTAAACTTGACGTAAGTAAAAAAACAGCGTTTTTTACACTCTGCCTTCATTGTTGATGTGAATTTCAAGCACAGAACAGGTGAAGATTTTATAAACTGCATTGATTAGTGTTCAGCTCCTTCTTCTGAGTACGGCAATACCCCATATGCATAGCTTTCTCATGGTTTGTGGGAGTTACGGGTCCCAAATTGGAACATGCGCGTTTCCAGGTTCACACTTTGAATCTTCACAGCTTGCGTTACTGGTGCCATTTCTCATTTGGGCTGTGTAACACTGCTCTTTTTTAAGATTTTCCCCCAAAAGTGGATATTTTTTGAAAGTAGACACCCCAGGCTTTCATTTTAGGTGTGTTTTCAAATCTTGCAAACAGCCATTTTACCACCAAGCCTGTGAAAACTTGACGTAAGTAAAAAAATTCAGCATTTTTCACGCTTTGCCTTCAATGTTGATGTGAATTTCAAGCACAGAACAGGTGAAGATTTTATAAACTGCATTGATTAGTGTTCAGCTCCTTCTTCTGAGTACGGCAATACCCCATATGTATAGCTTTCTCATGGTTTGTGGGAGTTACGGGTCCCAAATTGGAACATGCGCGTTTCCAGGTTCACACTTTGAATCTTCACAGCTTGCGTTACTGGTGCCATTTCTCATTTGGGCTGTGTAACACTGCTCTTTTTTAAGATTTCCCCCGAAAAGTGGATATTTTTTGAAAGTAGACACCCCAGGCTTTCATTTTAGGTGTGTTTTCAAATCTTGCAAACAGCCATTTTACCACCAAGGCTGTGAAAACTTGACGTAAGTAAAAAAATTCAGCATTTTTCACGCTTTGCCTTCAATGTTGATGTGAATTTCAAGCACAGAACAGGTGAAGATTTTATAAACTGCATTGATTAGTGTTCGGCTCCTTCTTCTAATTACGTCAATACCCCATATACATAGGTTTGTCGGGGTTTTCGGGGAGCTACTGGGCCCAGTTGGAACATGTTAGTTTCCTTTTACAGACATGCCATTTTTACAGCTGGTGCCTTGTCTCATTTCGGTCTGTTTGGCAATGCTGCAATTAATTTTACCCCCAAAAGTATATTTTGTAGAAGAGTAGACAACCCTGGCTTTCATTCTATTTGCATCTTATCAATTTTTTCGCTGCCACTGTATCACCAATCCCTCCCAAAATCTGCAGTAAGGCAGAGAAACACCATTTTTCACATTTCTATTTTAGTGTTGCTCTGGATTTCAATCAGATTATATTTGCAGATTTTTTAAATGCTTTACATTAGTGTTGAGTTACATTGTCTGAGTACGGCAATGCCCCATATGCATAGGTTTGTCAGGGTTTGGGGGAGCTACTAGGCCCAGTAGGGAACATGTGTGTTTCCATTATCAGAGATAAATTTTGATAGTGTTAGATCTAAGGAGGGATGTGTTTTGAAAAATAAAAAACAGGATATTTCAGGGGGAAAAAGTGGCCAAATAATAAAAGAACCTTTACAGCACTACTGCATTGTGCCTGAATGGTATTCCTTGAAACAGTCACCAATGCAGAGGCCAGGTTTGGAAGGGCAATCAGGACAGTAAGTGGTGGTGTCTGTCCGTATTCCCTTTCTGTAGCAAACCCTGCAGCGCTTCTCTGGTTTGTTCTTTTGGGGAGTTGGGGGGATTTTATAAATAAAATGTACTAACCCGGGTCTTGGTGGAATTATTTCAGACGCACCTTGAAATAAAAATATGGAAATAAGTTGTAGCTGGTACTGTAAAAAGCTACATGTTTGATTGGGGTTTGCCAGCTTAAAAAGTAAAAAGGAATTATGTACAGCAGTCTGCATCATATAGATGGCAACTTTTTTATACCATGCCCTACACTTCCTCATTGCGAGGTATGGCTACATCAGTTGATCACTCAGATCAACTCCCCCCATGTTTTTATTATAGTCCCTGATGCAGACTGGCTTTCTTATTACCACTGTCCTGCCACGAACAGTGACTGCCACAGATCTGTCCTCATGCATTGTGGTCAGCATATAGACCTCTTTTTTGTCCCTAAACTTCACTGCCAGCAGCTCCTGTTGGCACAAAGATGATGACATCCCAGTTTTTAATTTGGTATCTATGAGTATTTTGGGAAACTCCCTGCAATTGCGTCTGACAGTGCCACAGGCAACGGTGTCAAAATAAAACAGAGACCTGAATAAAAGGGGGCTGGTGTAATAATTATCAACAAATAATTGATAGCCTTTATTTAATAAGGGGTAAATTAAATCCCAAACTATTTTCCCACTTGTTCCCATAAATTCGGGGCACCCACTAGGATCAAGTTTGCTGTCCTTGCCCTCATAAATTCTAAAAGCCTGGGTGTAGCCTGTGGCACTTTCGCACAATTTATAAAATTTTACACCAAATTTGGAACTCTTTGAGGGGATGTACTGCTTGAACCCTAACCTGCCTTTGTATTTCATTAGGGATTCATCTATACTAATTTCTTTTTGGGGCATATACACTTGGGCAAACTTTTTCTGTAAATGGCTTATTAGGGGACGAATTTTGTATAGTCTATCATACTGGGGGTGTTCTTTTGGGGGGCACAGGGTATTATCGTTAAAATGCATAAAGTGCAAAATGATTTCAAATCTGGACCTGGTCATAGTCTTTGGGAATATAGGGGTATCACATACGGGGTTTTTGCTCCAGTAGGATCGGATACTGGGCTTTTTTATTATACCCATTGCCATTATTAAGGCCCAGAATTGCTTAAATTCTATGAGGTCTATGGGTTTCCATATTTCTTCCTTAACTACAAAAGCTGTAGGGTTGGCGGCAGTATACTGGGCTGCATACAAGTTGGTTTGGGACACAATTTCCCCTAAAAGGTCTTCCCCCAAAAATAAATCAAAAAAATTATCATAGTTAAATCCCTCAACATCAATTTGAATCCCTGGGGTGCCTGTAAATTCTGGTATTTGTGGGCAAAAATGTATTGGGGATACCCAATCATTATGATCAGGAGTGGCTGGTGTTGGGGCATTTCTTTGGCCAGATCTTTTTGCAGGTGCTGGGGCAATTGCCAGGGCAGCTCTTGGGGCAGCACTTGGGGCATTCCTTTTGGCAGGTATTTTGCAAAGTCTTTTGGCAGATCTTGTGACAGGATTTTTGGCAGATCTTGTGGCAGGATTTGTGGCAGGATTTGTGGCAGGTGCTGGGGCAGGATTTTTGGCAGGTGCTGGGGCAGTTGCCAGGGCAGCTCTTGGGGCAGTGCGTCTTTTTTTGATAGAAGGCCCAGCGTCGTCAGTAGAGCTGCTCTCAGTTTCTGAAAACTGCTCTATTTCAAAATCTGACGCAGTATCTGTTGCCTCTGAGTCAGATGCCAAAAAGGCATATGCCTCTTCAACGCTATAAGTGCGCTGCATTTTGCCCACTAAATTTTTTTTCCTTACTCTAACGCTATCCCTAAACCTAACTCTAACCCTAACCTACGTATATCTAGAACCTACCTAACCCAAGTAAACTACCTATCTAAACTATACTTATTATATATATATATTTTTTTTTAGTATTTTTTTTTATTTTTTGTTTTTTTTTTGTTTTTTTTTTTCCCTAAACCTAGATCTGTCCCTAAACCTTTCCCTAACACAAGTCTACACTAAACCTACCCACCTACCTACCTAACCTACCTAAATTATATTTTAAATCAATTTTTAATAAAAAAAAATTAAAAAAATTTTTTTAAAAAATTCAGAGGATACAAGAGGGATGGGGGGTATCCCACAGATCAGCAGACGCTGATCTGTAGTTTATTGATCACTCTAAAAGTGATCAGATGGGGGGGAACTTGATGATCACTGTAAAACAGTGATCAAATGGTTAATTTAGTGTTTTAAAACTGTTTGCAGGAACACTGGAATGCTTCAACACGATATGGCACACTCTCTCTCTGTCTCTCTCCACCTCAGCAGTGTGCAAGATGGAGGGAGACAGAGATATATGACAGGGACAGTATTTACAAATACTGTCCCTGTCAATCAGCATTTGCAACATGTGATTCGCTCATCAAGCGAATCGCATGTTGCAACAAACTTTTTACTGGTTGTTACTAAGTGTCCCGGTATCGGGACACTTAGTAACAAGCAGCCCGCGCTCTCCCATCGCTCCGTGCGGCCGCGATGGGAGAGTTTAACCCTTGACGTACCGGGACCGTCAAGGGTCGTTGGAGCACATTTACCCTTGACGGTCCTGGTACGTCAAGGGTCGCTAAGGGGTTAAGGACAAGTGACGGTCCTGGCACATCATGGGTTAACTCTCCCATCGTCACTGCACAGCACGATAGAAGAGCAGTGGGCTGGCTGTTGCTAAGTGCTTCACTTAGTTTCAGCCAGTAGACTCATTGTTGCAACATGTTATTCGCTACATTAGCGAATCAGATGTAGTAAAGCAAAATGACAGGGACAGTGTTTACAAACAATGTCCCTTCACTTCTCTGTCTGTCTCCCTCCTACTCACAGACATCTGAGTAGAAGAGAGACATAGAAGACAGTGTCCAGGGTTGCGGATCTGTTTGAGCTCCTGTTCCAGCAAAGAAAGTGTTAAATATTAGAAAAAATATATATTTTACTCCCTTTGATCACTGTCCTTACAGTGATCAATTCATTTCCCCCCTCTGATCACTTAAATTAGTGATCAATTGCTGCAGATTAGCATCTGTTGATCTGTGGTATTTTATTGCTCTCCCATTTTTTATTTTATTAAAATTACATTTTTAGGGTTTTTTTTAAAGTTACTTACGTAATTTAGATAGGTAGTTGGGTTGGTTAGCTATGTTTAGGGAATATGTGGGCTAGGGTAAGGTTTAAGGTTAGATTTAGGTTAAGAGTAGAGTTTTATACAAAAAAACCTCCAAAAACCATTTTTATCATAGTAATAGTGACCGTTTGGGGTGTGTGGGGTTTTAATTCGGTAATTTAACTTGGATCCTGTTTTGTTTCTTTTTTTTTTTCAATGTTGTTATTACATTAATGTATTTAATATTAATTTAATTAATTAGATAGTTTGGGTGGGTAGTTACTGATAATTTAGGCAGGATTAGTGTTTACGTGGAGTTACTCATAGCTCCTCCCTACTGCCATTCCTGGAGATACAGGGGGGCGTGATTTTGACAGGAGTGGTCAGGGGCCTCTGCAAGGAGTTTCCCCTCTCTCAACTTCCTCCTGAACATGAAAAACAGGCTTGGACTTCAAGGAACTGAATGAGCATGCTCAGAACATGAAAAAAGAGGCTTGGAATACAAGGTATTTAGGACCCAGAATCCTACACAGCCTCTACGCCTCCACCTGTCCCAATTAGCAGGTTTAGCAGGCTGTAAAAAGAAAATGGAGTTTGACTTGCTGTGAGCAAGACGTGTTGAGCAGAGTGGAGCAACAAAGCAGGAATTGAAAAGGTTGGTTAAACCTGTGCTATTTTTTAGAACCTTGAAGTAGAAGGGGGATGTTTTCATTTTGTTTTGTAAAACACTGCCTGCTGATTGTGTTTAATGCAATGTCAAAATAAACCTGCAAATCTTTTTTAACAAATATACAGAAAGAAATGGTGCACTGCCCTCTTTTTGTATGGGAAGTGATGTTCTTCTAAAGGGATTGTGCTCAGGCTAGTTAATATAATGAAATTTAAGAAAGACAGAAAAGAAACCTGTAACAAGCACCAGTCCCACCTTCCTAAACGAGATACATAGCTTATATATGTGGCGATGTACCTATCAGGTAGGTACACGGTACTATAAAAACAAAAAAAATACAATATAACTTTTATTAAATAAATATAAAAACACAAAGGCGAATTTAAAAGTAAACCCTGTGATTGCTGGAACAATTAACTCTGGCTGTTGCTCCAAATGAGCTATAAGTCTCATCCCTTCATTATTGAAGGCAGAGAACCAATGGATTTTCTCTTTCAATACATTGTCGCCTAATGGCCTGAATGAAGGCATGAGACTTATAGCTCATTTGGAGCAATAGCCAGAGTTAATTGGGTACTATATGGTTATACTGGTAATATGCATGATCCCGAAAAATAGAGATTAATTGTTTATTCTCTTTTTTGGTAAGAAAATAAATTAGTTTGAGGATATTTTTTATAGTATTATGGTCCCTTATGTAAAAGGATGTTTCCCATTTAAAAGAGCTTATTACTATGGTAATTTGGAGGTTTTATATCAATTGCCTACGGGTATTATTACCATTGATAATGTTAGAAAGCTCTGTTTACATTTTCTACGTTTGCTTTACTATATGAGGATTGAATATCTATAAGGCAAGTGATTGAGATATATATTTACCTGACTATATTTATCTATCAGTATAAGCCTCTATTTACTGGTATCTATTTTCTTCCTTTATTACTCTTATTACTGTATTGAGAGTAGCTTCAGGTATCCATTTTCTTCCTTTAATATTATTATTCTTATTATTGCATTGAAAGCAGCTTTAACCCCTTAACACCTTAAGGACCCATGACGGTGCAGGACCGTCATGGGTTGCAAACCCGTTAAGGACCCATGACGGTCCTGCACCGTCATGGGTTAAACTCTCCCATCGCAGCCGCACGGAGCGATGGGAGAGCGCGGGCTGCTTGTTACTAAGTGTCCCGATACCGGGACACTTAGTAACAACCAATACAAAGTTTGTTGCAACATGCGATTCGCTTGATGAGCGAATCCCATGTTGCAAATGCTGAATGACAGGGACAGTATTTGTAAATACTGTCCCTGTCATATATCTCTGCCTCCCTCCATCTTGCACACTGCTGAGGTGGAGAGAGACAGAGAGAGATCGTGCTGCAGCGTTGTAGATCGTTCCTGAATAAAAAACAGTGTTAAAAAAAAAGATTTTAACCCTTTGATCACTGGTTTGCAGTGATCAATACATTCCCCCCCATCTGATCACTCTTGGAGTGATCAATTTGCTGCAGATCAGCGTTTGCTGATCTGTGGGACACCCCCCATCCCCCTTGTATTTTTTGAAATTTTTTTGAATTTTTTTTGAATTTTTTTTCAATTTATTTTTATTTTTTTTTAATAAAAATTGATTTAGAGCTATAGTTTAGGTAGGTAGGTGGGTAGGTGGGTAGGTTTAGTGTAGGCGTGTGTTAGGGAAAGGTTTAGGGTTAGATTTAGGTTTAGGGAAAAAAAAAAAAAAAAAAACCCAAAAAAAAACCAAAAAAAAAAAAAAAAAATAGTTTAGATAGGTAGTTCACTTGGGTTAGCTAGGTTCAGGGACTACGTGTGTTAGGGTAAGGCTTAGGGATAGATTTAAGTTTAGGAGTAGTGTAGGGAAAAAAAAAAAAAAAAAAAAAACTTTTATTAAAAACTTTATTCTATATTATAAGCTAGTTTAGATAGGTAGTTGGGTTGGGTAGGTTCAGGGACTACGCGTGTTAGGGTAAGGCTTAGGGATAGATTTAAGTTTAGGTATAGTTAGTTATAGAAGTTAGTTTAGAGTAGGTGTATAAGATGCAGAGGAGATATACGTTAGAAGAGGCGTATTCCTATTTGGCGTCTGACTCTGAAGCCACAGACACAGCGTCAGACTTTGACGTCACTCAGTTTTCTGAGAGTGAGAGCTCTAGCAGTGATAACGCAGGGCCTTCTGTGAAAAAAAGACGCACTGCCCCAACAGCTGCCCCAACAGCTGCCCCAGCAACTGCCCCAGCAACTGCCCCAGCAACTGCACCAAGAGCTACCCTAAGAAAAGCCCCAAGAGCTGCCCTAAGTAATGCCCCAAGAGCTGCCCCAAGACCTGCCACAAGACCTGCCACAAGTACTGCCCGAAGACCTGCCACAAGTACTGCCACTCCTGCTGATGAATGGGTATCACCAGCCAATTTATGCCCACAAATTCCTGAATTCACAGGCAACCCAGGAATTCAAGTGGATGTGGCAGGATTTACCCATGTTCAGTTTTTTGAGTTATTTTTGGGGGAAGAAATTTTGGGGGAAATTGTGTCGCAAACAAATTTATACGCAGACCAATATATTGCCGCCAACCCATCAGCATTCATTTCCAAGCAAGAAATATGGCATCCCACTGACATTTTAGAATTTAAGAAATTCTGGGCCCTTACAATGACAATGGGAATAGTTAAAAAACCAAGTATTAGATCATACTGGAGTAAAAACCCCATATATGATACCCCTATATTCGCCAAAACAATGACCAGGACTAGATACGAGATGATTTTGCGATTTATGCACTTTAGTGATAATACCCTGTGCCTCCCAAAAGAACACCCCCAGTATGACAGACTGTTCAAAATCCGGCCCCTAATAACCCATTTACAGAAAACATTTGCCCAAGTGTATATTCCCCAAAAAGAAATTAGTGTAGATGAATCCCTAATGAAATACAAAGGCAGGTTAGGGTTCAAACAGTACATCCCCTCAAAGCGTTCCAAATTTGGTGTAAAATTTTATAAATTGTGTGAAAGTGCCACAGGCTACACCCAGGCTTTTAGAATTTATGAGGGCAAGGACAGCCAACTTGATCCTCCTGGGTGCCCCGAATTTCTGGGAATAAATGGGAAGATAGTTTGGGATCTGATTTACCCCTTGTTAAATAAAGGATATCATTTATATGTTGACAATTATTACACCAGCCCCCTTTTATTTAAGTCACTTTTTTATTTTGACACCGTGGCCTGTGGCACTGTCAGGCGCAATTGCAGGGAGATGCCCAAAGAACTGATAGAAAAAAAACTTAAAACCGGGATGTCCTCAGCTTTATGCCAACAAGAGCTGCTGGCAGTTAAATTCAAGGACAGAAAAGATGTGTACATGCTGTCCACCATGCATGAGGACAAAACTGTGGCAGTGTCTGTTCGTGGCAGGAGGGGGGTACTAAGAAAGCCAGTCTGCATCAAAGACTACAACAAGAACATGGGGGGAGTTGATCTGTGTGATCAACTCATGCAGCCGTACCTCACCATGCGAAAGTGTAGGGCATGGTACAAAAAGGTTGCCATTTACATGATGCAGACTGCAGCTTACAATTCATTTTTGATTTTTAAATTGGCAAACCCCACCCTAAAACTTACTTTTCTGCAGTATCAGCTCCATCTTATCTCCCAATTTTTGCTTCAAGGGGCAACAGAAATAATTCCCCCAAAACCTGGAGTAGTACATTTTATTTATAAAATCCCCCCAACCCCCCAAAAGAAAAATCCACAAAAGCGCTGCAGGGTTTGCTACAGCAAGGGAGTACGGAGAGAAACCTCCACTTACTGTCCTGACTGCCCTTCTAAACCTGGCCTCTGCATGGGCGACTGCTTCAAGCAATACCATGAAGGCACAATGCAGTAGTGCTGTGAAGTTTATTTTATTATTTGGCCACTTTTTCCCCCCTGAAATATCCTGTTTTTTTATTTTTCAAAACACATCCCTCCTTAGATCTAACACTATCAAAATATAATGGGAAGCAAAGCACTTCCATCTCTGATAATGGAAACACACATGTTCCCTACTGGGTCCAGTAGTTCCTCCAAACCCTGACAAACCTATGCATATGGGGCATTGACGTACTCAGACGATGTAACTCACCACTAATGTAAAGCACTTAAAAAATCTGCAAATATCATCTGATTGAAATCCAGAGCAACACTAAAATATAAGTGTGAAAAAATGGTGTTTCTCTGCCTTACTGCAGGTTTTGGGAGGGATTGCTGATACAGTGGCAGCGAAAAAATTGAAAGAATGCAAATAGATTGAAAGCCAGGGTTGTCTACTCTTGTACAACATATACTTTTGGGGGTAAAATTCATTGCAATATTGCCAAACAGTCCAAAATGAGACAAGGCACCAGCTGTAAAAATGGCATGTCTGTAAAAGGAAACTCACATGTTCTAACTGGGCCCAGTATCTCCCCCAAACCCTGACAAACCGTTGCATATGGGGCATTGCTGTACTCAGAAGAAGGAGCCGAACACTAATCAATCCAGTTTATAAAATCTTCACCTATTCTGTAATTTAAATTCACATAAACATTGAAGTGTAAGTGTGAAAAACGCTGATTTTTTTTTTTTACTTACGTCAAGTTTTCACAGGATTAGTGGTAAAATGGCTGTGTACAAAATTTGAAATCACACCTGAAACGAAAGCTTGGGGTATCTACTTTCCAAAAATATACACTTTTGGGGGGAAATCTTAGAGTGGAGCACTGTTACACAGGACAAATGAGACATGGCACCAGTAACACAAGCTGTGAAAATTCAAAGTGTGAACCTGGAAATACACATGTTCCAATTTGGGTCCCGTATCTCCCCCAAACCTTGAGAAACCGTTGCATATGGCATATTTCCGTACTCAGAAGAAGAAGCCGAACGTAAACAATGCAGTTTTAAAAATCTTCACCTATTCTGTAATTGAAATTCACATCAACATTGAAGTCTAAGTGTGAAAAACGCTGATTTTTTTACTCACGTCACATTTACAAGAGAGTGGTGGTAAAATGGCCGTGTAAAAAAATTGAAAACACACCTAAAATGAAAGCTGGGGGTATCTACTTTTCAACAATATACACTTTTGGGGGGAAATCTTAAAGTGGAGCACTGGAACATAGCCCCAAATGAGAAATGGCACCAGATAAGAAAGATATGAAAATTCAATATTTGTTCCAATTTGGGTCCCGTATCTCCCCTAAACCTTGAGAAACCTATGCATATGGGGTATTGCCATACTCAGAAGAAGAAGCTGAACACTAAACAATGCATTTTTAAAAATCTTCACCTATCCTGTGCTTGAAATTCACATCAACATTGAAGTGCAAGTGTGAAAAACGGTGTTTTTTTAACTTACGTCAAGATTTACGAGCGATTGGTGGTAAAATGGCTGCGTAAAAAATTTGAAAACATACATACAGTGAAAGCCTGGGGTGTCTACTTTCCAAAAATATATACTTTTGGGGGGAAATCTTAGAGTGGAGCACTGTTACACAGCCCCAAATGAGACATGGCACCAGTGATGCAAGCTGTGAAAATTCAAAGTGTGAAACTGGAAACGCGCATGTTCAAATTTGGGCCCCGTAGCTCTCCCAAACCTTGAGAAACCTATGCATATGGGGTATTGCCGTACTCAGAAGAAGGAGCTGAACACTAAACAATGCATTTTAAAAAATCTTCACCTATCCTGTGCTTGAAATTCACATCAACATTGAAGTGCAAGTGTGAAAAACGGTGTTTTTTTAACTTACGTCAAGATTTACGAGCGATTGGTGGTAAAATGGCTGCGTAAAAAAATTGAAAACATACATAAAATGAAAGCCTGGGGTGTCTACTTTCCAAAAATATATACTTTTGGGGGGAAATCTTAGAGTGGAGCACTGTTACACAGCCCCAAATGAGACATGGCACCAGTGATGCAAGCTGTGAAAATTCAAAGTGTGAAACTGGAAACGCGCATGTTCCAATTTGG
This sequence comes from Rhinophrynus dorsalis, assembly GCA_037306005.1. Lineage (NCBI taxonomy): Eukaryota > Metazoa > Chordata > Amphibia > Anura > Rhinophrynidae > Rhinophrynus > Rhinophrynus dorsalis. Next base: position 188,658,258 of record CM074724.1, on the reverse strand, counting down.
GCCCCGTAGCTCTCCCAAACCTTGAGAAACCTATGCATATGGGGTATTGCCATACTCAGAAGAAGGAGCTGAACACTAAACAATGCATTTTAAAAAAATCTTCACCTATCCTGTGCTTGAAATTCACATCAACATCGAAGTCAAAGTGTGAAAAACGCTATTTTTTTAACTTACGTCAAGATTTACGAGCGATTGGTGGTAAAATGGCTGCGTAAAAAAATTGAAAACATACATAAAATGAAAGCCTGGGGTGTCTACTTTCCAAAAATATATACTTTTGGGGGGAAATCTTAGAGTGGAGCACTGTTACACAGCCCCAAATGAGACATGGCACCAGTGATGCAAGCTGTGAAAATTCAAAGTGTGAAACTGGAAACGTGCATGTTCCAATTTGGGCCCCGTAGCTCTCCCAAACCTTGAGAAACCTATGCATATGGGGTATTGCCGTACTCAGAAGAAGGAGCTGAACACTAAACAATGCATTTTTAAAAATCTTCACCTATCCTGTGCTTGAAATTCACATCAACATTGAAGTGCAAGTGTGAAAAACGGTGTTTTTTTAACTTACGTCAAGATTTACGAGCGATTGGTGGTAAAATGGCTGCGTAAAAAAATTGAAAACATACATAAAATGAAAGCCTGGGGTGTCTACTTTCCAAAAATATATACTTTTGGGGGGAAATCTTAGAGTGGAGCACTGTTACACAGCCCCAAATGAGACATGGCACCAGTGATGCAAGCTATGAAAATTCAAAGTGTGAAACTGGAAACGCGCATGTTCCAATTTGGGCCCCGTAGCTCTCCCAAACCTTGAGAAACCTATGCATATGGGGTATTGCCGTACTCAGAAGAAGGAGCTGAACACTAAACAATGCATTTTTAAAAATCTTCACCTATCCTGTGCTTGAAATTCACATCAACATTGAAGTGCAAGTGTGAAAAACGGTGTTTTTTTAACTTACGTCAAGATTTACGAGCGATTGGTGGTAAAATGGCTGCGTAAAAAAATTGAAAACATACATAAAATGAAAGCCTGGGGTGTCTACGTTCCAAAAATATATACTTTTGGGGGGAAATCTTAGAGTGGAGCACTGTTACACAACCCCAAATGAGACATGGCACCAGTGATGCAAGCTGTGAAAATTCAAAGTGTGAAACTGGAAACGCGCATGTTCAAATTTGGGCCCCGTAGCTCTCCCAAACCTTGAGAAACCTATGCATATGGGGTATTGCCGTACTCAGAAGAAGGAGCTGAACACTAAACAATGCATTTTTAAAAATCTTCACCTATCCTGTGCTTGAAATTCACATCAACATTGAAGTGCAAGTGTGAAAAACGGTGTTTTTTTAACTTACGTCAAGATTTACGAGCGATTGGTGGTAAAATGGCTGCGTAAAAAAATTGAAAACATACATAAAATGAAAGCCTGGGGTGTCTACGTTCCAAAAATATATACTTTTGGGGGGAAATCTTAGAATGGAGCACTGTTACACAGCCCCAAATGAGACATGGCACCAGTGATGCAAGCTGTGAAAATTCAAAGTGTGAAACTGGAAACGCGCATGTTCCAATTTGGGCCCCGTAGCTCCCCCAAATCTTGAGAAACCTATGAATATGGGGTATTGCTGTACTCAGAAGAAGGAGCTGAACACTAAACAATGGATATTTTTAAATTTTCAACTATCTCGTGCTTGAAATCAACAGTAATAGTGAAATGTAAGTGTGAAAGCTGCAAAAAAACAAAATTTTTCTACAATTTTGAAATTTTTTTCTGGAAAAATAGCTGCATAAAAAACTTCAAAATTCTCCTGATTATTTACCTTATGTTGTCTAGTTTTCAGAAAGATATACCTTTGTGGGACATTTTTGGTACTGGCACCATCAGCTAAGCTATGATGCTCACATGTCAATTGTTGAGAAATTACAAGTTGGAAATAATGGCATCCATCTTGTAATATTTACCTTGTAAATGTGAGGAAGGGATTGAAATACTAGGCATATGGGGTATTGTTATATTCAGGAGAAGAAAATGAATATATTTAGGGGTATTTTTTTGTCATTAAGTAATAGTATGCAAATCCTGACAGAAAAATGTAAGCAAAATGTTGTTTTTTTTTAATTTTTTTCCTCTTTTTTTCTATTTTAATCAAATTAAACAATGAGGTATTCATATAATTGTGGTATCAAAAGAAAGCCCTACTTGTGTTTAAAAAAACAGTATATAATTTGTGTGGGTGCACAAAAGGAATTAAAGAGAAAATATGGTTGAAAAAAGACATAGTCAAAAAAGTCAAAATTGCTCCGGTCCTTAAGGGAAAACGACATCAGATTTTCCCGGTCCTTAAGGGGTTAAGGACCGGGAAAATCTGATGTCGTTTTCCCTTAAGGACCGGAGCAATTTTGACTTTTTTGACTATGTCTTTGTTCAACCATGTTTTCTCTTTAATTCCTTTTGTGCACCCACATAAATTATATACTGTTTTTTTAAGCAGAAGTAGGGCTTTCTTTTGATACCACAATTATATGAATACCTCATTGTTTAATTTGATTAAAATAGAAAAAAAGAGGAAAAAAATTGAAAAAAAACAACATTTTGCTTACATTTTTCTGTCAGGATTTGCATACTATTAGTTAATGAAAAAAAAATACCCCTAAATATATTCATTTGCTTCTCCTGAATATAAGAATACCCCATATGCCTAGTATTTTAGTCCTTTACTCACATTTACAAGGTAAATATTACAAGATGGCTGCCGTTATTTCCAACTTGTGATTTCTCAACAATTGGCATGTGAGCATCATAGCTTAGCTGACGGTGCCAGAACCAAAAATGTCCCACAAAGGTATATGTTTCTGAAAACTAGACAACATAAGGTAAATAATCAGGAGAATTTTTGAGTTTTTCATGCAGCTATTTTTCCAGAAAAAAATTTCAAAATTGTGGTAATATTTAGTTTTTTTGCAGTTTTCACACTTACATTTCAATACTACTGTTGATATCAAGCACATGATAGGTGAAGATTTTTAAAAATGCATTGTTTAGTGTTCAGCTCCTTCTTCTGAGTACAGCAATACCCCATATGCATAGGTTTCTCAAGGTTTGGGAGAGCTACGGGGCCCAAATTGGAACATGCGCGTTTCCAGTTTCACACTTTGAATTTTCACAGCTTGCATCACTGGTGCCATGTCTCATTTGGGGCTGTGTAACAGTGCTCCACTCTAAGATTTCCCCCCAAAAGTATATATTTTTGGAAAGTAGACACCCCAGGCTTTCATTTTATGTATGTTTTCAATTTTTTTACGCAGCCATTTTACCACCAATCGCTCGTAAATCTTGACGTAAGTTAAAAAAACAGCGTTTTTCACACTTGCACTTCAATGTTGATGTGAATTTCAAGCACATGATAGGTGAAGATTTTTAAAAATGCATTGTTTAGTGTTCAGCTCCTTCTTCTGAGTACAGCAATACCCCATATGCATAGGTTTCTCAAGGTTTGGGAGAGCTACGGGGCCCAAATTGGAACATGCGCGTTTCCAGTTTCACACTTTGAATTTTCACAGCTTGCATCACTGGTGCCATGTCTCATTTGGGGCTGTGTAACAGTGCTCCACTCTAAGATTTCCCCCCAAAAGTATATATTTTTGGAAAGTAGACACCCCAGGCTTTCATTTTATGTATGTTTTAAATTTTTTTACGCAGCCATTTTACCACCAATCGCTCGTAAATCTTGACGTAAGTTAAAAAAACAGCGTTTTTCACACTTGCACTTCAATGTTGATGTGAATTTCAAGCACATGATAGGTGAAGATTTTTAAAAATGCATTGTTTAGTGTTCAGCTCCTTCTTCTGAGTACGGCAATACCCCATATGCATAGGTTTCTCAAGGTTTGGGGGAGCTACGGGGCCCAATTTTGAACAAATATTGAATTTTCACATCTTGGTTAACTGATGCCATTACTCATTTTGGGCTATGTTCCAGTGCTGAACTTCAGAATTTCCCCCCAAAAGTGTATATTTTTGGAATGTAGACACCCCCAGCTTTCATTTTAGGTGTGTTTTAAAATTTTTTACACAGCCATTTTACCACCACTTTCTGATAAACTTGACGTAAGTTAAAAAACAGCGTTTTTCACACTTTGCCTTCAATGTTGATGTGAATTTCAAGCACAGAATAGGTGAAGATTTTATAAACTGAATTGATTAGTGTTCAGCTCCTTCTTCTGAGTACAGCAATACCCCATATGCATAGCTTTCTCATGGTTTGGGGGAGCTACGGGGGCCAAATTGGAACATGCGCGTTTCCAGGTTCACACTTTGAATTTTCACAGCTTGCGTTACTGGTGCCATGTCTCATTTGGGGCTGTGTAACAGTGCTCTTTTTTAAGATTTCCCCCCAAAAGTGTATATTTTTGGAAAGTAGACACCCCAGGCTCTCGTTTTAGGTGTGTTTTCCAATTTTATACACAGCCATTTTACCACCAATCCTGTGAAAATTTGACGTAAGTAAAAAAAATTCAGCATTTTTCACACTTTGCCTTCAATGTTGATGTGAATTTCAAGCACAGAATAGGTGAAGATTTTATAAACTGAATTGATTAGTGTTCAGCTCCTTCTTCTGAGTACGGCAATACCCCATATGCATAGCTTTCTCATGGTTTGGGGGAGCTACGGGGGCCAAATTGGAACATGCGCGTTTCCAGGTTCACACTTTGAATCTTCACAGCTTGCGTTACTGGTGCCATGTCTCATTTGGGACTGTGTAACAGTGCTCTTTTTTTAAGATTTCCCCCTAAAAGTGTATATTTTTGGAAAGTAGACACCCCAGGCTCTCGTTTTAGGTGTGTTTTCCAATTTTATACACAGCCATTTTACCACCAATCCCTCGTAAACCATGACGTAAGTAAAAAAAAAAACAGCGTTTTTCACACTTAGGGTTGGCGGCAGTATATTGGGCTGCATACAAATTGGTTTGGGAAACAATTTCACCTAAAATGTCTTCCCCAAAAAACAAATCAAAAAAATGATCATGGGTAAATCCTTCCACATCAATTTGAATCCCTGGGTTGCCTGTGAATTCTGAGATTTGTGGGCATAAATTGATACCCATTCATTAGGATCCGGAGTGGCAGGTGTTGGGGCATTTCTTTGGGCAGGTCTTTGGGCAGATCTTTTGGCAGGTGCTGGGGCAGTTGCCAGGGCAGCTCTTGGGGCAGCACTTGGGGCATTTCTTTGGTAGGTCTTTGGGCAGATCTTTTGGCAGGTGCTGGGGCAGTTGCCAGGGCAGCTCTTGGGGCAGCACTTGGGGCATTTCTTTGGGTAGGTATTTTGGTAGGTCTTTGGGCAGTTCTTTTGGCAGGTGCTGGGGCAGTTGCCAGAGCAGCTCTTGGGGCAGCACTTGGGGCATTTCTTTGGGTAGGTATTTTGGTAGGTCTTTGGGCAGTTCTTTTGGCAGGTGCTGGGGCAGTTGCCAGAGCAGCTTTTGGGGCAGTGCGTCTTTTCTTGACAGAAGGCCCAGCGTCATCACTAGAGCTGCTCTCACTTTCTGAAAACTGCGCTGTGTCAAAATCTGACGCAGTGTCTGTTGCCTCAGAGTCAGACGCCAAAAAGGCATATGCCTCTTCAACGCTGTACCTGCGCTGCATTTTGCCCACTAAAAAAACCTTTTTTTTTCTTACGCTATCCCTAAACCTAAATCTAACCCTAAAACTTACCCTAGCCTACGTATATCTTGAACCTACCTAACCCAAATGAACTACCTATCTAAACTGCACTTATATATATATATATATTTTTTTTTTTTTTTTTTGGGGGGGGGTTTGGGGTTTTTGGGTTTTTTTTTTTTCTTACGCTATCCCTAAACCTAAATCTAAACCTAAAACTTACCCTAACCTACGTATATCCTGAACCTACCTAACCGAAGTGAACTACCTATCTAAACTGCACATATTATATATACATATATATATTTTTTTTTTTTGGGGGGGGTTTTGGGGTTTTTTGGGTTTTTTTTCCTTACTCTATCCCTAAACCTAAATCTAACCCTAAAACTTACCCTAACCTACTTATATCCTGAACCTACCTAACCCAATTGAACTACCTATCTAAACGGCGCTTATTATATTTTTTTTTTTTTTTTTGGGGGGGGGGTTTGGTTTTTTTTGTTTTTTTTTCCCCTAAACCTAAATCTATCCCTAAAACTTTCCCTAACACACGTCTACACTAAATCTACCCAACTACCTACCAAAATACCTAACGAATATTTACTATTAAAAAAAAAAAAAAAAAATTTAAAAAAAATTAAAAGAAAATTTAAAAAAAATTTAAAAAATTTTAAAAAAATCTAAAAAAAATCTAGGGGGATGGGGGGTGTCCCACAGATCAGAAAACACTGATCTGCAGCAAATTGATCACTCCAAGAGTGATCAGATGGGGGGGCACTTATTGATCACTGCAGAACAGTGATCAAAGGGTTAAATTTCTTTATTTAAATTTTTTTTTTGACTTTTTTTTTTTACAGTAAGGAAGTAACAGCATGTCTCTCTGTCTCTCTCCACCTCAGCAGTATGCAAGGTGGAGGGAGGCAGAGAGATCTGACAGGGACAGTATTTACAAATACTGTCCCTGTCATTCAGGTTTTGCAACATGTGATTCGCTTTTGAAGCGAATCGCATGTTGCAACAATGTTTCAGCCGCTTGTTACTAAGTGTCTCGATACCGGGACACTTAGTAACAAGCGGCTTGAACTCTTCCATCGCTCCGTGCGGCCGCGATGGAAGAGTTTAACCCATGACGGTGCAGGACCGTCATGGGTCCTTAACGGGTTTGCAACCCATGACGGTCCTGCACCGTCATGGGTCCTTAAGGTGTTAATGGTACAATACATTATTGGCAGATACATTGAGATTCAGTATTCTCCCTGTATCTGAGAAGAGATATGAACTATAAGAAATTAGGTATTAGTTATATTGGAATATAATCTGTTTCATCGGGTGGATTCTCTTTAAAAACAATAAGTTATTCATATTCTTATTTGTGTTTGTAGAATCCAATACCTTTATAAAATGCTACGGCATGTTTGTTGGTAATCGTACTGTGATCTGATCCGTTTCATTGATAAATTTGGGATTCGGTTGTTTATACTGCTATACACAGTGCCAATCATTACAAAATATCTATTATGCATTGCATCATTGTATCAACACACGAGACTGATTTGCCAATCTTGGCTTTAATGACAGATAAGTTATCCAATGAAAGGAGGTTTTTCTTCTCGCGATGGGTCACGATTTGACTTTAAAAACCCGCAAGAGATGCCGGCTTTTAACCCTATTTCTCAAATGTGGCAAAACGTACGTCGGGTTCCGTGTTTTTCCAGTGATTTCTGATTTTGAGGGGTGTAGACGTTAGGTTTAGTTAACCGCTGGTCATTATGAACACACGCATCAAGGTGCCTATTACCAAATGATTTTTGAAGGCTATACCTTGGCTGCTTTAACCTTTTTGTGTGATCACCTTTTGAGATTAGCGATTAGGAGGTAGGATTTAGTCTAGAATCTCCTTGACGCTGTGGAGTGTATTGGCTTCATACTAAAATTGATACTATCAGTTGATGGAGTGTCTGAAATAGTGAGTTAAATTTGACTCTTTAAATGCCACTACGTAAGCGATAGCTACCTAGGTGTTCAACTATTAATTTAGGTCTGCTAGTGGATCTTCGTTACACTAAACAGCAGCATATACAATTATGAACAGAGTATCACATCTATGATTATAGATTCAAGTGACATATGATAAAAACTACTCTGTGAGGATTAGTGGTTGAATGATTCAGATATATATCGTGCATATATTTCCAGCCTGCATATACTTAATTGCTGGATACACTTGTAATCTATGCACGTAGAGTATCTGTACTCACTTTATGAGAAATGCTGTGAACAATACCAATCACCACGCTGTTGCTGCACTCCAGTACATACTTATTAGTTCCAGCAATCACAGGGTTTACTTTTAAATTTGCCTTTGTGTTTTTATATTTATTTAATAAAAGTTATATTTTATTTTTTTTGTTTTTATAGTCCCGTGTACCTATCTGATAGATACATCACCACATATATAAGCTATGTGTCTCGTTTAGGAAGGTGGGACTGGTGCTTGTTACAGGCTTCTTTTCTGTCTCTCTTAAATTTAATTAAATCTTTTTTAACCCCTTGAGTGCCAAAGAGGTACGTAACTCATTGCTCTGGCACTCTTTAAGAACTGTGGACTGTGTGTGTGAAACCCTAGAAAGAGATAATAAACACACACTAAATGAAGCAGGACACAGACTGCACCCTTTCAGTGCTATTGAATGCAATGCATTGCAAAGTGTTACCTGTCTCTCTGCCACTCAAAAGATTAAGCATTGTTTAAAATAAAAATACAGGCAACGCTGTCCCACACTGCTAGTATATAATAATCTGTCAGCCTTCAGTTCTAAGCATGAATATGTCAACCCACAGACCCCACAGAGTTCAAGCAATTCTGGACCCTAACAATGGCGATGGGGATAATTAAGAAAACAAGTATTAAGTCATACTGGAGCAGAAATCCCATGATACCCCTATTTTCTCCAAAACAATGACCAGGACTAGATACAAAATGATTTTGCTCAACATGCATTTGAGTGAGAATACCCTGTGCCTCCCAAAATAACAGTAAGTATGACAGGCTGTACAAAATTCATCCCCTAATAAATACAGAAAAAATGTTTCCCAAAAACACATAAGCATTGATGAATCCCTAATGGATTCCCTAATAGAAGGTTGGGATTTAAACAGTGTATACCCACAGGCGTACCGGAGGCCCCCGCAGCCCCCGTGGTGCGGGGGGGCCCCGCCGGCCTCAGGGGCCCCCAAAAAAATTGTGTCCCGTTTTATTGAATTGGAGGCCCCACCAGTCATTGGGCCCCCAAAAGAAAATGAAAAAGCCCCCTGGAAGTGAGAAGCGCCGGTCAGTTCGCCAGGAGGCTTCACTTCTCACTTCAGCGTCCCAATCCACTTCCTGTCTGCTGTGGTTACCTGCAGTGCTTCTAGGCTCTAGCTGTGGTTGGCTGGCAGTGGCACGTGATGTCTCCCCTCCTCCAGACTCGAGTCGCTCTGGGGAAAGGGCTGCATCTGGCTGTTACAGAGCCAGCCCTTACATGGTTCCAGGTGGGCAATCAGTAGTGTCGCCCCCCGCCTGAATGCTTGGCCCCTTCGCCCCTTGATAGGCAGCCTTTTTAAAAATAGTAAGGAGTGCAGCATTGCAGCTTCATCAACAGGAAGGTATGGAAGGCATTACTTAACCCTTTGAGTACCAGAGGGCTACGCAACTCTGGTACTCAAAGGATTAAGCTATAGCTACCGTCCACTGCCTTCCCAACGGGTTGCAATGGAAGCCAATGAGAAAGGAGACTTTTGCCTGGATAGTCCTCTCTCATTGGCTGTGTAGTGCACAGGATGGCAGAGCGGCAATTGTGCAGGACGAGTGTGTGACAGAGCAAGCGGAGCGGAGAAGATACACAGGCAGCAGCAACCAGCAGGTACTTAAGCCTCATTAGTTATAATTAAAACAAAAAGGAGAAAAAAAAGGCAAAACCATATAAAAAAGGCTCCCTTTTAATTGTACTGTGCAGGGGTGGGCTGGCATGGGGCAATTCTGGCCCATTAACGTTTTGAGTGCCAGAGTGGTACAGAATGTATTGCTTTGCAATGCATTCCATACCACTCTGGCACTCAAAGGGTTAATATTATAACAGGCATGACTTAGACAGCCGCAGAGTTCAGGAGTACAGGTTGTGGCTTACTTAGAAGTCTGCATTGCACTGTTGCTAGGCAAACACCCGACATCACCCCCAGCAGGAATTGCTGACCATTAGGAAGATCCCTGGCCCTTGCACTTGTTCCTGCTCTGGAGTGTTTTTGTTCTGGACAGAGAGGGTCCGATTCTAGCTCCTACATGTCCAAAAAATAAGGTGAGATTCCTGGCTGGGAAGAAGCCAACATGCAGAAAGTTTACTCCCAAGTACAATAACTACTACACATCCTTATATCACGATCTTTGTGATTTGACTTGTTGGGATCCAAGGTGCACCACCCACCCTGCTCTGCAATGCCATGGTGTCACCAGGTCCTGTGCCTTTTATCATGCACATAGCTGTCTATTTACTTGATAAATACATTAACCCTTTCAGTGCCAGAGGGGTACACAACGCATTGCTTTGCAATGCGTTGGTACCCCTCTGGCACTGAAAGGGTTAATTATACTTACTGAACTTAAATTAGCTATCAGACATAGGGTGTTCCCAGGGTGACTTAATGCATAGATAGGAGCAGAACAATAATCATAATGTGATTGGACTCTGGTAGCTGAGTGTGGCATTTATTGTGGATACTGAGTCACTCTACTCCTTGTTTTGGGGTGGTTTTGCTGGGGGGGGGGGTCACCTGTAGCTTGTGACATGCACCTGTGTGTACTCAAGATTTTTCCCATGGGGCAACCAAGCTAGCTACCTAAGTGGTATAACAGAAGGACTTGCCGAGATAGGAATCCATCCATCATATCCATCATACAGCAGTCAGGTGTATCTATTTAATTACTGTGTGTAACAGAAGGACTTACCTAGGTAGGAGTCCATCATACAACAGTCAGGTGTATCTATATAATTACTGTGTGTAACAGAAGCACTTACCTAGGTAGGAGTGCATCATACAGCAGTCAGGTGTATCTATATAATTACTGTGTGTAACAGAAGCACTTACCTAGGTAGGAGTCCATCACAGAGCAGTCAGGTGTATCTATATAATTACTGTGTGTAACAGAAGCACTTACCTAGGTAGGAATCCATCACACAGCAGTCAGGTGTATCTATATAATTACTGTGTGTAACAGAAGCACTTACCTAGGTAGGAGTCCATCACACAGCAGTCAGGTGTATCTATATAATTAAAGCAGCAGTAAAGAGCAGCCATTTAATTTAACCCTTTGAGTGCCATATAGGTGTCCGACGCATTGAGGATAAATGCGATGGATACCTCTTTGGCAAGCAAAGGGTTCATTCTAACTGAAATGGACAACAGGACAATGTGAGGTGGTCAATATAAGTGGACAATGTGAGGTGGACAGTGTGTGTGGGGGACAATGTGAGGTGGACACTGGGTAGACAGTGTGAGGTGAACAGTGTGGATGTGGTCAGTGTAAAGTGAACATTGTGAATGTGGACAATGTGGGTGGTTAGTTTGATGCGGACAAATGTGGGTGGACGGTGCGAGGACAGCATGAGGTGGACAATGTGGGTGTGGACAGTGTGAGGTGGACAATGTGGATGTGGTCAGTGTGAGGTGAACAGTGTTGATGTGGACAGCGTGAGGCGGACAAATGTGGGTGGATAGTGTGAGTGTAGACAATGTGGATGTGGTCAGTGCGAGGTGGACAGTGTGGGTGTAGACAGTGTGAGGTGGACAATGTGTGTGTGAATAGTGTTAGGTGGACAACATGAGGTGGACAAAGTGGGTGGATAGTGTGAGGTGAACAGTGTGGATGTGGTCAGTGTGAGGTGAACACTGTTGATGTGGACAGTGTTAGGCGGACAAATATGGGTGGACAGTGTGAGGCGGACAGATGTGGGTGGACAGTAAGTGTGGATGTGGTCAGGGCGAAGTGAACAGGGTGGATGTGGACAGTGTGAGGTAGACAATGTGGGTGATAGTTTGATGTGGACAGTGTGAGGCAGACAAATGTGGGTGGAAAGTAAGTGTGGATGTGGTCAGGGTGAGGTGAACAGGGTGGATGTGGACAGTGTGAGGTGGACAATGTGGGTGATAGTTTGATGTGGACAGTGTTAGGCGGACAAATGTGGGTGGGCAGTGTGAATGTGGACAGTGACTAATATTAATAATGTAAGCCTCAAGATGTAAATCAGAAAGGTAGTTAATAACTTCCATTTAAAGGGATAGCAATGTCAGAAAAAAGTATTAACTATATGGTAGATAAAAGTAAAAGAGAAGTTGCACTTATTCGTGTCTCTCAAACTGTTATGGTTTGAGAGATATAGGAAAATAAAGTTCTCTGATCCCTCCCCTTTCTGCTTGACGAGCTGTAAAGCCGTTAGAAGCAGATTCTCGTTCCTGGATCAGATGGCAGCTCTTCAGCAGCACCGACATAGTGATACCTAAAAATAAATACTTCATTGGAACGGTCTATAATGTGGGCCTGGTTTGCAAGCACACATTGTAGACCATTCCAATGAAGTATTTATCTTTAGATATCGTTATATCGGCGCTGCTGAAGAGCTGCATCTGGTCAAGTGACCAGAATCTGCTTTTGACAGCTTTACAGCTTGTCAAGCAGAAAGGGGATGGAGCGGAGAACTTTATTTTCCTATATCTCTCAAACCATAACGGTTTGAGAGATACAAATAAGTGCAAGTACTTTCTTTTAATTGTATCTACCATATAGTTAATACTTTTTTTCTGACATTACTATCCTTTTAATGTAGAACCATATATGCTCACTGAACTTAGAATTTTTGTTATCCACATGTGCTGAGTGAAGAAGACATAAATCATGCTTATATCATTGACACTGGTATCCTTTTAAAAAGTCACATGCAAAATAGTATGCGACTACAGGGAGCAGTCATCATATCACCATGATTAAAAGGGTGACATGAGAATCTCGCATTGCAGGACAGAACGAGATTCTCAAGTCGCACCTTCAAACAGCGCCTTCAAGTCCCATCATCCTTAGCACCTCATTTAAAGAGCCCAGCGCTGAACAGCAAATTGATTGAACTAACTAAACTAAACTGAAATAACCATGGGACATAAGTATTAAAATCCCGCTTGCAGATAAATGCAAACAGTGGTGAAAGTCTAATCTGCTAGTAGATTGTACATGGAACACTCAAGTAAGCTGCTCCAGCCTCTCTCTCTCCTTCTCACTCTTACTTGATTGATGTTCCATGTACAATCTACACTTCAGTTAAGTAACTATGTATAAACTTTGACCATTGTCTGCCATGTATTTGCAAGGTCTACAAGCGGGGTTTTATTACTTATATCCCATAGTTATTTCAGTTTAGTTAGTTCTGTTTATTTGCTGTTCAGCGATGGGCTCTGTAAATCGTGTGCTAAGGATGATGGGACTTGAAGGCGCCGTTGGAAGGCACGACTTGAGAGTCTTGTGATGTCCTGCAATGTGAGATTATCATGTCACCATTTTAATCAAGGTGACATGATGTCTGCTGCCTGTAGTCGCACGCTGTTTTGCATGTGACTTTTTAAAAGTGCACTATTGACTTTAAGGGATAAATAATATTGAATTAATTTTAAAATTTAACCATGTGTACTCAGTGTGGTGAAATGAAATTAGAAATTCATAAAACATCTCCTTGTCATTGAAATAAGGGTTAATATTAAATTCAGTTTAAAACAGAAGCATGTGCTCATTGATGAAATTCATGAAACATCATGCCTTTGTCACTGCACTCCAAGGATTAATAATATCCTTGGGATTAATATTTAGTTAGGGCTTGTTGATCCAGGGAGAAATCTGATTGCCATTTGGAGTCGGATGCCTTCTTTTGGGTCAGCGATGGTAAACAGGAATAGGAAAAGGGTTGAACTGGATGGACGCAAGTCTTTTTTCAACCTAAATTACTATGTAACTATGTAATATATGATATAGACCAGGGCTCAAAATTTCCACTCACCACTAGCCAATGGAGAGTGAAAATTTAGCCCTGGCGAGTAGAAATTCAGCCCTGGTGGGTATGTTATAGCTTGCAGTGGCGAGTAACTTTTCAGGTCTGGCTAGTAGCAAAGGACTTCATATTTTAAGCCCTGATATAGACTATATTATATATTAACCATTTGAGTGCAAGAGAATGTTCTATGAATTTCTTCACTGAGAACATGTGGTTCTATTTTAAACAGCCGTTAACCTGAAAAATACAATGTTGAATTTGTTTTAAAAAGTAACAGTTTTCTGTCTGTAAAATGCTGTTTTACATTAAAATGAATGTGCTCACCCCACTCCTCCACACACACCCATAAAAGCATTCTAACTCACAATGTATGCCAAAGTGGATCATTTTAAGTTCATAAGGGTACATTGTAGAACTAATTTGCTCTTATGCTTGCATGTTATATACATATTTGGTGCCCAGTCCAGATTAATATGTGGTATAGATGTTGATATTTAGGATTATTTGGGCAAATTAATCTAAATATCATCATTCACACCACATTGTATAAATCTGGGCACCAGCTGGGTGGAGTGGCAAATCAGTTACACAATGTGACCCACTGCTGTTGCCCTGTACCAGTATGTGTATAAAATATCCCACTTTGGAATATATTGTGAATTATTATGCTTTTGTGGGAGGCAGTGAGGCATTGTGATGGCAAATAACGCTGTATTGCTCTGCTTGTGGCATATAATGGAGTATGACACTGGTGGTGGCATAAAACTCTGTATTTCTCTGTTGGTGGCATAAAAAGCTATTGCTCTGTTGGTGGCATATAACTCTGTATTGCTTTGATGGTGACATATAACTGTATTGATCTGGTGGTGGCACATACCATAAAATCTTGCATATAATATGCACAATTTTGCCCCTTCACCTTATGTGAAGTGGGGGGTGTGTATTATACATTAAAAAAAAAAAGCCACTGCTGCACTGCTTGCTTCCTCTCCCACTTTCTAGTTCAATTTTGTTATCCTGAGAGGGTCCCTGCGGACGGCATGTTTGCATCTGCCACCCTGCGAGGACCTTAGGGTCCTCGCAGGGCAATACCATATATCCAATTCACATAGCTATATGCTTTGGATCTATGTATTGCCCTGCGAGGACCTTGAGGTCCTCGCAAAACATTACCATTGGTGAGGCAGAAGAGGTCCTGATGGCAATGCTGGAGAGGAGGGGGGAGAGGAGGCCATGGGTAAGCGGGGAGGGAGGAAAGCAGTGGGGCAGTGTCATTTTTTTGTGTTTGTGTGTACATAGGCACTCTTGTTTTCCCTGAAAATCTTGGGTATAATGTTCAACTGCGTATTATACACAGGTGAGTATTATACCTGAGATTTTACAGTAACTGTATTGCACTTATGGTGGAACATAACTCTGTATTGTTCTGATGGGGGCATATAACTCTGTATTGTTTTGGTGGTGGCATATAACCCTGTATTGCTGTGTTTGTGACATAAAACCGTATTGCTCTGGTGGTGGCATAATAACTCAGTATTGCTGTGCTGGTGACTCAGAAATGTATTGCTCTACTGGTGGCATATAACTGTAGTGCTCTTGTGGTGGCATGTAACTCTGTAGTACTATTTTAATTGACTATATTGACCTTAGTGAAATACAGATGAATTGTATTGTATAAAAGCACTTCCACTAGTCCTAGGGTCCCAGTATTTTTTTATTGAGCCTGATTCAGGCTCTGCATTTGTGTAATATAGGTTATGTGTCAGGAATGTGTTAATGTGTAAAATAAAACTTTTCTATATTAACGCCTTGGAGCTTTGAGAACTTCTCTAGCACCCAAAGAGTTAATTCAGACAAGTGGAATGTGTTTTATTTTGGGTTTATTTTAGTTTGGAATCTGGATAATCCCTATGGCTCCTATGGTGCCCATCCATTTGAAAAGGGCGGGATGGCAGGGGACTATGGCTGCTGTTTCCTCACTGTAGCTTCTGAGTTTGGTATGGTGCTCAGTAGCATTAAAGTATTTGTGTGCCAGAGGGCTGAGCAACACAATGCTGTCTATATACGTGTAAAAGCATATATATGACCTGTCCTGAACTTAGTGTAAATTTGTTTTAGGAGGTGTGGGATATTAATTTTCTGTTGTTCTTTTGCTATTTGCTTAGAAAAGGTTTGGATTTCTCATCATTGGCATTTTGCCAATTTAGAGACTAAGTAATTGTGTTGTACATCTGTACATATTTTTCATGTGTGCTAGGAACGTTTGAATAATGGTTACTCTTATTTCTATTAGTTATTGTTATGGGTGGGGTTTAATAGAGGTGGGGCTTAATTGGGGTGGAGTTTAATAGAGGCAGGGCTAAGGGGCCCCTTCTTCGAGTTTGCAGGGGGGCCCCTGCATTTTGTGTTACGCTTCTGTGTATACCCTCTAAGTGCTTCAAGTTTGGTGTTAAATTTTATAACTTGTGCAAAAGCGCCACAGGCTATACTCAGGTTTTTAGAATTTATGAGGGCAATGAAAGCCAACTTGATCCTCCTGGTTACCCCAAATATCTGGGAACCAATGGGAAAACTGTCTGGGATCTTATTTACCCCTTTTTAAATAAAGACTATAATTTATTTGTTGATAATTATTACACTAGCTCCTTTAATTTAAATTACTTTTTTGTTTTGACACAGTGGCCTGTAGCACTGTTGGGCACAATTGCAGGGAGATGCCTAAACAGCTATAAAATGCAAAGCTAAAAAGGGGGTGTCCTCAGCGTTCTGCCAACAGGAGCTGCTGGCAGTTAAGTTTAACTTAAAACTGATCATTTTGTAGGCATGAATGACCGGTAATACCTTTCATGCAGTTTCCATAAAAATTTAACCCATTACGCCCAAATGATCCCAAGAGAAAAAATAAAAATTGTGTTTGTTTACATTTTTTTTTTAACAGTTTTCTGTAATTTTAATAAAATAAATAGTGGGTTATCCATATACATGTGGTATCAAAAGAAAGCCGTACTTGTGTGTAAAAAAACTGTATATAATATGCGTGGCGGGAATAAAATACCTAGAGGGAAAACACTGTTGAACAAAGACATAGTCAAAAAGGTCAGAATTGCTCTGGTCCTTAAGTACAATCCCCCCCAGATTTTCCCGGTCCTTAAGGGGTTAAGAAAGCTGTAAAAATGTCATATCTGAAAATGGAAACACACATGTTCCCAAATGGTCCCAGTAGCTCTCCCAAACACTGACAAACCTATTCATACAGGGCATTACTGTACTCAGATGATGTAGTTGAACACTAATTTGATTCATTTTAAAAAATCTTTTTTCTTTCTTTTATTACTTATTTCACATATAAACATAAAACATATCAATGAAACCAAATTAATTAACTTCGGCTAAATCACTCATAAGTATGAGATGAATTCTGCTCAACCAAGTTTCCCACATTTTTTTTTGTTAAATACGCTCCCATAATACCAAAGGATACACACATTTTAATTTTAACAGACACTTACAGACTTTTTGCAGTCAAATTGCATTTCTCCCTTCCAAAGTACACCGTCCTGATCCTCTCACTCCACTACTGACTAGCAGCGTGTGCCGAACCTCCTCTAACATGTCTTACTGCTATCGGTTATAACCTTTAATGCTCACTCTGCCTCCACTTAAGGAGTATCTATTTTCTTCAGAGATAGCTCATGGGATTCCCATTTTAGCGTATATGTGCTAGATTAACAGAACCGGAAGATCCCGACCAGAGGGGGAAGGAGTCAGAAGGAAGTGAGGTAGATGTTTCTTGAGAGTAGAACACTCTTGAGAGTGGAAAAGGTGTTGATCCCAGATTGTGTGTACTCATCCACCACATCCAGATTGTCAATACATTCGAGATTACAGGGTGGGATTTGAGCGACGCGTGTCTTTCTAGAGGTTGAAGAAAGGCTTCTGCAGCAACATCTCCGTTACATGGAAAAGACCTCTCAATTTGCAACCAGCTCTTAGAATCCTGATTTCTGAACCAATCTGGTATCGAAGATAATATAGAAGCCGCATGATATAGTTTTAGGTCAGGAACACCTAAGCCCCCTTTGAGTTTTGATTGCCGAAATGTCTTGTGCTTAATTTGCAGTCTATGGTAGCGCCAAAGAAATGAGTTAGTACTGTAGAGTAGGTCAGAATAGAATCCCGCGGGCAAATGGATGGGGAGGGTTTGGAAATAATAAAGAAGGATATTCATTTTCAGAACCCCTATACGACCAAGCCAAGACAAGTAAAGCGTATCCCATTTTTTGAGTTCCTTCTTGATGGAAGATGACAACGGTGGGAAATTTGCCGTATAAATACCATCAAGCGAGGGGGTCAGCCGTATGCCTAGATAGTTGTTGGAGTTTCTAGTCCATTTAAATGGGAAGGACTTTTGAAGGGACAAGAGAATATCTGGAGGGACACCAATAGACATTGCCTCTGATTTAGTGAGACTGATTTTAAAGACTGAAAAGGAAGAGAAGGTTTGAAATTCTGACATTAAAGCCGGCATGGAGGACCAAGGATGCGGAATAGATACTAATACTTCATCTGCAAACATCAAGAGTTTAAATTCCCGATGACCAACCGCCACACCCCGAATATCTTTGTTCAAACGAATACGCTGGGCCAAATATTACATAGTTAGCACAAAAATCAGCGGCGAGAGCGGGCAACCCTGCCGCTTTCCATTCAAAATATCGAAAGGCATAGAGAAGAAGCCATTAGTTTTGATTTTGGCTGAAGGGCAAGAGTAAAGAGCCATTACAAGGGTGTGTAAAAAAACTGTATTAACCCTGTCAAATGCCTTCTCGGCATCTGTAGACAGAAAAACAGTAGGGGAACATGTAGTAGAGCAGGAATGAAGAATGCTCAAGAGTTTCTGGGTGTTATCCCTAGCTTCACTGCGGGGGATGAAACCAGTTTGATCTAGACGTGTAGAGTAGTTTTCAGTCTTTCCGCGAGGATTTTTGTGTACATCTTAATATCTACATTCAGTAACGAGACCTTAACTCATTCAAGACAACTTATCCTTCCCTGGTTTGGGCAAGACCGTGATGTGGGCGGAGAGAGTGTCTGGATGGGAGGAGATGTGAGCAGGGAGGGAGTTAAAAGAGTCAGCCAATAGGGGAGCTAGAAAGTATTGAAATGCTTTGTAATAGCCCTGCGAAAAGCCATCAGGGCCCGGACTTTTGCCAGAAGGAAGAGAGCCAATGGCACGCGTAACTTCATCCACCGATATGGGCGTGTCAAGTGCTGTTCTGTCTGCTTCGTCAATTTGTGGCAATAAGGCAGAGTTGAGATATTCCGACATCTGTGTCTTGTGATCAGTATCGGACTTGTCACTGTTATGCAAGTTATATAAGGACTCATAAAAAGAGCGGAAAGAAGCTGATATGTCACTATCAGAATGGCAAAGGAGTCCCGAAGAGGCTTGACTCGTCGGAATGTAAGTAGAGGGTGTTTGTTGTTTCAGTTGTCATACTAGCAAGCGTCCAGGCTTATTGCCCTGTTCAAAATGAGCGTGTTTTGTCCTCAGAAACAATTTCTCTACCCTAGAATGAAGAATGTTAGCCAGCTGTTGTCTAAGAGCAGTGAGACTCAGGAGTACAGCAACCGATCTAGAAAGCTTATGCTGATGCGCCAAGTTTCGTACGTTCCCCAAAAGTTTGTCAATCTGTTTAGTACGTTCCTTTTTTTTTTCCACAAGCCAGTTTAAGCAATTTTCTTGGCTCACACATTTATGTGCTTCCCAATTCATCAGGGGGGGAGACCCCAGAGGAACGATTATGTCAATGTATTTGCGTATCTTCTCGCTTATAGAAGCCTTGAAGTCCACCTGAGTCAGTAAAGACTCATCCATGCTCCAGAGCCTAGGTGCCGCCCAACCTGGACATCGAAGTAGTAGAAGGGAAATCGGGGCGTGGTCGAATGAAGAAGATGCAGATGAGAGTGATCGAGGAAAACATAATCTATCCTAGAATAGGAATCATGAGGGTGCGAATAGAAGGAGCAATCTCTTTCTTCGGGGTGGAGTAGCCTCCAGGAGTCTACCAGGCGAGAGAAGTGAGATTAGTTTTTTATGTTTTTCTTTTAATTTATTTTTTCCTTTTATTTTCCATTTCTTCACTTTCTTTTTTCCTGTTTTGAAATTCATCTGGGTATTTGATTTATTCAGTATATGATTATAGAAAACCAGTGGGGTGATTGTGGTCCACTCTTGGTCGAGTAGAGCTTCTATCTTTTGGCCCTGTTTTTGAAGTATTGTTACATTTTGAAAGCAAGTTTGTATAATCATCCAACTCAAATAGCTCACTAAACTTTCCAATCTCATCCCTCCCATTTAGATCCATATATGAATCCATAAACCCCTTGATTCTTAAATGTGTAAATAGATCTTTCTCTTTTAGTTGAAACTCATTTTAAGTTGGGGAAAATTTTAATTTTGTTCTTCACATATATGTTCTCTATTCTAATTATACCTGCTCTCTTCCAGGACAAAATATTCATATTCTCCATTAAATAATTTCAAATTTCCAACTCAAGAGCAAGGATAATTTTATTACTAAGCTTTAACTGTCTCAGTGCACTAATCCAGCTTCTCCTTAATTGTTTCAACACTCTTGGAATTTTTTTCCCCCTCTTCTTTTTTTTCTTAAATCCATTTAAAAAATCCCGATCCTAAATTACCTATCCCACTCTTTTCCTTCTCGATTTTATACCAACTTTCATGTTCAGCGGTTGACTATGAGTCATTAGGATACGAAACAATCTACTTGCATTATAACATTGTTGGACTTCCATCACACCTAACCCTCCTTCCTTTCTTTTCCTTGACAACACCCTCATGCTTACTCTAGGCCTCTTCCCCTCCCATATAAAAGTCTGGAAGGCTGAGTGTAACAGACTCGACCATGGAAAGGGAAATACCAGCGGGATCATTTCCAGTTTTGCTTCTTCCGGTATCCCAGCTACTTATTGGGAGTGAGTACAACACTGAGATGCGTTAGTATAGCGTCTCCAGTGTTCCTGTTTCAGTATCATTGTGCTCTTGGCATTTCCAGCCTGTCTGTCTTCACCTGTTCTTTGCTCCTGTGTATGAACCTGGCCTTGCTTGGCTCTGCTTTCTCTAGCTCCGGTGATCAGTACCTGTTGGAATCCTGTGTATGACCCTGGCTTGGCTTTGACTCTGCTGTCTCTCTTCCTAGTGCCCTGCTTCATGTTAAGTATCCTGTGTATGACCCGGCTAAAAATCACATTGATGTCTCTGCCTCCTGTTTCTGTTCCTGCGTTCCCAGTGTATGACCTGGTCTGGCTTTAGCTGTGGAACCTCCACCACACCTCTATACCCATCTGAGTGAGTACTGTTCTGTGTTATTCTCTCTGGGGATAGTTGTTGTATAGTTTGTTTAGAGGGGGTTATCAAGGGACCCCTTCGGCTCAACCAGAGGGGGCCAATTTAGCTTAGCGGCTAGCACCTTTATTTGGCCTTGGGACACGGCACAATCCCCTCTAGGCAACCACTGAGCTCTAGCTGCATTCCCCAGCATTGTACCCTAACCTCTTGCTCTGCTATCCCTTGTTGGAGGAGTCTGACCATCCTCACTCCTCTGGGGGATATAGGGGGTTCTGTGGTTTCCTACGCTATCCTGGTGTATCTGACATTATACAAACTCCACTCTTTCACCATCATGGTGGCTGATCCTAAGGATCTGTCCACAGCGGTGGTACATCAGGGAGCAGTTCTGGAGCAACACTCCTCTCAGATCCAGAATTTGGACCAAAAACTGGACGCCATCACTGGCTTATTGCAGAATCTGCAGCAGAGTCTAGAGGGTCCCATCGCTACTGCTCCTGGTCCTCAGCTGCAGGCCAGTCCTCTGGTTGTGGCTTTTCCCCCCAGTTGCCTGAGCGGTTCGATGGCAATCCCAAAGAGTTGAGGGGCTTCCTCAACCAATGCCTCATGCACTTCAGCTATCAGCCGGACGTGTACTCTACACAGCAGACCAAGATAATTTTTCCTTGATGAAGGGATCTGTTTGATCCCGAAACCTGTTGGAAGTTCGTTGTTCAGAAGTGTGTGGTATACAATTACGGCTACATGAGAATTGTAGTGATTCCAGTACACTGTAAAGAGGCAATTTCTTTCAAGCGGGAAGTTTGAACAAAGGACGCTGAAACGAGACGCTGATTCAGATAATTCACAGACAGCAAAACCGTGAGTTTGGTACGAGCCGGAAAATATATTATTAACCTCTGAAGATATTGGGAATTGGAGTGGATAATGACCCATGTGAGGTTGGAAATGTGTTAGCGGTTTTTGATTATAATACGATATAAAAAGGTGAAAAAGTATCTGTTGAAATAAGCGGTCCATTACAGTGTATGGAAATTGAGAACCACTTGTATATATTTTTTGGAATGGAAGGAATAAAGGTATCCGAGTTGGATTGATATGGTGTGTGGTACACTAATACCATAACAGTATACATTTTGGAAGAATTAAAGAACATATATATAAGCGCTAAAACACCATAGCACATGTTACATAATTGCCGTATTAATGAAGAGATGAAGCACACATGAAGAGGTCTGGAAATTAAGGACGGACTATTGTTCCTTTATAGGATATTTGGTAGATTTTTGTATATTTTATATTTTGATATTTTTATGTTTTCATGATCGATCATTTTTTATTTTTTATATATTTTTTATTTTATTTTTTAGAGGGTATTAAAGGCAATGTTGTATCTTTAAATATATGCATTCGTATACGATACTGGTGATCCGTGGGATCTTCTGGCTGGTGGATATAGGGTATTTTTAGTGCTGTTGTTTTGGGGTTTAGTTCTAAACTTATTGGGTAGATAGTCAGGGGCGATTTGTTCTGACTGCCGTATAACCAAACCACTCAACCTGTATGGGATTTTGTGTGGGTGGCGTGATCTGGGTTAGACATTATCGCTGTTTGTTTGGTCCCCTAAAGAGTGGAACATACCCAGGAGCAATGTGTACCGTTGTCCCGTTGTCGGAGGGACTCGCGGATGGATCAGTTTAATCCAGTGTGGATATAAGTGTGATATTAATGAATAATCAAATTGTCTAGAACGAAATGGTATATCCACTTGTTTTCTAGAATATAAATTGGAAGAAGGAATTTCACCATCAGTTTATGATTGGGATGAAATTTCTATATTTTCCTACAGATTTAGTATAGAAATATAAGTATTCATGTGTATTGGCATATATATTGCTTTTTAATATTTAGTAAGACATTAAAAGTATGTTTAATGAGGTGGATAATTATTTCATGTTTTGACTGATATATATAAATCTATTAGTTTTCTAGATTTAGACTTAAAACAAGTTTTTTTATTATTGCTTTTTTGACGTGTGAAAGGTTTCTAAAACACATAAGCGCCGGAATTGATGTTTGTATTGTGTAAGTCTAGTAAGATCCAGCAGCAGGGATCTTATTCTTGGCAGCTATTGGGTAGTAAGGAACAGTGATATATCCATTTAGCGCCACCACTAAATAGATTGTATTGTTATCTCCTTATTGAGAGGTCCGAAGTTGACCTGGGTCTCTCCTGTCTTTGACCGTCAATCACCCATCCTGGATGACAGACACATTCCTTTCAGCCTTGTGGTCTGTTTTTGATTTGCCTGGACACCAGGCACAGGCTGAAGCCGCCATACTGGAGATCCATCAAGGGAACCACTCTTTATGTCATTATGCAGTGGATTTCCGCACCTTTGCTTATGATACGGACTTGGGTGAAAGTGCCTAGAAGGCATCGTTACATCGGAGCCTGAACAACCGCCTTAAGGACGAGCTCACAATTCGTCCCATCCCTCATGCACTTGAGGACCTCATTAATCTATGCTCCACACTGGAGAGGCGTCATGAGAGAGATTGAGACAGAGGGCGTTATCCCTCGACTCGCCATTCCGTGCATCTGGCTCCTCGGTTCCAGACGCCTCTAGCCCATTCCGACACAGCACCCAAACCCATGGAGGTTGGTCGGGTATTCCGTCTGTCCGACAAAGAAAAAATAGAAGAACCAAGGCCTGTGTCTGTATTGTGGTGCCTCTGGACATATTGCCCATCTTTGTCCAAACAAGGCAGGAAACCCCAGAACTTAGAAGGTAAGGGATTCCTTCTGGGTCGTAAGTCTGTCCCCGTTTCATCCGAACATCGGTTCACTGTTCCAGTGCTTTTACCCTAGCCTTTTCCACCCTTTTGGTGTCTGTCTTTATAGACTCTGGTGCTGCTGGTCTCTTTATAGACTTGGGTTTCACCAAGAAACAGCATCCCGCTTCACACCCAGCTTTCTCCTATGCGGTCGTGGCAGTAGATGGTACACCCCTTGGTTCAGGGAGGATATCCTCCTCTACTATTCCCCTTGGTGTGCAGGTAGGCCAGAACACATCTGAGACTTTGGCCTTCAATGACATCTCTTCTCACCTGATGCCTGTTATTCTTGGGTACCCCTGGTTAAGAAAGAATAACCCATGTATTGATTGGGTTTCAGGGGTTCTTACCTTTCTCACAGTTTTGGTTGCTGTGTCTGCTGTAGGCAGACTTCTGGCAGATCCATCCTCTCTGCTGGATTCCTTAACCGTTGCATACCAACCTTACACCAATGTTTTCTGTAAAATCCGGTGGGGCTCCTTGCCCCCTCACCGCTCCTATGACTGCTTTTATAGACTTGGTTCCTGGTTTAACTCCTCCTCGATGAAGGACTTACCCCTTGTCCATTCCGGAGACTGCTGCTGTGAGGACTACATCAAGGACAATCTGGCTCACGGGTTTACCCGCCCTTCTGCCTCTCCAGCAGGTTTTTTCTTTGTGGGCAAGAAGGACAGTTCCCTGAGGCCCTGTATTGATTACAGAGGCTTAAATGCCATAGCTTGTCAGAATGGTTATCCTCTGCCCCTTATCCCTGCATTGCTGGACCGCTTGCAGGGAGCCAAGGTATTCACTAAATTGGACTTACAAAGCGCCTACAATCTTATATGGAAGCGCAAAGGAGAGGAATGGAAAATCGCATTCAACACCAGATTCGGGCAGTACAAATATCTCATAATGCCCTTTGGTCTTCGCAATGCTCTGGTGGTTTTCCAAGCTCTTATTTATGATGTGTTCAGGGATGTGCTGCTCTCTTTTGTCCTGGTTTGACTGGATGATATACACACACCATATAATATATATATATATATATATTTTTTTTTTTTCTTCCAGTTCCTTTTCTGAACACCGGATTCATGTGTCCACCATTCTGGAGTGCCTCCGTGCCATGAACTTATACACTAAGATGGAGAAGTGTACCTTCGAGCAGACTTCCCTGCCTTTTCTCTGCTACGTGGTTACTCAGGATGGGCTCCTCATGGACCTTGCTAAGCTAGCCGCAGTTAGGGACTGGCCTGTATAGCAGTCCTTAAAAGCTATCCAGCATTTTATTGGGTATGCAAATTATCTCAAATTTATACGTGGTTTCTCCAGCATTATCTTATTCGCAAAGGGGCTGCTACTAGGAACTGGTCCTCTGCGGCTCTTTCGGCCTTCGAGCACCTGAAAACAGCTTTTTCTACCGTCCCTATCTTCCTTTACCCTGACCCCCACCGAGCTTTCACCCTGGAGGTAGATGCATTCGAGACTGCGGCTGGAGCTGTACTCTCCCAACAGTGCCCCAAGACTGGTGTTTATCACCCCTGTTCGTTCTTCTTGCACCGTTTTTCAACAGCCGAACAAAACTATGACACTGGTAACAGGGAACTACTGGCCATAAAACTGGCTCTTGAGGAGTGGCGATACCTTCTTGAAGGGTCTCCCCATATAGTCACTGTCCTCACTGACCATCAAAACCTGGCATACTTGGCCTCCGTTAAAAGACCAAATGCCAGACAAGCTTGTAGGTCCTTATTCTTTGCTCTGTTTAACTTCAAGATCTCCTACATCCCTGGTAGCAAAAACACCAAAGCAGATGCTCTATACCACCTTTCTGAGCAGGATGAACGAGTGGCTTCCCTAGTACAGGAGACGTACTACCACCTTCTTGTCTCCTAGTCACTATTTCTACCTCTACCCTACAAGACATAAGTACCGGGCAAAATCTTGCACCCTCCAAAGCTCCATCTCATTGGAGCCGGGCTCTTTTTGTGCCTCCCCAGCATCATTCCAAGATACTCCAGTGGACTCACCACTCCTTGCTTGCGGGTCATCCGGGCATTGCCCGTACACTTGAGCTCCTTTTCTGTCACCTTTGGTGGCCGGGTTGTCATGCTGATGTCGCTATCTACGTTTCCTCCTGTTCAGTCTGCGCAAGGATGAAGAGCCCTCGTAACTGGCCCTTGGGGTTTCTACAGCCCCACCAGTGCTTGCTCTGCCTTGGACTGAGATCGCGATGGATTTCATCATCGATCTTCCTTGTTCTGATGGGATGACTGTCATCTGAGTCGTTGTTGACAGCTTTACTAAACAAGGGCACTTTATACCCCTTCCTGGCTTACCCTCTTCCTCCTTATTAGTTAACCTCTTTATCCAAAATGTTGTATGCTTTCATGGTATTCCCTTGCACCCGATCAGGGTGTTCAATTTGTTTCCAGATTCTGGAGGGCTGTTTGTAGACGTCTGGGTATCCGCCTCCAGTTCTCTTCCAGTTATTACCCTCAAGCTAATGGCCAGACTTAGCACCTTAATTAGTCCCTGGAATCTTATCTCCGGACCCACTGCAGTAACACAGAATGACTGGGTGTCTCTTTTTCCCTTAGCTGAGTTTTCCTACAATTCTCTTCTTCAGACCTCTCTTGGCTGTTCTCCATTCTTCGCTGCTCTCGGTTACCACCTCGTATCCTGTTCCTCGCTCCAGGTACTGCCTTGGTACCATCTGCAGAATGTCGTGTCTGTTCCTTGGTGAATCATTGGAGGAGTCTTCGTTTCTCTCTCCTTAGTGCCCAAAGGTGCCAGATTAATGCCGCGGACCGACACTGCTCTGTGGCTCCGTTCCTTCGCTCCTGGTGACCGTGTTTGGTTATCCACCCAACACACCCATCTTAGGCAACCTTCTGCTAACTTGTGTCCTCATTTCCTCGATTCATTTCAGGTTATCCAATGCCTTTCTTCAGTGGTCTACCATCTTTACTTACCTTGTACTTTACGGATACACCCGGTTTTCCATGTCTCCCACTCAGTTTCCTCATCCACACGTCAGAGTTCCTGCTCTGATTACTGTCCATGGCCAGGAGTACATCATCAATGATATTTTGGAATCCCATCGGGTGTGAGGTCGATTACAGTACCTGCTTTACTGGAAGGGTTACAGCCCTGAGGACTGGTCTTCGGTTTCTGTTCAGGATGTCCACGCCTCAGCACTTCGTTGCCGGTTTCACCTTCAGAACCCTGGCAAGCCTGCTTGATGGCCTCTGGAGGTGGCCATGAGGAGGGGGGCAGTGTCATACCTCCAGGGTTCGCCAGCTGTCCGTTCTTGCTGGCATTTCCTGGGCCCGTTTGCAACCAGGTTTCCTTCCTCTTTCTTCTGGGTGGTGCGGCCCAGCCTGTCTGTCTTCACCTGTTCTCTGCTCCTGTGTATGACCCTGGCCTGGCTTGACTCTGCTTTCTCTAACTCCTGTGATCAGTACCTGTTGGAATCCTGTGTATGACCCTGGCTTGGCTTTGACTCTGCTGTCTCTCTTCCTAGTGCCCTGCTTCATGTGGAGTATCCTGTGTATGACCTGGCTAAGAATCACGGCAACAACTCTGCCTCCTGTTTCTGTTCCTGCATTCCCAGTGTATGACTCATCCTGGTGGACTATTCTTCTGGCTTTAGCTGTGGGACCTCCACTGCACCTCTATACCCATCTGAGTGAGTACTGAGTGAGTACTGTTCCTGTTGGAGTCTGTGTTATTCTCCCTGGGGATAGTTGTATAGTTTATTTAGAGGGGGTTATCGAGAAACCCTTTCAGCCCAATTTAGCTTTGCGGTTTGCGCCTTTATTAGGCCTTGGGTTGAGGCACAATCCCCTCTAGGCAACCACCGATCTCTAGCTGCATTCCCCAGCATCGGACCCTAGCCTCTTGCTCTGCTATCCCTTGTTGGAGGAGTCTGACTATCCTCACTCCTCTGGAAGATATAGAGGATTCTGTAGTTTCCTACGTTAGCCTGTTGTATCTGACAATACCGATTTTTCAATATTAACCTTATATCCTGACACTTTAGAATATTTTTCCAGCACTTTAAACAATGCTTGCACAGAATCCTTTGGTGTTTCCAATGTAAGGAGAATATCATCCATGTAAAAATTAAGTTTTACCTGTCCCTCACGCAGCCCATTTCCTCTAATATTCCTATCATCTCTGACTGCAATCACCACTGGCTTCAAAATAAAAATAATGGGGACAACGGGCACCCCTGTCTGGTGCTGTTTCACACAGTAAACCAATTAGAAAAGAAGCCTTGACCCAATACCCTAGCCTTCGGTGAATCATATAACGCTCGTATAGACTTCAAGAATTGCCCATCAATACCATATTGTTGCAACAAACCAAACATGAAACGCTTTATTAGTGTCAAGCAACAGGAGTACGAGTGGGGTTCCAGACTCCTCTGCAGCCTCCAATATGTGTATAGTGCATCTTAAATTATTCACAGGAGATCTGCCAGGTATAAAACCTACTTGATCTCTATTGACCAAATCTGTAATTACCGCTTTAAACCTTTACAAAAATATTGACGTGAATATCTTAACGTCTGTATTTATTAAGGAGATTGGTCTATAATTCTGAACTTACTCTGGATCTCTCTCAGCCTTCAATATTAGGACCACATCTGCCCTAAGAAATTCATTAGGACTTTTGCCCTCGTTTGCCAAACTATTAAACAATAATGCCATTTCCTTCTTTAACTCATTTCGTAACACTTTATAATATATTAGTAAACCCGTCAGGTCCTGGAGCTGTTTTCATTTTTAACTTATCTGTTGCTTGCAATACTTCTTGCTCTAAAATTGGCCTATTCAACTCCTTCAACTGCTCCCCTCTAATTCTGGGAAGATTCAGCCTTGCAAAATATTCTTTTAATTTTCTCTCTGTCCTCCTATTGGTAAATTATAGTGGGACTGATAATATTTTGCAAAGACCCCTCCGATCTCATCACTGTTCAGCACTAATCTACCTCCCTGTCCTATTGTCATTATAAACCTTTCCTTCTTTTCATTTTTAATTTTATTAGTCATTAATGAATCAGCTCTATTTCCCCTATGGTAACATCGGATCTTGAAACGCTCGAGTGCCCGTTCCGTTTTACTCATTAATTGCTCATTAATTAACCCCTCAATCCCTTCTATGTTCTTTGCCCCTTCTATCGAGGGATTAATTTTATTACAATTTCTACTATTGGCAAGTTCTATATACAGTTTGGATAACTCTCAATTGCAGCTATTTTTATCAATTGTCCCCTAGCAACGCACTTGTACGCGCACCACACTCCTTCAACTGAGTCCTCTCCATTTTCATCAAAATATAAAATGGTTACTTCTTTAATGCTTTCAACATTCTCCTTCTTGGACAATAACTGAGCATCTAATCTCCAATCCCTACTTTTTTATCAAATATATCTTCATACTCAATTATTAAGGGAGAATGATCTGACCAGATAATGATTCCTATTTAAATTTTTGTATGAATTGAATTGTTTTGAATAACAAGTATAATCTATCTCAGACAGATGAAACACCCACCATATATAACTTATTTCATGTTTCTTCAACAAATATTGAAACCCAGTAGATTCTTTTCAATTTATTTTAACCTTTCTTATAGATCTACAATCCAACACTGGGTCAGGTGCAAAATCAAAATCTCCCTTTATAAGAACTCTACCCTGTTTTACCATTTTTCCATTTTCTTTAGTACTCTTGAAACAAACTTTATAGGAGACCCATTGGGAGCATATGTATTTACAAGTGTGTACAATTTATTGTTGATCTTACACTAGTATAATAAATTGCCCATCCACATCCAGCTCCTGATACAAAACCTCTAAATCAAGATCTCTAGCAAACAAAAAGACCACTCCCCTTTTTTTTGTTTCCAGTGAAGCACATATTAATAATCGGGAACTTCTCTGATTTCAAACATTTAGTCTTTGATCTAATCCAATGCGTTTCCTTAAGAGCGCAAACATGAACCTTGGATTTACTTATGAAATACAGAATCATTGTTCTTTTGTGAGCAGAATTGATCCCCCGAGTGATCACCACTAACCTTCCAACCCAACACAAATTTCCCATCTAAAAAGGCCCTATTATTTCCAATGGACCTTCATCCCTACCTACGAGTCCTGTCATAACCTCTAGACACAACTCACTACAATCAATCTTGCCCCTACCCCCTCAGATAAGTAAATGCCCACTAATTAAGTGGGAATGCGGAAAACAGAGTATGTGGAAAAAGAGAAAAAAGGAAAAAGAAAAAAAAAGAACACAAACCTCCTCTTAATATATCTTTTCTCAACTATACTTAAAAAATCACCAAATCTAGTGTACATTAATTATTCACCATATACACACCCCTTCCCAAGTATTTTCAACACATAATAAATAGAATGTATTCATTATTTCTATTCCAATTCCTCCCCCTCTCTCCATACAACTTTATTTACCCCTCACAAAAATCCCCTTAAACCCATATCTTGATTCCCTACAACAGTACAGAGAGCTGAAGGAATAAGTAAAAAAAACACTTCCCCCTTTTCTACAAAACAAGCTATTCAACATTTCCACTGTTACAGAAACAATTCTAGTGAATCAACCTACTTTCTATATAACCAATCCCAAATACACCTAAATCTTACTACATACAGCACAATATATGCATCACCTATAAATATAACTTCCTATTAAAGTAAAATATATTATTTTCAGTGCTTCTATTCCCCCCTCCTTTCTCCATACTGTGCATCTTTATATCTTATCTTTTAACTATAAACTAGGTCATCCTTCAAAAATGTCCCAATACCCCTATCTTTAATTCGATACAACTGCATGGAGGGTATAGAGGGAAAAAGAGAGTACTCTTTTGAGTGCCCATTCCACCACACACACAGAAAAAAAATAATCCTCTTATTATATAATTTCTCAAACAAACATAAAAATCACCATATATAATATACATTCATCTTTCACCAGTGTTAGCAACACATATTGAGTAGACTGTCTTCATTATTCAGCTCCATTTTCTTTTCCATCTCTCCGTACTGTGCCTCTGTTTAACCCCATGCAAAAATCCTTTTAAACCCATATCTTTAATTCCCTGCAACTGCACAGAAAGAGCAGAAGGAAAAGGAAAACACCCACTTCCACACTCCAACAATTCAACTTATATTATAAAAACCCTTCTTGTGAATTAATGTTTAGTTCACCATATACACATTCCTACACCAATAATGCCTTATTAATATATCCCAGATACATTATTTTCAAATATTTCTATTCCATTTTCCCTCTCCTCTCTCCATACTGTAACTCTTTACTTCTTATGCCTTCACGTTGAGACTCTATACAAAAATTCCCTTACAGCCCTATATTTCATTTCATACTACTTAATGGAGAGAGTAGAAGGAGAAGGGAAAATTCTAATGAAACAACCTACTTTCAGTATAACCAGTCCCAGATTTACCCAAGTCTTATTACCTACCTAACACATTTATTTACGCACTCTATATACATCTTCTACAAAAATGGCACCCCATCAACATGTGTTGAATACACTATTTTCAATGCTTGTATTCCGTTTCCCCTCTCCATACTATACATCATCCTCACACAGTTCTCTAACACCCCTAGATTTAATTTAATATAGCTGCATAAAGAGTACAGAGAGACAAGAGGGAGAACAATTCCAAATTTCATCATATATTTAAAAAAATAAAATAAATAAATAATATATATATATATATATATATATATATATATATATATATATATATATATATGTGTGTGTGTGTGTGTATTTTATGTTATACATTAACACAACAGTGAAGGCAGGAGTACAGGAGGGGGAGGACATCATTCCCCACCCTCCTCCACTCCCCCTCCTCAACCAGAAACCCAGCACAACATTCCCCAAAAGGAAAAAGGACCATATAATTAACCCAAAGACCCCAAACTAATACATCCTTATCAACATATGCTTCTTCAGTTTCTAACTTGTTTTCAGTCATCCAGCATTTCAATGTAGCAGGTGATTGAAAGGTTAAAGTCCGACTTTCATGCTCCAGCGACAGTTTAGTAGGGAAAATCCACCTATACCTAATTTTTCTTTGTCTCAATACACTCAGCAGATGGGCAAATTATATTAATTTAGCTTGTGTAGCCCAAAAGAGATCTTGAAAAATCTGAATATCCCTTATAGTATCTTGCTTTCCTTGTACATTAAGATCCCTAAAAGTCGCCAAGATTTTTGATTTAACTTTAAAGGAGCCACAGCACACCATAACATCCCTTGGCAAATTTTCTAATATTCCATTCGGTTTTGTTACTCGGTGCATTCTTTCAAACAGGGACACCTGACCCTCTTCCTTCTCTACCGTGTTAACCTGCATCTCCTCTTTCATTTTACAGAATTGTGAATTCATATATGCAACTAATTGGTCATACAAATTTGTCAGTTGCTCCTGCTGTATTGACGAGGGTGATTTGGACAAATCTTCAACCGTTCCCAAGTAGGCCAACTTTTCCCCCTCCTGGGAACCTTCTAATGGACCTTTTATGGTTCCAGACTGCTGAGAAAAAAAAGATAGCCTTTTCTCTGCTTTGCCTTCAAACTTGTCTGTCTTTTTATCTTTTTTTTGCTCTCTGACCCTTTTTTAGCGGCCATAATAATTATTTACCAAATCAGTACTCTTCCTAAGCTCAGCCAAAATTATACACCCTCCATCCTATAAAGAGATCAGCTATGTCAGACTCATTAGGAATTTAAATAAGCGTTTAGCTTTACATTATGTACCAATGACACTCTGGGATTGGGATTAAACCGTCTCCATATCCACAAAATCCCATATGCACACACAAATCTTCAGACCAGTGCCACCTGGAGCCTTTTCGCTGGCCACTGGCCTCTACTTCACGCTTCCAGCTATACCATATGGGTTTTTCTCTTCATCAAACTTAAAACTTATTCCTTCTTCACATAGACAGCTCTCTCAAGGCTTGATGCAAATGTTGGAGTTAAAACTAGCGTGAAGCAAAAAACTGGCTTCGCGAGTTAAACAAAACTGGGTAACGAGAGATTCAAATCTTCTTTACCCAGAAGAGTTAGCGCGCGACGGACTACAAAACACACGAAAACTACAAAACTGGAGTCGCCTACAATTTGACCTCATCGTCGATGCCAAACACACGATAAACGCGAGAAACATCTCCAATAATAAAAAACAAGCGAAACGTCCAATGTTACCAAGTTCCCCAGCCAATCACAGCACCCCAAAGTAGCAAGTTGAGTCGAATAAACTATAAATAGACCCAAAATCACCTACGCACCTTTGTCTGTTATCGAGTTCCCAAGAGCTAGATATCAGGACCCAAGGAGCGGAGGCTAGTTTTGAGACAGGTAGAAGGAGAGTTTGACAGCACACAAAGCAACACAATACACTTTTGAACATATCAAATACACACATCCAAACACACATACACATAGCCCATATTTTTTTTTATATTTTCTTTGACAGTGTGAGTCTGTGAGTGCAAGTGAGTGACAGAGAGTGAGTGAGTGAGTATATGAGGGCCTGAGTGAGTGCCTGGGTGTGAGTGGGTGAGAGAGATGGAGCGGAGAGGAGAGAAGAGAGGGGTGGGGAGTGTAGGAGGAGAGGAGGAGGAGATTCAGGGGGGCATCCCTGGTCAGGGTAGGGGAGGGAGAGAGAGATCTCTGGGGCGGAGGGGCAGCCACCCAAGACCAGGCACATCTAGTGCAGGGGCAGAGAGAGTGGGACGAGGGGTTGTCCCCCTGCACCACACACAGCCAGGGCCAGTGCAGGCAGGGCTGGAGAGCCACAGCCAGGGATCTCAACAAATCTCTGGGGGTGAGGAGGAGGAGAGGTCCAGAGAGCCAAAGTTCACAGAGGAGGAAAACCTGGTCCTCTGTGAGGCTGTGGTTCAAAGGCACAGGATCGTGTTTGTCAAGGGGCCTGTAGCTGGGCTGTCCCGCAAGAGGAAGGTAGCCTGGAAGGAGGTTGTGGATGCAGTGAATGCTGTGTCCAACCACAGCCGGTCCCTGGAGTCAGTGAAAAAAAGGTGAACAGACTGCAAGGCTAAGGTAAGATAGTAACATATTAACATAGTAATGTATGTTGAGAAAAGACTTGTGTACATCTAGTTCAACCCTTTTCCCATTTCTGTCTACCATTGTAAAGGTGAAGAAGAAGATGGGCGAGCAGGCCTTGCACGCTGCTGGCACAGGGGGTGGTCCGCCCCTGCGTGTGGAATACAGCGAGTGGGAGGAGGCCGTGCGTAGGACCATCTCCTCCATCATGGTGTGTGGTGTCCCTGGATGGAGTGACAACAGGGAGGAAAGTAGTCTCCAGTCCACTGGTAAGTGCATCAAGGCCCACACACACACATCACACCAATCCTGACACCCACCAGACAGAGACCAACACAGTGACACCTGAACACATGGACAGCATTCCACACCACAATTCACCCACACAGCTTGGAGAGACGTCAAACAAGGACAGAATACATGCCTGAATGGTAATGGTCAAGTGCCTGTTGAACCCCCTACATGCTTTCTAAAACAACATCATGCACAGCACAAAAACAATACACACTGTCATGTGTCAGTCACAGATCTAACTGTTATGTGTATCACAATGTCATACATAGAGTGACAAAGAGGTCAGCACACAACCCCTTGAGTGCCACAGGGATGAGTAATGCATTGGTCGACAATACATTGGCTAGTCCCTTGGCAACCAAAGGGTTAACAGAGAATAGCAAGGAGGGGAATTGGTGTGTTTCCTATTGTATTGTGACTGCATGTCAGGGCTAGGTGTTGTACATGTAGGTAGTTAGTCCAAGCGGAATAGTCAAGGTTCAGCTTTCTGCATCATATGTAGCCTGCAGAGTAGGGATGGCCAGGGGGCATTCCCCGCCATCCCCACTCTGCAGGAGATATGTGATTCACAAGACTGATGGTGGGGACACTCACAGAGGTGACAATGTAACATAGTAACAGTAATTTCGGTTAATAAAAGACTTGCGTCCATCTAGTTCAACCCTTTTCCTATTCCTGTTTACCACTGTTGATCCAAAAGAAGGCAAAAAAAAAAAAAAAACACCCTCAATATAGCGATTTCAAATTCTGCCCTGAATGGGGGAGGGGATTCCTTCCTGATTCCAAATGGCAATCAGATTTCTCCTTGGATCAACAACCCCTAACTAAATATTAATCCCAGTACTAACGTACATAGCCCTCTATGTTATGCTCTTTTAAAAAAGTATCCAGGCCCTTTTTAAAGGCATCTAATGTATTCGATAGCACCACCTCCTCAGGCAGTGAATTCCATACCTTTATTGTCCTTACAGTAAAGAAACCCTTCCGCTGTTGTAGATTAAATCTCCTTTCCTCAAGTCTAATCGGGTGGCCACTTGTCCTATGTACTGTTCTGTTAATGAACAGGTCTTTGGAGAGCTCTTTGTATGGGCCCTGAACATATTTATATAGTGTTATCATATCCCCTCTAAGACGCCGTTTGTCTAGTGTATACAAGTTTAACTTTTCTAGCCTTTCTTCATAACTAAAACTTTCCATTCCCCTTACTAGTTTTGTAGCCCTCCTCTGCACTTTCTCTAGTTTCATAATGTCCTTTTTCAGAAAGGGCGCCCAGAACTGAACAGCATATTCTAGGTGGGGTTTTACCATGGACCTGTAAAGAGGCATAATTATATCCTCCTCCCTTGAGTCAATACCCCTTTTAATACATGCCAATATCTTATTGGCCTTTGCAGCTGCCAGCTGGCACTGCATGCTACTGCTAAGTCTATTGTCTACCATTACTCCCAAATCCTTTTCATTTGTAGATTTCCCCACAGAAACACCATTTAAACTATATGTTGCATTTTTATTATTATACCCAAAATGCATAACTTTACACTTGTCTATATTGAATCTGATTTGCCATTTGCCTGCCCAGTTACTCAATTTGTCCAAATCCTCTTGTAATGAAGACCAATCCAGTTCAGACTTTATTACCTTACTTAATTTTGTGTCATCTGCAAACACTGATACATGGCTCCCTATGCCCTCTGGGAGGTCATTAATAAACAAATTAAAAAGAAGAGGACCCAGGACAGATCCCTGAGGTACTCCACTTACCATGTTTATCCAACTGGAGAACTTGCCATTTACTACCACTCTTTGCATTCTATCTTTCAGCCAATTTCCAATCCACACACAAACATTTTCCCCTAGGCCTATTTCATTCAATTTGTACAGTAACCTCTTGTGTGGAACCATATCAAATGCCTTGGCAAAGTCTAAATAGATCACATCAACCGCCGCTCCCGCATCTATATTATTACTCACTTTTTCATAAAATGCGATCAAGTTAGTTTGACAAGACCTGTCTTTCACAAAGCCATGTTGACTCCTGCTAATAATATTCCTGTTCCAGCAGAATTCTTGAATATATTCCCTTAGCAACCCTTCAAACAGCTTCCCTACCACAGATGTCAAGCTTACAGGTCTGTAATTTCCTGGCTGTGACTTTGATCCCTTTTTAAATATGGGCACCACATCTGCTTTACGCCAATCCATGGGCACCATACCTGAAATAAAATAATCCCTGAAAATCAAATATAACGGTCTGGTCAGGGCCTGGCTTAGCTCTTTAAGTAACCGTGGGTGTATACCATCTGGCATTGGAGCTTTGTCTACCTTAACACCATTCAATTGTTTTAACACTTTTTCTTGTGTTAGCCAGTCCCATGTTTGCTGTGACTGTTCTGTAAAAGTAGTTTGAAGATTCTTGTCCATTAGGTCTTCTTTGGTAAAAACAGAAGAAAAGAAATGATTTAAAATATCTGCCTTCTCTCTGTCCCCCTTGACCATCTCACCCGTTTCAGTTAACAAGGACCCAACATTTTCAGACTTTAATTTTTTGCCATTAATGTATTTAAAGAATTTTTTAGGTTGCTCTTGCTCTCCTTAGCAATATTTTTTTCATTCTCTAGTCTAGCTAATTTATTAGCCTTTTTACAGGTTTTGTTGGCATTTTTGTATTCTGAAAATGCCTCTTCTGATCCCTCAGCTTTATAATGTTTAAAGGGGAACTACCACCCCGCAATAACTTAAGCTTCACTGATTGCTCATCTGGCGACTAGCTGCTTAGTAGCGCTAGTCGCCAGAAATATTACCCGGTTCAGCAGATATTGGCGTTTTACCGATGGTGACAGGAGCAGGAAGCACGGACGTCTCTTCACAGTGACGTCCGTGTGCCTGCGCTGTCAGTCCCGTGCGGGACTTGTCTCCAATGCATTGTACAGCTGTGCAGTGAACACAACTCAGGCACATCTAACATGGGTGTCAGGGAATGAGTTGTCTCCAATGCATTGTACAGCTGTGCAGTGAACACAACTCAGGCACATCTAACATGGGTGTCAGGGAATGAGTTGTCTCCAATGCATTGTACAGCTGTGCAGTGAACACAACTCAGGCACATCTAACATGGGTGTCAGGGAATGAGTTGTCTCCAATGCATTGTACAGCTGTGCAGTGAACACAACTCAGGCACGAGTTGTCTCCAATGCATTGTACAGCTGTGCAGTGAACACAACTCAGGCACATCTAACATGGGTGTCAGGGAATGAGTTGTCTCCAGTGCATTGTACAGCTATGCAGTGAACACAACTCAGGCACGATGACTGGCATCACAAGCTTTTACAGCAGGGTGAACACAAACATCACATTCAGACATGTTTGTCCAAGTTCAACTCACAGACATTTGAAAGCCAAACAACATCAGGGTGTTGTTCCATGATGTGCCTTGAACTTGAACAACATGAACACATTAGTTATATCAACAGATCAACAACATAATCACAATTAAGGGGATAGTAATGCTTAGAATGTTTGAACAAATATGTGTTAGGGTTCATCCCCCTGAGTAGAACAAGGGAACTCCCACTGCTGAAGGGTGTTTCATTCACAGGTTATGTCAGCTCACAGTTGTTTTTACATAGGCAAACCACAGTGGTCTCACATAGTCAAGTGGCACTGTTGCTACACCATCCAATGTAGATTCAAGGTGCTGTGACCAGAGCTGTCCATGGGATGGTGTAGAACCACTGTAAAAATTCAGGCCACTGTGAGATTTCATGTATGATGTTCAACTGTGAGCTGAACTAACTTTGGAATGCAAAGCAGGGGGAGTTCCCTTGTTTTACTCAGGGGGATGAACCCTACTAGTTAGTTCATGGAACATATTCAGTATTACTATACCTTTAAACCCTGACAGGAGAGGGGGTGATCAATGACACAAGATAGTCATATGTGATCAGATTTGTAATTGACATGGATACCAACAGGTGATCCCCATGGACGTGGATTCAACGTGTCACCGGAATAAACTTCAGGACCATGAGGGGTCATGCCATGGATGCCTGCAGAGGATGAAAACAAGACTGGAAGGTGCACTACGAACACAACAGTCATGCTATTGCTGACCCATCATCATCCCCTTGAGTGCCAGAGGTGTACACAACACATTGGTCATCACTGCTTTGGAGACCTTACTTGCACTCCACGAGGACAGCTTGGTTATTTGACACAGTGAACAATCCATTGCTTGTCAGGTTGTCGTCTAGCCATCATGATTTCATGGGGTTCGTATCACGGTATGGCAAGCAGACATATGTATATGTGAGTGGGCACACACATCAGTGTGTAAACCAAGACCCATGAAACAGAGGAGCTATTTCATGGATCTTGATCTACATACTGATGAGGTGTGTGCTCAGGGTCCTTGTGACACACATACATATGTCTGCTTGCCATCCCCTTGATGGACAGCTCACATGGTCCTGATGCCTAGACAAGGCATTGATAAGCAATGGAGTGGCATATTCACTGTGCTATACACACACATACGAACAAGTCAGCATAGCAGGCCTTCAGCGGGAGCATGAACAGTTGCAGCAGGTGACAGCTGTTGGACAGGGGTGCTTGGAGGAGGAGGGAGGGGATGAGCCCTAACCCTCTCACACATTCGCCTCCACTGTTGTCTTAGGTACAAGCATGTGTACATACCGGTGTTGGTCTGTCTCTCTGTCAGTGTCTCTCTCACACTACAACTAAGGAGGGTGGGCTTTCACTGTTAAACAGCAGTAAGGTGTTGTTCATGTGGTCATGGTGATGGGACCAAAACAAAGGGAAGGAATCACACCAGCTCTGTACATAACTCCTTACTCAAGATCAAACCGTGATCAGCTGAGGTGCACTCATAGGGATATACAATAATACCAAGGGGAGGGAGGAGAAAAATGGGTTAACCAACCAGGGAAAACCACCAGGCGGTGCCCACGCTCCCCCCCCAACAACACACCTAATAAGTGACGCACACTACAGGGGTATACCAGACCAAAGCTTAATCAGGCAATATATGATTAATCAAGTGAATACATCAAATCAATTGTGCACCATCCAGCACAGGGATAAAGAGTCATGAAGACATTCCAACATAGAATAATGCTGCTATGGACTGAGAGCAAGTATATGTACAGCATACGTGATATTCCATGTATCCACTAACAAATCACAGTGGCCCATTAGCAATGTGCAATATTATCAAACATGTGAGGTGCAAAGTGGTGATCATGAACAAAGTATGAATACACATCATATACTCATCTCCATGACTCCAGGGGCTAGATTTAAAGGCAGCCGTTAAACTAGCCGCTAAGTGAAAAAGGCACATCGCTCGCAAATAATACAGAAGTTACGGCAGATTCAATAGCTACTCTACGAGAATAGCTATCGAGTGTAGGCACACAAAAAACACGTAACACAAAAGCCGTTGTCGCTCATGTTAATGCACAACGGGCGGCCAAATCACACGATAACAGCGCTCAAAACAACATCTAACCTAACGGCTGCCATTGTCTAGCAACCATGATTGATGCCAAAACAAATTCAAACACACAGCCAATCACAAAGCCCCAATGTATCAAATAACTTCAAATACACCTATATATACCCAAAAATAACCGTCACACACTGTCTGTTATCGAGTTCTTCAGAGCCAGATATCAGGACCCAGGAGCGGAGGATAGTGATTAGAGAGAGGGAGAGAGGCGCGTTCATTGGAGGTAGAGGAGTTTTGCAGTTTGGAGAGAGGAGAGCATTGCACAGAATACGACACATAGCACACCTTTGCACATATTGCATACACACATACAAACACAAACACATACACATACATACACATAGTCCTTTTATTTTATAACACCTTACACATTTTACTTTTTATTTTGACAGTGTGAATCTGGGAGTGAAAGTGTGTGACAGAGAGTGAGTTGATCGAGTGTGTCTGTGAGGGCCTGTGGGAGTGCCTGGGTGTGACTGGGTGAGTGATGGCCAGGAGAGGAGGACAGGAGAGAGGGATGGGGAGAGTAGTGGAGGAGGAGGAAGCTCAGGAGGGGATCCATCAGCAGAGCAGGGGTGGCAGAGGGAGATCTGCAGAGCGGAGGGGGACCCGACCCACAAGAGCAGGCACACGCAGGACAGGGACAGAACCTGCAGTGGGACGAGGGGTAGTTGCTGGGGAGCACCCCACACAGGCAGGGTCAGACCAGGCAGGGCACTCCGGCTCTGAATCCTCCCATGCCGGAGCTGACGAGAGCAGGATCAGGGACCCCAAATGCACAGACGAGGAGAACACGGCTCTCGTGGAAGCTGTCCTGGAGAGGCAGAGTGTTCTCCACCCGACAGCGAAGGTCCCTGGCCTGTCAGCGAGGAGGAAAGCAGCCTGGAACCAGATCTGCAGCCGGGTCAACGCGGTGGCTCCATGCAGGCGGGACATGGAGTCCATCAAAAAGAGATGGGGCGACTGCCGGAGGGTCGTCAAAAACAAGATGACAGAGCTCGCCAAGCACGCCCGAGGCACTGGAGGTGGACCAGCAGTCCCTATCACCTTCTGCGGCTGGAAGGAGATGGTGTGGCAGACCATGTCCCCGACCCTGATCGAGGGGGTCATTGGAGGAACTGACACTGGGGATGAGAGGAGCCTCCACACTACCGGTAAGTGCAACACTACAGAACAACACACTACAGCAACCAACACCAGCTGCACACAGTCACACCTCAACACATGTCCATCACTCAGCCATACAACTGCACCAACACATTACCACGAGGGTTAAAAAAAGGACACAACACCTGGACAAATGGCAACGTCCAACTTGGGACAAACCTGTCAAAGTCCTACTTCAACCTTCCTGTCGCTGTGCTCGTCACACACAATACATAAACCGTGATGTTCAAAATGTCGTCTGTTAAATATCGTCACTGTTCAGACACAATGTCACCCATGTCCCCACCCCCACCCTAACCCCTTGAGTGCTAGAGGGATCATCAATGCATCGATCAACAATGCATTGGCAACCCCTCTGGGACTCAAGGGGTTAACCAGACAACAAACAAGTCAATAGGACAACGATCACATGCTACACAGGGGACATTCACTAAGCGGTGACAAATAGATGGTGGACACAAAGTAACCCTCACACACCCTCACTTCACCAATACCAGTGTTAGTCCATGGAGAACATGCAACAACAAGAATCAAGTTTATAAGATCCCATTGTACAGACTCCATGGAAAACACTGGAAATGGGGAAAGGAGATCACTGGAGAAGTCACCATCATGTTCACCCCATCAGTTCAACATTACAAGGAGCAGGAGGCAATCCAGAAGGAACATTGCACAACTGGAGAGCAGGATCGAAGGCTTGGAGTCGGAGGTGGCCAGGGGGAATACACTACTCCAGCAGCTCAGGACTGGTGTGATGGACATGTTAACACAGGTCCTTGTGGAGTTGATGGAGATAAACCGCAGGGAGAACCTGAGGATGGAGAGGGAGAACTTGCGTTCCACTGAGGGGTCTACTGCAACCACCACCCCCTCTAGTGTTATCCCTGAAGCCACACCTAGGGGGCAGTGGATTACCAGGAGTTCAACAAGGGCATCCACCTCTGGCACCCAGGCTAAGGCCCCCCACCCAAAAAGGAAAAAATGAAAGGCCCAACCTGTCAACTTTCCCCTCAATAAAAAAACCTTTTTTTTGTATTCCTGTCTGATCTGTTGTGTCTTCAGTTATGGATTGGGTGGCAGGGTTGTCTCCAATGCATTGCCATACAATGCAGTGAACACAACCTCTGCCTGGGTGAAATGTTAGTGGGATGCTACAACATGGGTTCACACACACACCGTTGTACAAATTCAACTTGTAATACATCCCTGGAGCCATATTACACCACTGTGTTATATGGCGGTGTTGTGTGTTGAATTTGAACAAAACATACCCCTTAGCACAACAAATTGTACAACACTGTACATTTGTCTACATCATATGTTGTGTTTAACCCTTTGAGTGCCAGAGTGGTAGACAACGCATTGTAAAGAAATGCGTTAATGGGATAACCAGACAAACAGCTCTGTGACTTAGCAGGGACATTATAGGCAGGATAGATAAATGGGACATGTATCCATATTGTCTTGGATTCACACACTCATTGTGCAACTGACTTACTGGGGAAGCCAATGTTTTTAACCTAGGATTTCAATGTGTAGCACACACATTGATATCCTGGGCTGAGCATTGGGGTCTCCTGTAAGTTGAGTTGCTGTTTCCCTAAGGGTGTAACAGACTTCACCAGTGATAACACATGTCCACTTAGTCTGGTTGTTCGTTAGCCCATGTACTGAGATATGTCAAAGTGGAGCAAAATCTCAGAACATGGATTATACGGAGCAATACAGATACTGTGGACAGGTATTCACTGTGGAAGTATGTCCCCTGTATCACCTCTTCATCACTCCCACAACACATTGGTGCATCACTGCCACCATCATCTGTTTGCATGGATACATCACAGAGTCCACTCACTGGCAAACAAGTGGTGGACTCCTGTGATGTGGGTGATGCCTTTCCATGTATGGGGGATACTCTTCCCTGGGTGTGGTAACACATTGACAAATGTGTTCTCAAATATATCCTCCAACAGACACAGATAGAATGGTGATGGTTCATCTTTATTGTGTC
This sequence comes from Rhinophrynus dorsalis, assembly GCA_037306005.1. Taxonomy (NCBI): domain Eukaryota; kingdom Metazoa; phylum Chordata; class Amphibia; order Anura; family Rhinophrynidae; genus Rhinophrynus; species Rhinophrynus dorsalis. The sequence goes on along the minus strand of CM074724.1, from coordinate 188,615,199 downwards.
TCAAAGTACATTAGAATGTACATGTGTTTTGTGTGTGTATTGCCTATATGCATTGAACACCTGTATGAGAACACTAAAGGTACTTTGAAACTAAATCGTAATACTTCAGTAACACTGCTGCCCTGCTCATGTGTTGTCCACAAGGTTTGACAACTCTGTAGCTGAGCATCCTAACTGTACAGGTTAAAACACTCAAGAATTAGTGTTTTCTGTGCCTATATGAGAATGTTCCAGTAGAGGTTTGTGTGAACCTCAGGTCAAACTTTGCATCACCAACAACATCACCATAAACAGCAAGGGGTGATCTTCATGAAGGTGTTGTCAAGACATCAATCCAGTCACATGGAAGATCTTCAGTTCAAGGATGGATCATGTTACGGATGCCTGTGGGACAAGAGGACAGGATTTGGAGCAGTAGACCTGAACTGATCATCAAGCAACAATTTAGTCTTTTTCATCCCCTCAGTTTTCACAGTTACAGGTGAGTACACAAACCATTGCTTGACAATGTGTTGTGTACTCATCTGTAACCAATTCTGTGGGTAACTAAGGACATGTGCACCAGCCCTATGGATATGTGCCCCTGACATGTATACACACATTAACAAGTGTTCTGAGAGCTCCATGGAAGTAATGACATTGTGCTGCCACTGTGAAAGTGACAGTGGCAGCCCAATGTCATTTGTTCCATGGAACTGTTAGGACACATTTGTTGATGTGTGTATTCATGTCAGGGGCACATATGTCTGCACACTCACAGGTCAGCATGGAGTCCCTGGTAATCTGATCTACGTCTCATGACCTCTACATTGTGTGACAATACCACTGTACATCCACCCTTGTGCTGCTCTTCTCAGCTCTAGCACAGTACAGGTCCCATATTGAGTCTAATGTCCCTTTAACCCCTGATGTGCCTGAGTATTATCCAATGCATATCATTAGATAATACTCTTTCGCTACTGGGCTAGCATGGTGGTTCAGGCTATAATCATGGCATATCCAGTTAGTTGCTGTCAATCAAGCCGTGTAAGGTGATGAACATGGGTAATATGTTGTACCTTGTTTCTCCTGGGGGTGTGCGTGATATCCTTGGAGTCTGTATGTCAACGTGGAGAGTGGAATGGAGGATGGTTTTTGAGTCCATACACACAATTTGCCACGTCCAGTGCAGTGCTGTGTCACTGTTCCTGTGGGGTGAGACAGAACAAAATGTGTAGTGTGGTTAGTGTCACAGGACTGATGGGGGACTTGCATGGATTGTTTGCATGCCTGTGTTATACTCACATGTAAAGTGTTCCGTGATGAGCCTGTCTCTGATCTGTGTCCCTCTCATGGTCTCCTCCACATGCCCGATGTCCATGGCCACTTCCTGTATGGGGGGGTCCGGGATGTGCTCCAGCAGCCTGGTGTCCACTGCGATGTTGTGCAGTATTGCGCATTAGACTTGCGCATGGGCAAAATTTTAGGTAAAATTCGAATTCGGACAAATTTTTTTTTCTAATTCGGATGATCCTAATTTCGGACCGGGCCTATTCGATTCGGACGAAATTATGATCCATTCCGAATTATTCGGCCGAATTTAACATGGGTTAAATTATAGCAGTGCGCCTCCATGCACGCTGCTACCATTATTTGCAGACAGGGTGTGCATTTAGAAAAAGATCCATCCCAAAAACGGACATTGTCCTACATTGAAAGTCTGTACATGTCACCTCTACTCTAGCATGGGATGCCAGTCACAATGCAAACGTCGAACATCGAAAACCCATGCCTGTCATTCAATTTAGCATGTTCGAACATCGAAACCCCATGCCTGTCCTTCAGTCTAGCATATGTTCGAACATCGAAACCTCATGCCTGTCATTCAATTTAGCATATGCTCGACATCGAAAACCCATGCCTGTCACATCCTACTCAACATAAGTGGTCGACTCGAACATGGACAAACTACATGTCACATTCTATGTTAGTACATGGGTAAAGATTAAGGTTTCATTTTCTGGTACCAGCCTCCTACCCTACTGTCCCTCTTTAGTACCCAAATTCCTCTCTCTCGTTTTCCTATCCTGATTTCCCCTCATATCAGATAACTCTATGTGTATATACATTGTAGCGTTTCATACTACATCAAGAATAAACATCAATGATTGTAATGTGATAGATGTAATGTGTTAAAAAGAAAAATTGAGACATTCTGTTGTGAACAAACTGCAACACAGGAGAGAAATAAAAAAAAATGCTTGACATCTATACTGAAGAGGGATCCACAGCATTGTCTTAGTATAGCAATATCACCGTTTTCCGTGAGTGTGCAATACAGGGCTCTACGGTAATTGCTGGGCATTTCCCAATGTCATAATCAGGGGATGATGGGAGTTGCATTCTAACTACTGTTAGGAAACACATAAGTGATGCACATTCATCTCCCACCTAGAAATTATTTACACATGAGGCAATTCCCCCAAGTAATACCTAGCCCCTTTCCAAGTGAAAGGACTTCCAGAAAGGCTTCAGATCTCTTAGTGACTCACCTGTTATTGCCAGTCAGCAGGACCTGGAGAGTAGGAGGGGGTGATGCTATGGCTGCATGGCACGGTGCACTTAGTTGGTCACTTGTCGCAATGTTGAAGCTCAGCCCGGCCAGCACCTTCTGGGTGGAGACACCTCACAGCAATCCTGTTCAGGACACATCATGCACTGTTGTGCACTCATACTAGGGATCCCAAATGTTTAGACTCATTTCGTACAGGGGGCACCCTCCTGTATTTGTAAAACCTCTCTAGCAAATCTGGGACGGTAGACCTATTTACTCAAGTCTTGACTTTAGGTGGGCGATAAACAATACAAAATAGGCATAATGTTTCACTATCACATAATTCACGTCACTGAAGCAGCCAGCAGGCATCGCCACTGAGTGAGCATAGGCCTGCCCGGCTGCTGACAGTCACACTGATGGGAAACCCTGCAACACAGAAATGGCGGAAGAGCACAAAATAAACATGCTATGGGACGGCAAATTGCTGCCCCTGTCAAAGTGCCGCCTGGGTCCATGGACCCACTGGGACCCATGTAAGGGCCGGCCCTGTATTTGAACAAATACCTAATATTTTTTTATATTTTGCACAGGAACAAATATTACTTGCTCTTGCAGTGGCAATAACTGGAACTAATGCTGGCTGCCTACCTATGCCTAGCCTAATGCTACCTGCCTGCCTACACAACAACTGTACACTCTCTAATCTCTTCTCTCTCTGAGCTCCAACAACCCAATGAGGAAATGCAGGCTGTCTGTCTGTGTGACTGTGTCATTAGTCCAACCCCCAGCATGAAACGAAGAAGGCTATTTGAATACAGACAAAAGAGGGAAGTAGTGCATGAAACGGAGAATGGAATTGGACTAGAGACATGGAGGGAAAATTATGGAGGGAAAGTAATTGAGCACGCACAGGAAGTACAAAAAAGTCCTGGTCAAAAGTAGTCAAAACTTTTGGAAATGTGTCGATTGCCGAAACTTCCGAAAGTTTCAACGAATTTTGGACCTGGGCTGTTCGGAGTCGGATCATTTTTTCTGAATGACCCTTGAGTTTCGGATTGACCTCATACAAGGCAATGATGCTGTCAGGCCTCAACCTGTAGCGATCAATGACCTCGTCATCAGTCATTCCAAAGAGGGTGACCCTTGGGCGGTATACCCTGGTCCTTGGTGGTCGTCTATACATCCTCTGCCCTCCATGTGGGGATGGACTCCTGTGTGGCTGCTGAGCCAGAGCCTCCTCACTTGCAACAGGTGAAGGCTGTTGATGAGGCGTGCTTGGAGGTTGCTGATGTTCCCTAGCTCTCTCCCTTGCATGCCTTCTCCGCAGTCTTCGCAACAATATGTAACCCAACATACTGTTTGCTCTCTCTATCTGTCTCTCTCTCTCTACCTCTCTCTATCTCTCTCTCTCCCTCCCTGAGTGGAAAACAAGCCACAAGTGAGTGTGTTGAGTTGTCCCTTTAAGTACTTGCTAGGGCGTTGTGTAGGTGTGGTGATGAGGTGAGTGCTGACCAATGGTGAGTTGTTTTTGTCCAGGTAAGTGTTTGCAGGTGTGTGTGTGTTATAAGATGTGGTGTGTTGTGCTTGTTATGTGTGTGCCATTTGCGGGCGTGCAGTTGTGGGGTGCAGGTCGCGTGTTGATGTTGCCCAGGTGAGCTTGTATTTGCAGGTGTCCGCTTTGTGTGATAACCCCATTGTTCCGTGCCATGTTGTGCTGGTGTTTTTTTGTGTGTCGTTGTCCCTGTGGTGTTGGTTGTTGTTGTGTGTGGAGTGATTTGTGCTATGTGTGCATGTTTTTGTGTTGTTTTGGCATTGCACGGGTTAATTTTCCCATTTACATGGTTGTGCGGTAAGCATTTTGTGTATTTTCCTATGTAACGGGTGTTTTGTTTTGGCCGTTAAGTGTCTAATGGCTAAGAAAAGTGGGTCTTAACTTTTAGCCGTTAGGTGTGTCTTTTTTTCAGCCGTTATCAGTACCGCAAGCCTTTGAATAGCTCTGGGGTATGTTGTTAAATGCGTCTGAATGCACGTAAGTGTATCGGCCGTTAGGATTCTGCAACTGCCGTTAGCTGTTCTTTAGACGGATCTTTGAATTGCAACATGACACTTAACACACCCGTTAGTGATTTTTTTTACTAACGGCTGCCTTTAAATCGAGCCCCAGGGGTCACATTGTTTGCCCTCCCCTTATATTCATAGAGATAGGTATAGGTGTATTCATACTTTTGGGATTATTATGATGTTGCACTTTATATGTCTGATGATATTGCACATTGCTAATGGGCCACTTTGATTTGTTTGTGTATACATGGTATTGGACGTTTGCTTTACATATACTTGCTCTCATTCTATGGAGGCATTATTCAACGTTGGAATGTCTTCATGACTCCATATTTCTGTGCTGGATGGTTTTTAATTGATTTGATTTATTCACTTGATTAATTTTGTATTGTCTGATAAAGCTTTGGTTTGGTATACTCCTGTAGTGTGCGCCAGTTCTTCATTTTTTTGAGGGGGTGCACCGCCTGGTGGTTCTCCTATGGCTGGTTAACCCCTTCCTTTCTTCCCTTTTTTCTGTATCATGTGGTCATAATGGACTAATGGTAAGGCGTGAGTTATCCAGGTAATTCTTTTCTGGTGTGTGTGTGGTTAGTGGTGTGATTATTTGTAATTGGTATGTACCTGTCAGGTGTGTGTTTTGTCTCCATGGACTGCTGAGGTTACATAGGTGAGCTTGATTTGTTGTTGGAGTGACAGGTGTGCTTGTCGTGTTGTGTGTTAACCCCTGTTGTTCAAAGGTGTGTTGGGATGACTTATGTTGTGCTGCTTTGTGTTCCCCTTGTCCCTGTGGGGTTGCTGGATTGTTATTGTTTGTCTGTGACTTGTTTGTCTGGTGTCGGCCAGTGGTTCCCAACCAGGGTGTCATGTGATGTTGGTGCACCATGTGCACCAGCTCAGGGTGCGTCACTTTTCTCATGTTGCTATGTTCTTCATTGATGTTTGATAATATTGATTTTACACATTTTTGGGGAGATGTGTGTATGGGACATTTGAAGCACTATTTCTCCTCATTGCCATTGACACAGTGGGACCTGATGTTGGGCATATGTTATTTTTATTTGGATATTCCCTTGTGCCCTCAAGGGATGCCCTGGCATATCCAGATTGCATGTTAGGGGTGTCTTAGGTGGAGGGGTTGTGAAGCACTGTTGTAGGCCTTGTTGTTGTATTTGCTAGGCATTGCAGGGGTTAATATCTGACTTCTGTATGCTTGGCGTCTGTCCTTGGATGACCTGCTTCTCTGTTTTATTTCCCTCTACGTTGGTTTTGTACTCTGCGTTGTGTGATGTTCTCCAAAAAAAATAGGCGTTAGATTTCTGGAGAGAAATGTTGCAATTTAACTCGCGTTAGCCCTAACTCCAACATTTGAATAGCTTTTGGCGTCACTTGTACATTGTCCTCTATGGGCGAGATCTTGCTGTTCTGGCAAAGGGCGACGTGTGTCTCAGAACTGCCGTCGCTTCTTACTAGTGGAACATTTGCATTGCTCAGTTGACGTTAAAACCAGCGTTGCCAGTTTTTTCTGGTGACGCCAACATTTGGATCGAGCCCTCAGACACATATCTTCATCATTACATTCTGCGTTCATCCCCCAGTGAGATTATATACACTCTTGTTTCTCACCACTTTCCAGCGTATGGAGTCTCCTGCAAGGTCTGGGCTGATCTATGACTTGTTTGGGCTACGTTCGTCACAGGCTGTCCAGCCCAATTGGCCTTCTGTTTGCTTGGTTCTTTCAGTCTCCCTTCCGCGATTCTCACAAAAAAACTGCCAGAGTGTTTTTCTACACCGCTGAGTCTGCGGCTTCACAGTCCGATCGCCATTGCCATACACAAACTCTCTCTTGCCTCGCACTCCATCAATATACCGCAATGACGCGCACTACATTCTTACGTCATCGCTCCACCCTCCTGTTTTTTTTTTTTTAATCTTCAAATATCTTGAAGTCCACAGCAACACCGAACTATAGGTGTGAAAAAATGGTGTTTCTCTTCTTTACTGCAGGTTTTGAGAGGGATTGGTGAGAAAGTGGCAGTGAAAAAAAAAAATGCACCTAGATTGAAACCCAGGGATGTCTACTCTTCTAAAACATATACTTTTGGGGGTAACATTTTAACTGCAGCATTGACAAACAGCCCCAAATGAGAAAAGACACCAGTTAAACAAGCTGTAAAAATGGCAAGTCTGGAAATGGAAACACACACGTTCCCAACTGAGCCCAGTAGCACCTACAAACCTATGCATATGGGGCATTGCCATACTCAGATGATGTAGCTGAACAATAATTTGATGCATTGTTAAAAAATCTCCAAATATGCTGTGCTTGAAATCCACAGCAACACTGAAATATAGGTGTGACATTTTTTTTCCTACTGCAAGTTGTGAGAGAGACTGATGATAAAGTGGCCCTGTGAAAAATGTGAAACTACACCTGGAATGAAACCCTAGGTTGTCTACCTCTAAAAACTATACACTTTTGGGCAAAGCAGCCCCAAATGAGTCATGGCACCAGTAAAACAGCCAGTAAAAATGCAACGTTTGTTCAAAAGTTGGCCCTGTAGCTCCCCCAAACCCTGAGAAACCTATGCATATGGGGTATTGCCGTATTCAGAAGAAGTAGCTAGACACTAATCAATGTTTTGTTTTTTTTTAAATCTGCAACTATCCTATGCTTGAAATCCACAGTAACATTGAAATCTACAGTACTGTGCAAAAGTAAGAATGCTTTAAAAATAGATCTGGTAATAGTCTATTTTTACCAATTAACAAATTGCAAAGTGAGTGAACAGAAGAAAAATCTAAATTAAAATCAATATTTGGTGTAACCACCCTTGGCCTTCAAAACAGCATCAATTCTTCTAGGTACACTTTCACAAAGTCGGGATTTTGTTGTTAAATAGGTGTATGATTAAACATTTATACCAAACAGGTGCTAATGTTCATCAATTAAATATGCAGGTTGAAACACAATCATCAACAGAAACTGCTGTGTAGGAGGAATAAAACTGGGTGAGGAACAGCCAAACTCGGCTAACAAGGTGAGGTTGCTGAAGACTGTTTAATGTCAAAAGTCATATCATGGCAAGACTGAACACAGCAACAAGACATAAAGTAGCTGTTATACTGCATCAGCAAGGTCTCTCCCAGGCAGAAATTTCAAGGCAGACAGGGGTTTCCAGATGTGATGTCCATGCTCTTTTGAACAAGCACAAAGAAACGGTCAATGTTGAGGACCGTAGACACAGTGGTTGGCAGATGAAAGACACATTATGCTTACTTCCCTTTACACCTGGAAAATGTCCAGCAGTGCCATCAGCTCAGAATTGGCAGAAAACAGTGGGACCCTTGTACATCCATCTACTGTCTGGAGAAGTCTTGTCAGAAGTGGTCTTCATGGAAGACTTGCGGCCAAAAATACATACCTCCTGTGTGGAAACAAGGTCAAGCAACTCAACTATGCACAAAAACACAGGAACTGGGGTGCAGAAAAATGGCAGCAGGTTGTCACTGCCTACCTTGTTACAGCACCGCAGCTTCAGCGACGCTGGAGATGTTGCTCAAACGATGCATCGGCGTCATCCCGGGCTTCGCGTCTAGCGTCTGATCTGGGCAAATAATTATGTTACAGAATTGTCACAGGAACGGACACATCGTATGAGATGCGTCATATTGGATGCGAAAAAATTACGCAGGTCTCCGTTTTATGCTATAGCTTCCTGTGTCTCCTCCTACCTACTTCCTGAGGAGGGGTTTAAAAAGGTAACTGAATTCTGACTCAGTCGCCCTTGCTTTGTTGTACAAATAGTTCTGGTGCAGACCTGCGGCTCTGCTTAACACCTTATTCCTTGACCGCAGGCGGAGTCAGGATTATTCTGGTGCCTCTGAGAAAGGAGACAGCCGCCTCCCTACTGACTGCAGGCTTGAGTCAGTACTTCTCTCTTACCGTATCAACTTTAGGGAGATCCCTAGATCTACCTGCTGAATGTAGACGTGAGTCAGTTAGTATCACTGTGCCCATGATCTTCTTTCTGTCACTCTTACTTGTGCAGCGCTCCTATTGGTTGAGCCTGTTTGGCTCACCCCTGGTGACCTTTTTATACCTGGCCATTGGCACCTGTCAGGTGCCCTTTCGTGGTGTTCCTGAGCCAGTATTGCTGTGCTGTGTTCCTGATTCCGGTGTACCGATTTGGCTTGCTTAGACTACGTTCCTGTGTTCTTGCTCCGTGACTTAACCTGGCCTGGCTGACGTTCCTGCTCGTGACCTGATCTGGCTTGTCTGAGAACCTGCTCCGTGATTCGACCCGGCTTGGCTGATGTTCCTGCTCGTGACCTGATCTGGCTTGTCTGAGAACCCTGCTCCGTGATTCGACCCGGCCTGGATGACGTTCCTGCTCCGTGACCTGCACCGGTTTTACCAATCCAGACAACGGATCAGCTTCCTGCTGTCGCCGAGGTGACATTGTCACAGTTTGTTAAGACTCTCAGACGTAAGGTTTAGGTAAAAACATAACTTTATTGAAAAGTTAAGGCAATCCCATAGGGTTTTCATACACATACAAACACTACATAAAGCAATAGACAATGAATATAGGTTCTACCGGCCCTGCCAATGATACCAGGCAAGGCAACCTAGGCGACTCAAATGGAATAGGAGGAATAGGCTCTACCGGCCTTGCCAATACCGGATAAGGCAACCGTAATATGATAACGTACTGGTTCTACCGGCCTTACCAATACCGGGCAAGTCAGCCTGAGGGAAATGCAAGGAGTAGGCTCTACCGGCCATGCTAATACCGGGTAAGGTAACCCACGGGTGGCAACGTGAAAGGTTCTACCGGCCTTACCAATACCGGGCAGGGCAGCCCAAGAGGGGTGACACACTGAGATCAAAATGAATGTCAGGTGACAATGACAGTAGGATGGAATAATAGCGACTCAGTCAAACGGTCTCACACCAGCAACATCTCATGCCCGTAGACTACAGGACAGAATGCTGTTAGGACTGGACAGCATGCACAGAACCTCCAGTTACCTGACTGAGAGTCAGGGAGTAAACCAGCATCCTACATAGGGAATACACAGGTAGATATGACTCTGAAGGCAACCAGAGCAACCAGCGTCTGCACACTGGTACCAACTACGGTAATGAGAGCCACTGACTAAAGGAGGAAACCAGCGTCCGCACGCTTGGACCGACTAACAGAAATATGAGCCGCAAGGCAAATGGTGTAAACCAGCGCCTGCACGCTGGGACCAACTGACAGTAAGATGAGCCGCAAGGCTAAGGGAGAAAACCAGCGTCCGCACGCTGGGACCAACTGACAGTAACGTGAGCTGCAAGGTTAAATGGAGTAAACCAGTGTCCACACGCTGGGACCAACAATAGTAAGGAGCTGCAAGGCTTAAAGGGATAGTAATACTTCATTTGAACTTTATTTTATTTTGTAGGCATTAAAAAAACATGAAGAATGATATAAGTCTTATCTCTCAATCCTTTATGGTTTATGAGATATTCACAAGCAAAGTTCCCCCCCCGCCCCTGTTTCCTAGTGTAAGCCATCTCTTCTCAGATGTGGATCAGGTTGTATGACCAGACAGACAACAGAAGGGGACAATTTTCTTTGTATGAAAACAATGAAAGCCCTTCCCCCCTTGACAAGTTTTTCAGCTTTTTCCCTTATCTTAACTGAAGATTGTCCCTCTCTGCAATCTACCTGGGCACCTCCCTTCTGATCTGGTTGAACAGGGGGGGGGATACTTTGTTTGTGAATATCTCTTAAACCATAAAGGTTTGAGAGATAAGACATATCATTCTTCATGTGTTTTTAATGCCTACAAAATAAAATAAAGTTAAAACGAAGTATTACTATCCCTTTAAGGGAGTAAACCAGCGTCCGCATGCTGGGACCAACAACAGTAATGAGCTGCACGGCTAAATGGAGTAAACCAGTGTCTGCACGCTGGGACCGACAACAGTAATGAGCCGCATGGCTTAATGGAGTAAACCAGCATTCGCACGCTGGGACAGACAACAGTAATGAGCCGTAAGGCTTAATGGAGTAAACCAGCGTCCGCACGCTGGGACTGACAACAGTAATGAGCCGTAAGGCTTAATGAAGTAAACCAGCGTCCGCACGCTGGGACCAACAACAGTAATGAGCTGCACGGCTAAATGGAGTAAACGAGCGTCCGCACGCTGGGACCGACAACAGTAATGAGCCGCATGGCTTAATGGAGTAAACCAGTGTCCGCACGCTGGGACCAACAACAGTAATGAGCTGCACGGCTTAATGGAGTAAACTAGCGTCCGCAAGCTAGGACTGACAACAGTAACGAGCCGCAAGGCTTAATGGAGTAAACCAGCGTCCGCACGCTGGGACCAACAACAGTAATGTCACCAGAGCTAAAGGAGAGCAATGTCGCCTCAGCGACTGGAGACAGGATACCACTGGAACCGGGCAGAGGATCAACTGGGTCGAGCACCACTGAGCCGTCGGGCAACCGGAGCATCAGCAACCGAGGGTAACCACCGGAACCGGACTGGAACAGCAAGCAAGCAGGAACACAGGAACAGGTCGACTCATGAACCAGGAACTCAGGAACAGGCCCAATCAGCTACAGCAGACAGGACGAATAGGATGCTGTCAGAGACACCATGAAAGGGCAACCAAATGGTGCCCGGACTGAGTTTAAAAAGGCAATGTGAGGCGGGCTGACTGCAGACAGCCAATGAGAGCCCCCTACTGGTGATAGACACTGAAATTCAGCAATCACGGGCACCGTGATAAACATTCTGACTATCTTCAGTGAACTGTACTCCTGCTACTGAAGCCGTTAATCCGTGCAGAGCTGTGCTCCTCCTTCTGAGCCGTTAACCCGTGCAGAGCTGTATTCCTGTTAACTGAGCCGTTCACCTGTGCAGAGCTGTGCCTCTGATTCTGAGCCTCCAGTCTGGTACAGAGCGTTGCTTACTCTTGCTGAGCCATTACATTCCAGCCACTATTATTGCTGAGCCAGTTCATATTAGACTTGTGAGGTGACGGTTCATTCCACTCCTTGCAGTATAGTTGGTTTACGTTACCACGCCCGGAGTAGGAGCTAGGGCTTTAGCTACTACTGTGCTGGTCTCTGTTATTACACCCGTGGGGGCTATTGGCTCAAGCTCTTGCAATCCAGTTGCTTCGGTTATCACGCCCATGGGGGCTAATGGCTCAAGCTCTTGCAATCCAGTTGCTTCCTTTATCACTCCCGTGGGGGCTATTGGCTCAAGCTCTTGCAATCCGGTTGTCTCTGTTATCACGCCCATGGGAGCTATTGGTTCTAGCTCTAGCAATCCAGTTGCTTCCGTTATTACGCCCGTGGGGGCTACAGGCTCAAGTTTCAGCAGGCTCTGGACGCAGGTCCTTGTTGCTGAACAGTTATCTCCGTTTTATGAACTTTAGGTGTTGAGTTTTCTCCACCATTCACTGCCTATTACCACCTTGGCCGTGCCAAACACCACAACTGAGACAGAATGATTACTGTGTTAACCCTTGTATTTCTGTTCCCTGTAACTGTTATGTGCCTGAGCTGTTAAGTTATTATCTGTATATTGGTCCTATTTTTGCCTCCTTGTTAGTACTCAGTGGTGCCTACAGAGGGCGATCCTTTATTTTATTTTCTGTTTAATAAAACTGTGTTTTATTTCACCAACTGATCTGAGTGTCTTGAAAACCGTGATAGTACGAAAGGGGCCATGACCTCAGACAGTAAGGGTGAGAGTAATACTCAAAACATTCACTGGAGAATGGAAGTTCACGAGCAGACCCAGACCAATTGGCATTGGCCTTACAAACGTTACTTGAGTGAACAGTACACCTTGACAAACCTAACCAGAATCCGGTGGTCTCCACAGTTACGACACCGGATAATCAGTCTGTATCTCCTATTGCTCATTCCAGAGGCCTAACGGCGGCGGCGCCGTTACCATTAAGATATGATGGCGAACCTAACCTATGCTGGAGCTTTATTAATCAATTAGAGATCTTTCTGGAACTAACACCCCAGGCATTTCCTAGTGACCGTAGTAAGGTCGGACTTATGATTTCCATGCTAACGGGTAAAGCACTGGCATGGGCCAATCCTCTTTGGGAAAATGCCAAACCCTGCACTCGGAACTTTGATGAATTTGTAAGAAAGTTCCGCAGAGTGTTTGAGGTCCCTGGTAGAGCTGCCTCTGCTGCTAAAAGGTTAATGGAGATCCAGCAGGGCGAGCGTACCTTGGGCGATTATGCCATCGACCTTGGCAGCAGAGATTGGATGGAACAACGAGGCACTTTTGGCAGCCTTTGCTCAGGGTATGTCTGATTCCATCAAAGATGAAATTGCTGCCAGGGATGTACCCAGTGATTTGGATGAGTACATTGAGTATGTTATGCTCATTGATTCTCGCATTCGCGAGAGACGATTGGCAAGAAGGGCGAAATCCAGAATTATCAGGCATGGTAACCTTTTTAAACAGGGCTATGGAGGAATACATAGAGGATGCCCTCAAGAGAGGGATCATTGGGAAGTCTACCTCTCCGGCTGGTGCTGGTGCTGGTTTCTTCTTTGTGAAAAAGAAAAATGGCGAGCTTAGGCCATGTATCGATTACCGGGGCTTGAACAAACTTATGCCAAAGAATGCCTACCCCATTCCTCTCATAACCGAATTATTTGACAGGTTGAAAGGATCTTCCATCTTCACTAAACTTGACCTAAGGGCTGCATACAACCTGATCAGAATCAAGGCTGGGGATGAGTGGAAGACGGCATTTAATACCAGATCAGGGCATTATGAATATCTGGTAATGCCATTTGGCTTATGTAATGCACCGGCAGTATTTCAGGAGTTCATTAATGACATCCTTCAAGACATGCTTCAATCCTGCGTGGTAGTATATCTAGATGATATATTGATTCACTCTGCCAACCTTACACAACATGTTAAGGATGTTTCTGAGGTTCTGTCATGATTATGTAAAAATAAACTATTTTGCAAACTAGAGAAATGCGAATTTCATAGGTCCCAAGTACCATTCCTGGGGTTCGTGATTTCTAAGGATGGCATTGCTATGGACCAAGAAAAATTGGCAGCAGTCCTACAGTGGCCTCGTCCCAAGGGGTTAAAAGCCGTCTAGCTTTTTTTGGGCTTTGCCAATTATTATAGGAGGTTTATCCAGAACTTTTCTACTATTGTGAAACCACTGTCTGACTTGACACATAAGGGCGCTAATCCCTCTCAATGGTCCGAAGCAGCTGAGACTGCCTTTGAGACTCTGAAATCTGCCTTTTCTTCTGCTCCAGTGTTGTCCCACCCCAATCTCGCCCTACCATTCACATTGGAGATCGATGCCTCTGAAGTCGGGGTTGGGGCAGTACTCTCCCAACATCCTGTGGGAGGTGGTCCCCTGAAGCCCTGTGGGTTCTTTCAAAAAAACTCTCCAGTGCCCAAAGCTATTATGAGATTGGCGACAGGGCACTTTTAGCTATTATCCTGGCACTTAAAGAATGGCATCACCTTTTGGAGGGCACTAAGAACCCAGTATTAATCTTAACTGACCACAAGAACTTGACATATCTCTCTGAAGCGAAAAGGCTGTCCTCATGACAGGCTAGGTGGGCACTTTTTCTGTCTCGGTTCAACTTTGTAGTGTCCTATCTACCTGGCTCTAAGAATGTCAGGGCAGATGCACTGTCCAGACAGTTTGCTTCGGACATTGAGAGGGAGGAGGAACCAGTACCTATTATTCAGCCTGATTGTATCTTGGCTACTGTACATACTAGCATCACTTCGCTACTGGGGGAGGAAATATTGGCGTCTCAAGCAAGGGCTCGCCCAGAAACTCCTATGGGCAAGTGTTTCGTGGATGAGTCATTCCGTACCTGTCTGTTAGAGACGTACCATTCATCTAAGGCTGCTGGGCATATTGGAAGGGATCAACTAATATGGTCTCTATCACAGTTGTTTTGGTGGCCCTCCCTTAGAGCCGATTGCTCCACTTTCACTGCAGCCTGTGCCTCCTGTGCCCATGCCAAGACCCCCAGGCATCTCCCAGTGGGCCTACTCCAACCTGTGCCTAATGGTGAACGGCCATGGTCCCATATATCAATTGACTTTCTGGGAGAACTGTCAGTCTCTAAAGGGTACACATTTATTCTTATTGTGGTCAACAGATTATCAAAAATGGCTCATTTCGTACCCCTCTCGTCCGCCTATCATGCCCAGACCAATGGAGCCGCTGAGCGTGCCAATCAGGGACTGGAGCAGTTCCTGCGTTGCTTTGTGTGCGATCATCATGACAATTAGGCCGACCTGTTGCCGTGGGCAGAGTACGCCAGGAACTGTGCAGTTAATTCATCGTCCGGGAGCTCCCCGTTTCTCATCAACTACGGGTTCCAGCCATGCCTGCTCCCGGACTCATTTCAGTTGCAACAGATTCCAGCTCTGGATGAGCATATAGAGCAGCTTCGGTCCACTTGGGCACAGGCTCAGAGGACCCTCGGTCAGTCATTTCGGCGACAACATCGGCATGCCAATCGTAGACGGTTGCCAGCGGTCTCCTTACAGGTTGAGGACAGGGTATGGCTCTCTTCCAGAAATTTTAACTTGCAGGTGCCTTCCAATAAGCTGACTCCTAGGTTCATTGGTCCGTTTAAAGTTATCCTCAAGGTGAATCCTGTCTCATACGCTCTGGAACTCCCAGCCTCTATGCGCATACATAATGTGTTCCATGTATCTCTATTGAAACCCTTGGTTTGCAACAGTTACACTACCACTCCAGTAGTTCCAGGGCCGGTGGACGTTCGGGGGCAAGAAGAATACGAAGTCCAGAGTATTATTGATTCTAGGAGATTTAGGCGGAAGTTGCAATATTTGGTCCACTGGAAGGGCTATGGCCCTGAGGAACGTTCCTGGGTAGCTCATAAAGACCTCCATGAGCCTAGACTGTTGCGCAACCTCCACTCTAAATCCCCCCAGAAGCCGAGACCTCCTGCAGGGAGAGGGGGCCTTTGAGAGGGGGGTACTATCACGGTGCCCGTGATCGTCTTTCTGTCACTCTCACTTGTGCCGTGCTCCAATTGGTTAAGCCTGTTTGGCCCGCCCCTGGTGACCTTTTTATACCTGGCCATTGGCACCTGTCAGGTGCCCTTTCGTGGTGTTCCTGAGCCAGTATTGCTGTGCTGTGTTCCTGATTCCGGTGTACCGATCTGGCTTGCTTAGACTACGTTCCTGTGTTCCTGATCCGTGACTTGACCCGGCCTGGCTGACGTTCCTGCTCGTGACCTGATCTGGCTTGTCTGAGGACCTGCTCCGTGATTCGACCCGGCTTGGCTGACGTTCCTGCTCATGACCTGATCTGACTTGTCTGAGAACCCTGCTCCGTGATTCGACCCGGCCTGGATGACGTTCCTGCTCCGTGACCTGCACCGGTTTTACCAATCCAGACAACGGTTCAGCATCCTGCTGTCTCCGAGGCGACATTCTGACTATCTGCAGTGAACTGTACTCCTGCTACTGAAGCCGTTAACCCGTGCAGAGCTGAACTCCTGCTAACCGAGCCGTTACCGTGCAGAGCTGTACTCCTCCTATTAAGCCGTTAACCCGTGCAGAGCTGTGCTCCTCCTACTGAGCCGTTAACCCGTGCAGAGGTGTATTCCTGTTAACTGAGCCGTTATCACTGTGCCCGTGATTGCTGCCTTTTTGTGTCAGTTACCTGTAGGGGGCTCTCCATTGGCTGTTTGTCTTCAGCCCGCTCCGCACTGCATATTTAGACTGAGTTTGGGCACCCTTTGGTTGCCCTTTCGTGGTGTCTCTATGCTGCTCGCTTCTCCATTGAGTTCCTGAGCTTCCTGGGCCCTTGGTTATGTTCCTGATAGCCTGAGACCGTCTAGTTCCTGAGAGACCAGTTCCTTGGTTCCTGTTTCCGTTCCTGATCCGGTTGAGGTTGCTGTTGTGTCGCTGCTTCCTGCTGCCAGTCCCCGCTGCCGTTCCTGATCCAGTTGACTGTCTGGAGTGCTGGTTCCTGCTTCCCTCCGCTGTGCTCCTGATCCAGTATCGCCTGTAGTGGGCTAGTCCTCCATAGTCGCTCTGGCGACATTTCTATCCCTTGCTGGTTACTTCAGTACGCGGGTACTGGTTCGTTCCACCTTCACCCGGCTGCTGTTGCACTGGTAGATATTGGGTTTCTCCAGTACGCGGGTACTGGTTCGCTCCACAGTCACCCGGTTGCTGATGCACTGGTAGATATTTGGGTTCCCAGTACGAGGGTACTGGTTCGCTCCACATTCACCCGGCTGCTGATGCACCGGTAGATAATTGGGTTTCTCCAGTACGCGGGTACTGGATCGCTCCACCTTCACCCGGCTGCTGTTTCACCGGTAGATATTGGGTTTCTCCAGTAGGCGGGTACTGGTTCGTTCCACAGTTACCTGGTTGCTGTTGCACCGGTAGATATTTGGGTTCCCAGTACGCGGGTACTGGTTCGCTCCACATTCACTAGGCTGCTGTCGCACTATTGGTTTGGGTTCCCAGTACATGGGTACTGGTTCTCTCCATACGCACTAGGTTGCGGTTGCACCGATAGAGTAATTGATCCACAGTACGCAGGTACTGGTTTGCTATACATTCAACCGGCTGCTGTGCACCGGAAGAGAGATGGTTTCCCCAGTACGCGTGTACTGGTTTGCTCCACCAACAACCGGCTGCCGTGCGCCGGTAATCGTTATTGATTCCGATACGTGGGTACTGCTCACTCCTATTTCACCGGCTGCTTTCGCACCGGACGAGAGATTGGTCTCCCCAGTACGCAGGTACTGGTTTGCTCCACTACATCTGAGTATCGTTGCATTGGTTGAGAGATATTGTGTCTCCAGTACGCGGGTACTGGTTCCTGGGTGCTGGTTCCATCTATGCTATACTATTGCTCCGTTGGTTCTCCAGTACGCGGTTACTGGTGGTCGCATGTAAATGTCCTTGGCTTGCCGCCTTAACTCCTTATGCCTCCGCATGTCATCTGTGTGACTGGTGTTGCCACCTAGCCAGTCACCGAGGCTTTAGTGGTTGCCACCTTCTCTGTATTAGGCTGCCTTGCCCGGTATATTGGTAAGGCCAGTAGAACCTATTCCTCTCTGTACCATCTTGGGTTGCCTTACCCGGTATTGGCAAGGCAGGTAGAACCTTTATAGTTGCTGTCTGTCAATAGGCTGCCTTGCCCGGTATATTGGCAGGGCCGGTATCACGGTGCCCATGATTGCTGCATTTCAGTGTCTATCACCTGTAGGGGGCTCCCATTGGCTGTCTGCAGTCAGCCCGCCTCACATTGCCTTTTTAAACTCAGTCCGGGCACCCTTTGGTTGCCCTTTCGTGGTGTCTCTGACAGCATCCTATTCGTCCTGTCTGCTGTAGCTGATTGGGCCTGTTCCTGAGTTCATGAGGCAACCTGTTCCTGTGTTCCTGCTTGCTTGCTGTTCCAGTCCCTGGCTGCTGATGCTCTGGTTGCCCGTCAGCTCAGTGGTGCTCGACCCAGTTGATCCTTTGCCTGGTTCCAGTGGTATCCCGTCTCCAGTCGCTGAGGCGACATTGCTCTCCTTTAGCTCCGGCGACATTACTGTTGTTAGTCCCAGCGTGCGGATGCTGGTTTACTCCATTAAGCCTTGCGGCTCATTACTGTTGTCGGTTCCAGCGTGCGGACGCTGGTTTACTCCATTTAGCCTTGCGGCTCATTACTGTTGTCGGTCCCAGCGTGCGGACGCTGGTTTACTGCATTTAGCCTTGCGGCTCATTACTGTTGTCGGTCCCAGCGTGTGGACGCTGGTTTACTCCATTAAGCTTTGCAGCTCATTACTGTTGTCGGTCCCAGCGTGCGAACGCTGGTTTACTCCATTAAGCCTTGCAGCTCATTACTGTTGCTGGTCCCAGCGTGCGGACGCTGGTTTACTCCATTAAGCCTTGCGGCTCACGTTACTGTCATTTGGTCCCAGCGTGCGGACGCTGGTTTACTCCAAATAGCCTTGCGGCTCATTACTGTTGTTGGTCCCAGCGTGCGGACGCTGGTTTACTCCATTAAGCCTTGCGGCTTATGTTACTGTCAGTTGGTCCCAGCGTGTGGACGCTGGTTTACTCCATTAGCCTTGCGGCTCATATTACTGTCAGTTGGTCCCAGCGTGTGGGAGCTGGTTTACTCCATTAGCCTTGCGGCTCATATTACTGTCAGTCGGTCCCAGCGTGCGGGCGCTGGTTTACTCCATTAGCCTTGCGGCTCATATTACTGTCAGTCGGTCCCAGCATGCGGGCGCTGGTTTACTCCATTAGCCTTGCAGCTCATATTACTGTCAGTCGGTCCCAGCGTGCGGACGCTGGTTTACTCCTTTAGTCTGTGGCTCTCATTACTGTAGTTGGTTCCAGTGTGCGGAATTGGAGGTTCAGTGTATGCTGTCCAGTCCTAACAGCATTCTGTCCTGTAGTCTACGGGCATGAGATTTTGCTTGTGTGAGACCGCTTGACCGAGTCGCTATTGTTCCATCCTACTGTCATTGTCATCTGACAGTCATTTTGGTCTCAGTGGTGCCACCCCTCTTGGGCTGCCCTGCCCGGTATTGGTAAAGCCGATAGAACCTTTCACAAAGCCACCCTTAGGTTGCCTTACCCGGTATTGGCTGGGCCGGTAGAGCCTACTCCTTGTGATGCCCGCAGGCTGCCTTGCTCGGTATTGGTAAGGCCGGTAGAACCTTTTACATTATCATCTTACGGTTGCCTTACCCGGTATTGGCAAGGTCGGTAGAGCCTATTCCTTCTATTCCGTCTGAGTCGCCCAGGTTGCCTTGCCTGGTATTATTGGCAGGGCCGGTAGAACCTATATTTATTGTCAATTGCTTTATGTAGTGTTTGTATGTGTATGAAAACCCTATGGGATTGCCTTAACTTTTCAATTAAGTTATGTTTTTACCTAAACCTTACGTCTGAGAGTCTTAACAAACCGTGACAGCCGGTAGAGCTTTCACGAATTCACCACATCTATCTCTAGGCTGCCTTGCCCGGTATATTGGCAGGTCCGATAGAGCCTTCACATTTTCGCTACATCTATCTCCAGGCTGCCTTGCCCGGTATATTGGCAGGGCCGGGAGAGCCTCCTATTTTACGTGTACCAGTCTCCAGGCTGCCTTGCCCGGTATATTGGCAGGGCCGGTAGAGCCTCGTTCCTCCTTACCAGTCTCCTGGCTGCCTTGCCTGGTATATTGGCAGGGCCGGTAGAGCCTATCTATTCCTTGTACCTACTTCCCTGGCTGCCTTGCCCGGTATATTGGCAGGGCCGGTAGAGTCTGTATCGCTATTCTCTGTCATTGCTATATATATATGTATGAACGTGTATGTTACCCTACGGGGTTGTATTAAACTTTTCAATTAAGTTGTGTTTTTACCTAACTTTGCCTCTGAGAGTCTTAACAAACCGTGACAGTATGAAAGGGCCATGACCTCAGACAATAAGAGTGATGGTAATACCCAAAATATCCATTGAAGGATGGATGTACATGAGCAACGCCTGGATCAGCTAGCGGTAGCAATCCAAACTATTCTTGAACGCACTGTGCTCTCAGACATGTCTGTTCCTGGTCCTGTGGTCTCCCCAGGTCAGACACCGGAGAACGATACTCTGCCCTCAGGGGCTGCAGTCAAGGGGTTAACCGCCTCCGCCCCTTTGCCACTCAGATATGATGGTGATCCTAATCTCTGCAGAGGGTTTATCAACTAACTTGAAATCTTTATGGAATTGACGGCGCATGCCTTTCCCAGTGATCTCAGTAAAGTTGGTTTCATGATATCCCTGCTGACTGGTAGAGCATTGGCATGGGCCAATCCGTTATGGGATAGTGCGAAACCCTGCACAAGGAGTTTCAGAGAATTTGTGCAGTCATTTCGGAGAGTGTTTGAGCCTCCTGGTAGAACCACCTCTGCTGCTAAACGCCATATGGAGATACAGCAGAGCAGGCGTACGGTGGGCGATTATGCCATTGAAGTTCGCACCATGGCAGCAGAGGTAGGGTAGAACGACGAGGCATTGTTGGCAGCCTTCGCTCAGGGTTTGAGCGACCAGATTAAAGATGAGATTGCTGCTAAAGAGTTACCCTCTCATCTAGATGACTATATTGAGTATGTTATCATAATTGACACCCGGATCCGTGAGAGATTAATGGCCAAAGACCACAGGCTACGGTCAAAAAATAATAACGGATCTAGCAGTACATTTTGCCCACCCATCCCTCCCTTGGCATCTAAGCCTAATGAACATTTACGAGAACCAGGTGAACCTATGCAATTAGGTTTCACCAGGCTAACCAAGGAGGAGAGAACATATCGCAGAAGGCAAGGGCTGTGCTTATACTGTGGCAAGAATGGGCACCTGCTAAGATCTTGTCCTGTACGTCCGGGAAACGAACACACCTAGGGTACCTTGGGGGACAGGCTCTAGGTGGTGTTCAATCGTCCCCAGGTTTGGGTACACTGAAACCTATCATACAGGTGGTACTTTCATGGGCAAAACGCTCAGTGGAGGTTTTGGCCCTGGTTGATTCCGGCGCAGCTGGGTATTTTATGGATAATACCTTTGCTGAATTGCATGGGGTTCCAAGGATTGAAAGAGAAACCCCTCTCACTATTGAAGCTATTGACAGCAGACCATTAGAACCTGCACAGGTTACTTTTGAAACAATGCCATTATCCATGACTATTGGGGCACTTCACAAGGAGGAACAGCAGTTCCAACTTATCAGTTCTCCACACTACGCAGTAATTTTGGGATTTCCTTGGTTACAGCTGCATAATCCATAGTTTGTTTGGCAAAAGTGTGAAATCTCTGCTTGGTCTCAGTTTTGTATGGAGCATTGCGTAACCCACTCGGTTAAGATCTTGTGTACCTCCCCTTCACTGCCAGACGAGTACCAACAGTTCAGTGATGTATTCAGCAAGGGAGAAGCTGGCACCCTACCCCAGCACAGATCTTATGACTGTAGTATTGAATTGCCTCCGGGGGTGGTGCCCCCTAGGAGACGCACGTATCCATTGTCTTGTGATGAGAACCAAGCTATGGAGGAATATATTTCTGATGCCCTTAAGAGAGGGATCATAAGGAAATCTACCTCTCCATCCGGGGCCAGATTCTTTTTTGTAAAAAAGAAAAATGGTGAGCTGAGACCATGCATTGATTACCGTGGCTTAAACAAGTTGATGTCTAAAAATGCTTATCCGATACCACTCATCACTGAGCTATTTGACAGGCTTAAAGGTTCTTCAATCTTCACTAAGTTGGACCTGCGTGCTGTGTATAATTTGATTCGGATCAGAGCTGGTGATGAGTGGAAAACTGCCTTTAACACTAGATCTGGGCACTATCAATATCTAGTCATGCCATTTGGTCTCTGTAACGCACCTGCAGTATTCCAAGAATTAATCAATGATATCCTCAGGGATATGCTGCAGTCTTGTGTGGTTGTCTACCTTGACTACATACTCATTCATTCCGAAAATATGTCGCAACACATTAAAGACGCGTCTGAGGTGTTGCTTCGTCTACGTAAAAACAAATTATACTGCAAATTGGAGAAATGTGAGTTTCACAGAACTAGTGTGCCATTCCTGGGGTTCATAATTGGCAAAGAAGGCATTGCCATGGACAAAGAGAAACTAGCGGCAGTCCTGCAATGGCCACGGCCCAAGAGACTAAAAGCCATCCAATGATTTTTGGGCTTCGCTAATGATTATAGGAAGTTTATTAAGACTTCTCTACTATTGTTAAACTATTGTCTGACCTTACGCACAAGGGTGCTAACCCATCTCAATGGTCTGTGGCTGCGGAAGAGGCCTTTGAGAAACTGAAATCTGCTTTTGTTAATGCTCCTGTATTATCCCACCCCAACCCATCTCTCCCATTTACATTGGAGGTTGATGCCTCAGATATTGGGGTTGGGGCAGTGCTTTCTCAACGACCTATTAAAGGAGGAACTCTCAGACCTTGTGGGTTTTCCTCTAAAAAATTGACCGGGGCTCAAAGCCATTACGAGATAGGGGACAGAGAATTATTGGCCATTATCCTTCCACTAAAGGAATGGCGCCACCTACTTGAAGGTACAAGAAACTCTGTCTTAATTTTGACCGATCACAAAAAACCTGACTTATCTCTCGGAAGCTGAAAGATTGTCCTCACGCCAGGCCAGGTGGGCACTGTTCCTTTGTCGATTCAATTTTATTGTATCTTACCTGCCGGGTTCTAAGAATCTTAGGGCTGATGCACTGTCAAGACAATTTGAGTCTGAAATTGACAGAGATGAGTTGCCAGCATCTATTATTCAGCCTGACCGAATATTGGCTACAATACGTACTAATATCACTTCACCACTAGGGGAAGAGTTTCTGGCCTCCCAGGCTTCTGCTCCCCCAGAAACCCCAGTGGGCAAGTGTTTTGTTGATGAGCCATTCCGCACTCGATTGCTCGAGACATACCATTCCTCTAAAGCTGCAGGACATATTGGCAGAGACCAATTGTTATGGTCCCTCTCTCAAGTCTTTTGGTGGTCCTATATGAGGGCAGATTGTGCTGATTTTATGAATGCCTGTGCACTTGTGCCCGTGCCAAGACCCCTAGACACCTCCCAGTGGGCCTACTTCAGCCGGTACCTAATGGTGAAACCCCTGGTCCCACGTTTCCATTGACTTCATGGGAGAATTGCCAGTGTCTAGAGGGTATTCCTTTATACTTATGGTGGTGGACAGGTTTTCTAAAATGGCTCATTTCGTGCCCCTCCTTGGCCTTCCCTCTGCTAAAGAATTAGCGGTGGTTTTCGCTAAAGAAGTATTTTGGTTGCATGGAGTACCCAGAGTGCTGGTGTCCGACCGGGGGAGCCAGTCCATGTCAAGATTTTGGAGGGCATTTTGTGAACAGATGGGCATACAATTGTCCTTTTCCTCCGCCTACCATCCTCAGACCAATGGGGCCGCTGAGCGTGCCAATCAAGGATTGGAGCAGTTGTTGCTCTGTTTCAATACTGACCATCATGACAATTGGGCCGACCTGTTTCCCTGGGCAGAGTTCGCTAGGAACTGTGAGGTTGACTCTTCATCCGGGAGCTCTCCGTTCCTGATTAATTATGGGTTCCAGCCTTGTTTGCTCCTGGATTCCTTTCAGGCACAACAGATTCCAGCTCTGGATGAGCATATCGAGCAACTCCGCTCCACATGGGCACAGGTTCAGAGGACATTCGGTCAATCATTCCAGCGCCATCAGCGCCATGCTAATCGCAGAAGACTGCCAGCGGTTTCCTTTCAGGTTGGGGATAGAGTGTGGCTTTCCTTCAGGAATCTTAAACTTCAAGTCCCATC
This sequence comes from Rhinophrynus dorsalis, assembly GCA_037306005.1. Classification (NCBI taxonomy): domain Eukaryota; kingdom Metazoa; phylum Chordata; class Amphibia; order Anura; family Rhinophrynidae; genus Rhinophrynus; species Rhinophrynus dorsalis. The sequence continues at coordinate 188,591,212 of CM074724.1, read as the reverse complement.
TAATAAGTTGGCTCCTCGATTCATTGGTCCTTACAGAGTTATTCGTAAGATTAACCCTGTCTTGTATGCTTTGGACATTCCTGCATCCATGCGTATTCATAATGTTTTCCATGTATCTCTCCTCAAGCCTCTTGTATGCAACCGTTATACTACTAACCCTGTGGTGCCAGGGCCTATAGAGGTTGAAGGTCAGGAGGAGTATGAAGTCCAGAGTATCATTGATTCCCGCAGGCTTAGAGGAAAGGTGCAGTATTTGGTGCATTGGAAAGGTTATGGTCCTGAAGAACGATCCTGGGTGGATAGTAAGGACCTTCATGTGCCCAAATTACTGCAAATCTTCCATTCTAAATACCCTCAGAAACCTAGACCCTCTTCTAGGAGAGGGGGTCTTTTGAGAGGGGGGTACTATAACAGTGCCCGTAATTGCTGCCTTTTTGTGTCAGTTACCTGTAGGGGGCTCTCCATTGGCTGGCTGTCTTCAGCCCACCCCGCATCGCCTATTTAGACTGAGCTTGGGCACCCTTTGGTTGCCCTTTCGTGTTGTCTCTATGCTGCTCGCTTCTCCATTGAGTTCCTGAGCTTCCTGGGCCCTTGGTTATGTTCCCGATAGCCTGAGATCGTCTAGTTCCTGAAAGACCAGTTCCTTGGTTCCTGTTTCCGTTCCTGATCCGGTTGAGGTTGCTGCTGTTTCATTGCTTCCTGCTGCCAGTCACCGCTGCCGTTCCTGATCTGGTTGACCGTCTGGAGTGCTGGTTCCTGCTTCCCTCCGCTGTGCTCCTGATCCAGTATCGCCTGTAGTGGGCTAGTCCTCCATAGTCGCTCTGGCGACATTTCTATCCCTTGCTGGTTACTTCAGTACGCGGGTACTGGTTCGCTCCACCTTCACCCGGCTGCTGTTGCACCGGTAGATATTGGGTTTCTCCAGTACGCGGGTACTGGTTCGCTCCACAGTCACCCTGTTGCTGATGCACTGGTAGATATTTGGGTTCCCAGTACGCGGGTACTGGTTCGCTCCACCTTCACCCGGCTGCTGTTGCACCGGTAGATATTTGGGTTCCCAGTACGCGGGTACTGGTTCGCTCCACATTCACTAGGCTGCTGTCGCACCATTGGTTTGGATTGCCAGTACACGGGTACTGGTTCGCTCCATACGGTTGCAGTTGCACCGATGGAGTCATTGATCCACAGTATGCGGGTACTGGTTTGCTATACATTCAACCAGCTGCTGTGCACCGGAAGAGAGACAGTTTCCCCAGTACGCGTCTATTGGTTTGCTCCACCAACAACCGGCTGCCGTGCGCCGGTAACCGTTATTGATTCCGATATGTGGGTACTGCTCACTCCTATTTCACCGGCTGCTTTTGCACCGGATGAGAGATTGGTCTCCCCAGTACGCGGGTACTGGTTTGCTCCACTACACCTGAGTATCGTTGCATTGGGTGAGAGATATTGTGTCTCCAGTACGCGTGTACTGGTTCCATCTATGCTATACTATTGCTGTCAAGTCCTAGGCAGCTCCGTTGGTTCTCCAGTACGCGGGTTCTGGTGGTCTCCTGAAAATGTCCTTGGCTTGCCGCCTTAACTCCTTATGCCTCCGCATTTCATCTGTGTGACTGGTGTTGCCACCTAACCAGTCACCGAGGCTTTAGTGGTTGCCACCTTCTCTGTATAAGGCTGCCTTGACCGGTATATTGGTAAGGCCAGTAGAACCTATTCCTCTCTGTACCATCTTGGGTTGCCTTACCCGGTATTGGCAAGGCCGGTAGAGCCTTTATAGTTGCTGTCTGTCAATAGACTGCCTTGCCCGGTATATTGGCAGGGCCGGTAGAGCCTTCATGAATTCACCACATCTATCTCTAGGCTGCCTTGCCCGGTATATTGGCAGGGCCGGTAGAGCCTTCACATTTTTGCTACATCTATCTCCAGGCTGCCTTGCCCGGTATATTGGCAGGGCCGGTAGAGCCTCCTATTTTACGTGTACCAGTCTCCAGGCTGCCTTGCCCGGTATATTGGCAGGGCCGGTAAAGCCTCGTTCCTCCTTACCAGTCTCCTGGCTGCCTTGCCCAGTATATTGGCAGGGCCGGTAGAGCCTATCTATTCCTTGTACCTACTTCCCTGGCTGCCTTGCCCGGTATATTGGCAGGGCAGGTAGAGCCTGTATCTCTATTCTCTGTCATTGCTATATATATATATGTATGAACGTGTATGTTACCCTACGGGGTTGTATTAAACTTTTCAAAAAGTTGTGTTTTTACCTAACTTTGCGTCTGAGAGTCTTAACAAACCATGACAGCCGTTCACCCGTGCAGAGCTGTGCCTCCGATTCTGAGCCTCCAGTCTGGTACAGAGCGTTACTTACTCTTGCTGATCCGTTACATTCCAGCCACTGTTACTGCTGAGCCAGTTCATATTAGCCTTGTGAGGCGACGGTTCATTCCACTCCTTGCAGTATAGTTGATTTACGTTACTACGCCCGGAGTAGGCGCTAGGGCTTTAGCTACTACTGTGCTGGTCTCTGTTATTACGCCCGTGGGGGCTATTGGCTCAAGCTCTTGCAATCCAGTTGCTTCCGTTATCACACCCGTGGGGGCTATTGGCTCAAGCTCTTGCAATCCAGTTGCTTCCGTTATCACGCCCGTGGGAGCTATTGGCTCAAGTTCTTGCAATCCAGTTGTTTCCATTATCACGCCCGTGGGGGCTATTGGCTCACGCTCTTGCAATCCAGTTGCTTCCGTTATCACGCCCGTGGGGGCTATTGGCTCAAGCTCTTGCAATCCGGTTGTCTCCGTTATCACGCCCGTGGGGGATATTGGCTCTAGCTCTAGCAATCCGGTTGCTTCCGTTATTACGCCCGTGGGGGTTACAGGCTCAAGTTTCAGCAGGCTCTGGGTCACAGGTCCTTTTTGCTGAACAGTTATCTCCGTTTTATGAACTTTAGGTGTTGAGTTTTCTCCACCATTCACTGCCTAGTACCACCTTGGGCGTGCCAAACACCACAACTGAAACGGACTGATTACTGTGTCAACCCTTGTATCTCTGTTCTCAGTATCTGTTATGTGCCTGAGCTGTTAAGTTATTTTCTGTATATTGGTCCTATTTTTGCCTCATTGTTATTACTCAGTGCTACCTACAGAGGGCGATCCTTCCTTTTATTTTTTTTGTTTAATAAAACTGTGTTTTATTTCACCAACTGGTCTGAGTGAAAACTGTGACAGTTAGGGCTAGATTTAAAGGCAGCCGATAGCAAAAAAAATCACTAACGGGTGCGTTAAGTGACATGTTGCAATTCAAAGATCCGTCTAAAGAACAGCTAACGGCAGTTGTAGAATCCTTATGGCCGATACACTTACGTGCATTCAGACGCATGGAAAAACATACCCCAGAGCTATTCAAAGGCTTGCGGTACTGATAACGGCTGAAAAAAGACACACCTAACGGCTAAAAGTTAAGACCCACTTTTCTTAACCGTTAGACACTTAACGGCCAAAACAAAACACCCGTTACATAGGAAAATACACAAAAGGCTTACCGCACAACCATGTAAATGGGAAAATTAACCCGTGCAATGCCAAAACAACACAAAAACATGTACACACAACACAAATCACTACACACACACCAACAACCAACACCACAGGGACAACGACACACAAAAAAACAACAACACAACATGGCACGGAACAATGGGGGTCATCACACAAAGCGGACACCTGCAAATACAAGCTCACCTGGGCAACATCAACACGCCACCTGCACCCCACAACTGCACGTCTGCAAATGGCACACACAGAACAAGCACAACACACCATATCTTATCACACACACACACCTGCAAACACTTACCTGGACAAAAACAACTCACCATTGGTCAGATCTCACCTCATCACCACACCCACACAACGCCCTAGCAAGTACTTAAAGGGACAACTCAACACACTCACTTGTGGCTTGTTTTCCACTCAGGGAGGGAGAGAGAGAGAGATAGAGAGAGAGAGATAGATAGATAGATAGATAGATAGATAGATAGATAGATAGAGACAGATAGAGAGAGCAAACAGTATGTTGGGTTACATATTGTTGCGAAGGCTGCGGAGAAGGCGTGCAAGGGAGAGAGCTGGGGAACATCAGCAACCTCCAAGCATGCCTGATCAACAGCCACCACCTGTTGCAAGTGAGGAGGCTCTGGCTCAGCAGCCACACAGGAGCCCATCCCCACCTGGAGGGCACAGGATGTATAGACGACCACCAAGGCCCAGGGTATACCGCCCAAGGGTCACCCTCTTTGGAATGACCGATGATGAGGTAATTGATCGCTACAGGTTGAGGCCTGACAGCATCATTGCCTTGTATGAGGTCATCAAGGAGCAGGTGGATCCCATCTACATCCACAACCATGCCCTAACTGGCCTGCAGAAAGTACTCTGTGCCATGCACTTCATGGCAAGCGGGGCCTTCCAGTCCACAGAGGGTTACGCATCTGGCATGTCACAGGCCACATTCTCCAGGGTGCTGGCCCAGGTCCTGCCAGCCCTCAAAAGCAAGGCCAGTACCTATATACATTTCCCCACCACCGACATGGACTGGATACAAGTCAAGCAGGCCTTTTACGCCAGGGGAGGCATGCCCAGGGTCATGGGTGCTATAGATTGCACCCATGTCCGAATTAAGGCCCCAGCACGTGACGCACAGATATTCATCAACAGGAAGAACTTTCACTCCATCAACGTGCAGATGGTGTGTGACAGCCATATGAGGATGATGAATGTCTGTGCAAAGTATCCTGGCAGCTCACATGATTCATACATTCTCCAAAACTCCTCAGTCCACAGAGATTTCGAGAATGGAACTTTTACAGGGGGATGGCTTTTGGGTGAGTTCACAATACAAAATCACATCACATACACAGGCGTACACACAACGCTGCTTAGCATGCTCCTGACCCACAGCTACTACGTCTACCACACAAAACATCATTCACACAACATGTGCTCCCTGTCTCACCATGTCACTCACATTACACAGGTGATGCTGGCTATGGATGCAAGTCCTGGCTACTGACCCCTCTGGCCAATCCTCGAACACATGCCCAGGAAAGCTACAACCAGGCTCATGGCAGAACGAGGAATGCCATTGAGCGGACCTTTGGCCTCCTCAAGTCAAGATTCCGATGTCTGGACCACTCGGGGGGAGCACTGCAGTATGCACCTGGAAAGGTGTGCGACATCATTGTGGCGTGCGCAATACTGCACAACATCGCAGTGGACACCAGGCTGCTGGAGCACATCCAGGCCCCCCCCATACAGGAAGTGCCCATGGACATCGGACACGTTGAGGAGACCCTGAGAGGGACACAGATCAGAGACAGGCTCATCACGGAACACTTTACATGTGAGTATAACACAGGCATGCAAACAATCCATGCAAGTCCCCCATCAGTCCTGTGACACTAACCACACTGCACATTTTGTTCTGTCTCACCCCACAGGAACAGTGACACAGCACTGCACTGGCAGCGGACGTGGCAAATTGTGTGTGTGGACTCAAAAACCATCCTCCATTCCACTCTCCACGTTGACATACAGACCCCAAGGATATCACGCACACCCTCAGGAGAAACAAGGTACAACACATAACCCATGTTCATCGCCTTACAGGGCTTGATTGACAGCAGCTAACTTGATTTGCCATGAGCATAGCCAGAGCAACCATGCTAGCCTTGTAGCGAAAGAGTGTTATCCAATGCTATGCATTGGATAATACTCCGTCACATCAGGGGTTAAAGGGCTATTGGACTCAATATGGGACCTGTACTGTGCTACAGCTGAGAAGAGCTGCACAGGGGTGGATGTACAGTGGTATGGGCACACAATGTAGAGGTCATGAGACGTAGATCAGATTACCAGGGACACCATGCTGACTTGTGAGTGTGCAGACATGTGTGCCCCCAACATGAATACACACATCAACAAATGTGTCCTAACAGTTCCATGGAACAAATGACATTGGGCTGCCACTGTCACATTAACAGTGGCACCCCAAATTCATTACTTCCATGGAGCTCTCAGAACACTTGTTGATGTGTGTATCCATGTCAGGGGCACATATCCATAGGGCTGGGGCACATGTCCTTAGTTCTCCACATAATTGGTTACAGATGAGTACACAACACATTGTCAAGCAATGGTTTGTGTACTCACCTGTAACTGTGAAAATTGAGGGGATCAAAAGGACTAAATTGTTGTTGCTTGATGATCAGTTCAGGTCAACTGCTCCAAATCCTGTCCTCTTCTTCCACAGGCATCCGTAACATGATCCATCCTTGAACTGAAGTTCTTCTATGTGACTGGATTGATGTCTTGACATCACCTTCATGGAGACCACCCCTTGCTGTTTATGTTGATGTTGTTGGTGATGCAAAGTTTGACCTGAGGTTCACACAAACCTCTACTGGATCATTTTCATATAGACACAGAAAACACTAATTCCTGAGTTTTATAACCTGTACAGTTAGGATGCTCAGCTACAGAGTTGTCAAACCTTGTGGACAACACATGAGCTGGGCAGCAGTGTTACTAAAGTACTATTTTTTTGTTTCAAAGTACATTTAGTGTTCTCATACAGGTGTTCAATGCATATAGGCAATACACAGAAAACACATGTACATCCTAATGTACTTTGAGACACAATAAAGATGAACCATCACCATTCTATCTGTGTCTGTAGGAGGATATATTTGAGAACACAGTTGTCAATGCGTTACCACACCCAGGGTAGAGTATCCCCATACATGGAAAGGCATCACCCATATCACAGGACTCCACCACTTGTTTGCAAGTGAGTGGACTCAGTGATGTATTCACGCTAACAGATGGTGGCAGTGATACACTAATGTGTTGTGGGAGTGATAAAGAGGTGATAAAGGGGACATACTTCCACAGTGAATTCCTGTCCACAGTTAATGTGTTGCTCAGTATAATCAATGTTCAGTGATGTTGCTCCACTGGGACATATCACAGTACATGACCAAGTGGACAAGTGTTTTCACTGGGGAAGTCTGTTACACCCTTAGAAAAAACAACAAGTCAACTTACTGGAGGCCCCAATGCTCACCCCAGGATATCAATGTGTGTGCTACACATTGAAATCCTAGGTTGAAAACATTGGCTTCCCCAGTCAGTCTGTTGCACAATGAGTGTGTGAATCCAAGACAATATGGATACATGTCCCATTTATCTGTCCTGCTTGTTATCTCACCGCTAAGCTGTTTGTTTGGTTATCCCCTTAACCCTCTGAGTGCCAGAGTGGTACCCAACGCATTTCTTTGCAATGCGTTGCCTACCACTCTGGCTATCAAAGGGTTAAACACAACATATGATGTAGATGAATGTTCAATGTTGTACCAAATGTTGGGCTAAGGGGAATGTTTTGTTATGCAAAATCAACACACAACATTGCCATATAACACAGTTGTGGTCATGCCTACCTGTGTATGAAGAATGAACTAAGTCAGAAGTATAGTGCCCTTTCTGACCGAGTAGTAATAGGCCTAAGAGTGGGCCTACTGTGTGTAAATAATGTATGGAATAAAACCAAGGAAAAAGGGGGGGGATTGTGGTGGGAACAAGACGCTCCGTGCGTGAAAACGGAGCCTACCTGCTGGAGGGGTCTGTATTTGTGCCTTTCACCGGCCCTCCCACAAATTCAGGCTAAACCAATAGCCTTCCACTTGTGGTCATGCCTACCTGTGTATGAAGAATGAACTAAGTCAGAAGTATAGTGCCCTTTCTGACCGAGTAGTAATAGGCCTAAGAGAGGGCAAAAATAACCAATGAGTCATACAAACGAAAGTAATTTAATAACAACAAACATAACACTATAACCCGAACAATTCTCTGAAAGCCTTCCTTATTTCAACCTCAGGTTGATGAATGTATTTGTCATAACAAGCAGACTTCCATCTACCCATTCTCTTAATAATGTGTACCGGTATCTTTTGTCTGGACGCAGCTGTAGCTGCCCCTATGCGGAAGGAATGTCCAGTAAAACATGCCGGATTAAGCCCTAACCTAGTAATGATGTTTTTAATGTATAGCATAAAAGAGTGCGTGGTCAGTGGTCCTTCATTCAGCATGAGCAAAGGTGAGGTGAGTGGCCTGCTTTTAATGGAAACTAAGTATCCGTCCAGGATCTTGACCGGACAGTAATCATTGAAAGTGGGGTAATAACGAATGATAGTAGCTGGGCCTGCTTGATTTGTCTTAGTAGTAGTTAATGATAGCGAGTAGCAATCATTATGTTTGGTAAGATCCGACACTCTGATTGTCCTATGGGAATTTGCAGACACTGTGAGTTCCCCGGGTCTGAGGAAACCGTAGAACGCCAAGTACATAGCCGTGGTAATGGTACGATTTACTAGCGAATCAAAGGGTTGTGTATTAAGGATTTGTGCCAGTTGTCTGAACAAATGGTTGTCTATGGGGAGTCTCTTTGGATGTACTACTGGTGAAGCTTTCTCGATACCCCTAAGGAGTGATTTAATGGGGTGATAAGAGAATAACGACTGATAATCAGGGTCTATCAACTGACAGAAGTGTTGAATGCCTGCTGTATATAACTTTATGGTGGAATAAGCTAGGTGTAGGGACATGTGGCAATGGGTGATGAAAGCTATGATGTTATGAATGGCCAAAGGTTCATGTAGCTTATATGTACTGACATAACGTGCATATAAATCCCATGCTCTCATATAACTTCTTTTCGTGTTGATAGATAATGCGTTGTCCATGAGTCTACTAGCGGCTTTTAAGTGCAGTTTTACTGCATCATGAGTTCTGCCACGGGAGGTGGTGGAGTGGGGAAAGGATCCGCTGTAGGTTGTAACTCGTGAAATTCCTGAAATTTAAGTCGGGAGAGAGAATCAGCTTTAGTGTTAGTCTGTCCTGGAATATACCTACATTCTATGTTAAAATTGTGTATGAGAGCCGTCCAGGTCAATCTCCTAACAAACTGCATGATACTGACTGAGGATGATCTCGCTTTCTGTACAATGTTAGCCGCCGCCTGATTGTCGGTATAGAAAATTACTGTTTTGTCCCTCCACTGACTCCCCCATGTAATGGCTGCGGCCACGATGGGGTACATTTCTATGAGGGATGAAGTGGTAAAGAAATCCTCGATACCTTCAACCTCTGGAGGCCACGCCTCCGCCAACCAATGGTCCTGATGGATGGCGGCGAAGCCCCCCGAAGCCGCGGCATCGGTGATGACAAAAGGAGAATAGAGTGTGGCCCTGGGGATAAACATGGAACGTCCGTTCCAAGATGTCAGAAATCTGTTCCACATGCCCAAGTCGGACTGAATAGAAACGTCCAACTGAATCTTATTTTTGACAATGTGGCCTGCCACCAACATATGTAGTAAGTGGGATACAAAGGAACGTCCTTGTGGAATGATTTTCATAGCGTGAGCCAACATACCCAGGAGAGATTGCAGCTCAACTTTATCACAATCTAGTAAACCTGAAAACCTGTGAATTTCTGTTTGTATACGCTTGAGCTTTTCCTCTGGGAGGCTAGCTTCCATCTTAACGGTGTCTAATTGAATACCTAAGAAACTCAAACACTGGGTAGGCCCTAACGTCTTATTGAGAGCTAGCGGTATGTTTAATTCTTTAAAAAGTGGCACTATGATGCCTAGCCCTATGGGTGACTCAGAGGGAGGTTTGATGGACAAGAAATCATCTAGATAGTGGATGACCATGGGGGATCTGCATACATTCATTAATATCCAGCATAAAGCTTCTGCGAACATATCGAACAACTTGGGGCTACTTTTAGCTCCAAAAGTGAGTCTAGTAGCGAAGTAATACTGCTCTCTCCATCTGATTCCGTGGAGATGCCACAATGAGTGATGTAATGGGAGCAATTTAAAAGCATCCGATATATCTGTTTTTGACAGCCATGAACCCCGTCCCGCTAATACTATCAATTGAATAGCATCATCCACTGTTACATAAGTCATAGAAAATTCCTCGGAAGGAATGAGTGAATTTAAGCTGGGAATGAATGACGAGTGAGGTGCGGACAAATCATAAATCAGCCTCTTTTTATTATTGAATTTACCCGTGGCCACTCCTATAGGATTGACCCTCCAAATTGCAAAAGGAGGTATTACAAAAGGCCCCATGATAAATCCCTTATCCAGTTCTCTAGCTAATAGTGAATCCACTACCTGGGGTTCTAGGATAGCTGATTGCAGATTCTTGCATTCTAGTGAAATCGAGGGAAATGCAATGATACCACAATGGAACCCTTCCTGAAAACCTGTAGCCAGGAAATCCACCAGATCCCTGGAGGGGTGTGACTGCAGAAAACCTAGTAACGACTGGACATTAACCCCTTCTAGTCATGGTCTAGGGAACAAGCGCTTAGGGCATATAGTTTTAGGGTGGGCGTCAAAACAATTAATGCAGATATGCAACAGGCGACACCCATTGAAAGTGCAACCCGTATAATTGTAGTTGTTACAAAGTTGAGATTTGCCTAAGTATGTAATGGGCCTGCCTAGCCTGTCTAGTTTTCTAACTCCCTGATTAGGGGGATTAGGATTGTCAGATGACACTAACGTCTGGGCTGAGCTGCAGGATGGAATAGCGGCAGTGGGGCAGAGGTTGGAGTGATGCTCCGCCGATTGACACACCGCGCAGGTTGGGGAACGTAAACCTGTGAAATGGCGGCAGAACAGCTCAGTGTCCAATTTTCCCCAGTCAGTGATGTAATTTAATTGAGCCTGTGCAGCTGCCGCCTTCGCCGAAAATGATCGGTGGTAATCGTAGAAACTATTCCCCCCGTACTTATGCCCCAATTCTACTAGCCTGAACATATAACGATCTAGTTCCTCCCATCTGTGGGGATGAACTGAACATATCACGTCTCTGTACAGACTAAAAGCTATGATGAACTCCACAATATTCAACTTTTTACCTAGTCTAGGGTCTCTAGCTTTAAGGACTACCGACATGTTCTCGCTATGAAAAGCTTTAGATTCTATTCCGTCCTGCGACGATATAAGTAGGGAAACTAGGTTAATATCCTTACCCTCCAGTATATCTTTTTTAAGATGAGCTGGTACATAATGAGCTGGAGAAATGATAGGTGGTGAGTTCTCAGTATGTGGTGTGGGTGTCGACTCGTGAGTTGCCTCAGGAACCACATCTTGTCGTACCGGTACTCTAGCCTGTGCTTGAGAAGCCTCTATAGCATCCAGTCTGGAATGCACCAATGCTATAGAAGCCGCTAATTCGGTCAGAGTGGTCTGAATGTCTATTCCACCAGGTTGCCTAACAGGTGAACTAGAACTACTCAATCTATTAGCCTGAGGCGTAGTGAACAGTAATTTAAACAATTCCGCTTTCCTAGCAGATGCTGAAAAGGGGATACCCCTTCTAAGGAGCTCTTCTGTAATTTTAGCGATTGTCCAAGCTTTGTATGTTGGGGGGCTGTTCGGGGTGGACAAGTTGTTTGGCAATCCCAGTGTTCCCATTGCCTCTTCCTGGTCAGATCTAGTCGACATCCTGGACGATGTCCCTTCTTCATTACTAGAAACAAGAAAACGTATTGAATATAACACTCTCAGCCTAATGGTGCTGCTGGCCCGTAAAACCTCACTATTCTAAAGAAGAAGAAAGAAAAAATTAATACTAAAACTAATTGTGGCAGGTGAGGCCCTATCTAGCGCCAAGTGGCTATGCAAGGCTCTATCTATGGTTTGGACCGAGGGCCGTGAGCGCCTAGTTGGTCAGGCTTGGGATCGTTGGCCTTGCGGTATAGCTGATGCTGTAAGAGGAGAGATGCTAATCTAACGAATGGGCATGACCAGTGACGCCCTCTCTAAGCTGAACGAGATAAGCTCTGACTATGATTTGGCCCGAGGGATGAAACGTACGTTCTGAAATGAAGCCTATAGCCTTCTCGTTTCCTACACTGAAGACGTGACCAGCAGACTTGGTCATAAAGAATTCTACAAACTATGCCTGTGGGATTTAGGATAAGTTAATGACCGACCTGTGTGAAGACATCCTTTTCTCTGGTGCTTTGACTACTGTAAAACATGAAACATAAGCAGACTATACCAGCTTGTGATAGATGCGAATACGAGGTCTCTATGGGAGACTTGTAAAGAGGCTAAACTAACCACGTGCCTACGATTATCTGTGAACGTGATGCTAATCGTAGATAACAAAATACAGTGATAAGTTCACGTCTAGACCCTCATGCAACATGCATACCATAACAAAATATAAGAGCTGATGCGTAGTCTCTATGTTAGACTGAGAACATGCAATGACCTATGACATACTCAAGATAGAGTGAACCCCCTGATAACACGAATATTGGAAAATGAATATATGCACCAAGTCCCTTCCGTGATCTCGCAATGGAATACACCCCCTGTGACTCGTACAGTGACCGGAATGTGACTTAACATGCCTAACAAGAAGTGCCATGGGATAATATGAACATTCATATCTCTATATCTATATGTAATACATAATATGATCTTACGATCGGAATCTAAATACCTGGGTTACCGTGGAAAATGAGAATCTGTAGTCTTGCGGAGAACTTGATATCCTGGAAAACATGTTTCTGAAAATGCTATATGTGCAACAATACTAATAGTACTGAATATCCTAACTCACCATATGTTGCAACCTGACCCGGAATACCTAGGCTCCCGGCCTTATGGCTAAGAAACCCTTATGATATTTCATGTCAGTTTATAATGCATTTACTCCCCAACCCTTCCGCTTAATTTAAAACCTTTTCCATATTACCACCACATGTATTATGAGATAAATGAGATGAAACGTTTTAACAATACATCTGCAACATATGGAGCAATCACCAGAATCCAATCCAGAGGGTTAATATGCTGCTTGGCCTCACTTAAAACAGACAGAGACATGTTGTGATAGTGACCTAAACAATGTGAGTTTAATTACAATAACAACCCCCTGATTTACAGTGCGTCTTATTTAAGATGGGGTACGGCATTAAAAATAAGGGACAGGGAGCCAGAAACCAGGGAGACTGCTATGGGACCGATTTGGTGCAGGCACTGAAAGAGTTAAACCAGCTCGCCATCTGGAAAGCAAAGAGGACGGTGAGATTGATATCTCAGGAGTTGATTTTGTGTGCACAAATGCAGCAGTGCATCCTGGTGGTTACTAAGGCCACTGAGAAGGTTGCAAGGTGTTGAGCATGAAGCTGACTTGCCTGCTTCGTTCCTGGGCCAGTTTCTATGACTTTGGGGAGTGAAGACATGTGGCAATAGATAGGGAACACGCCTTCCCTGCATTCCCCCGACCATAGCACTTGCCCCCCTCTCCTACCTTACTTCCTCGTGCGGCTGGGAGTTCACGTGGCCGCGTGTACTTGGCGTGCATGCGACTTCCGGTTTGCCGATGACTACTTTACCCCGTGCTCTAGAAGACGCTCTACACTGGACGCTCCGAACAAGACGCTCCGTGCGTGAAAACGGAGCCTACCTGCTGGAGGGGTCTGTATTTGTGCCTTTCACCGGCCCTCCCACAAATTCAGGCTAAACCAATAGCCTTCCACTTGTGTAATATGGCAACAGGGATGTTTTTACAGTTGATTTTGTACAACGATGTGTGTGTGAACCCATGTTGTAACATCCCACAAACATCTTACCTAGGCAGGAGTTGTATTCACTGAATTGTTTGGCAATGCATTGGAGACAACTCTGCCACCCAAATCTATGACCAAATTCAAAGCAGATCAGACAGGATTCAAAAGCACAATGTTCCTTTATTCAGGGGAAATTTAACATGTTGGGCATTTTATTTTTTTTTCTTGGGGGGGGGGCTTAGACTGTGTGGCAGAAGTGGATAACCTGGATGAACTCCTGGTCACCCTTTGCCCCCTAGGTGTGGCTTCGTGGGTCACATTAGAGGGGGTGGTGGGGGCAGTGGATCCCTCTGTGGAGCGCAGGTTTTCCCTCTCCAAACGTAAGTCCTCCCTGCGGTTCAGCTCTCTCAACTCCACCAGTAGCTGTGCAAGCAGGTCCATCACCCCCGTGTGTAGCTGATGGAGTTGAGTGTTGCTACTCATGACCTCCGACTCCAGGGCATGGATCCTTGCCTCTATCCTGTTAGTGTTTATACGGGATTCCCTACGGCTCCTGGTGATGTTGTCATTGGTGCGGAGGCTTGACCTGAGTAGTCTCCTTTGCAGAGCCATACACTCAGCTTCCATCCCCGTGGGCCGTTCACTGCTGGTGATGCTTGTGCCTGGTGAATCAGCTGCTGCTGTGTCCTCCTCTGCTGGTGCTGTGTCCTCCTCTGCTGGTGCTGTGTCCTCCTCTGCTGGTGCTGTGTCCTCCTCTGCTGCTGGTGTGTCCTCCTCTGCTGGTGCTGTGTCCTCCTCTGCTGGTGCTGTGTCCTCCTCTGCTGCTGGTGTGTCCTCCTCTGCTGGTGCTGTGTCCTCCTCTGCTGCTGCTGTGTCCTCCTCTGCTGGTGCTGGTTGTGCTGCAGATGGGTATGTGCCCACCACATCAATTGACCCACTGCTGCCCACCGATGTCTGTGCTGGTGGAGGTGGTGGGGTAAACACGTCCCTTCGCATAGGCTGTTGGGGCTCCCCAAGCAGGCCCAGGTGTTGGTAGTCGAGTGGCCAAGGGTCAAACCTTGGCCACTGGTATGTGCTTGGTCCCCACCTAGGATCATACCTGGGGCCATGCTGGGGAGCCATCCAGGAGGGTAGGTCAATCTGTGGGTATGGCCCGTATTGGGTGGTGGCCACATCACCGGGCAGCCATTGCCTCCCTGGTGGTGGTGGTGCTGCTTCTGGGGGATAATAGCTCCTGGAGGTGGTGGGGGGCATCCAGTCACTGTAATAAGTCGGTGAAGGCAGAGTTGGTGCAGGCAGAGTTGATGCAGGCAGAGTTGGTGCAGGCAGAGTTGATGCAGGCAGGGTTGGTGCAGGCAGAGTTGATGCAGGCAGGGTTGGTGCAGGCAGAGTTGATGCAGGTAGGGTTGGTGCAGGCAGAGTTGATGCAGGCAGAGTTGGTGCAGGCAGAGTTGGTGCAGGCAGAGTCGGTGCAGGCAGGGTTGGTGCATCCAGCTGGCCAAGAGGTGTGGATGTCGTTGGGTACGGTGCCCGCTGGCTGGTCCCCTCCTCCAAATACTCCTCACTGGGTGGTGAGGTGGCCTCCTCCATGGGCTCCTGATGTGCTGGAGACACATAACCTGTGTGGAGGATTGAGATTGTGTGATCAGTAAACTTAGCCATGATGGTGTCAAATTGATATTAATACTTGAAATGTGTAAAGGAACATATATGTTGTATGGTGTATCCCCCTGTGTGAAACAACGGTACTCCTACTGGTGATGGGTGTTGTATTCTACATGTATTGCAGCTCAGAGTTGAATTCCTTTGGTGCCACATCCCAGTGGCCTGAAATTGTACATTTGCGCTGTTGCCACATCATCCTTTGTGGATATCTGCTCCCTGGACCAAAGCTAGCCAGAGGATGGTCTGGCAACATTGGCATAGTACATTTTCAGGCCACACTGATATTGTCCATGGAATATTCAACTTTGAGCTGTTATACTCTTGTGATGAAACACCTTTCAGTAGTGGGAATACCCTTGCATTACCCGGTGGATCAATCCTATGACATGTATTTTTCCTTTCACATTTTAGGTATTACTATCTCTTTAACGGGATAGCAATGGTTAATTTCACCTTGATGTAACATTGCAGGCATCATAGAGAGATGTTTAGAAAGATGTTGCTGTATGTGACAGCTGGAGATGTCAGTCATTTGACCACACGGAGGCTCTTCAGCAGACTCCACATTGACCCATTTGGAGATAACTACATCTTTGCCATTGTCTACTAAGTGTTCCTGGTTTGTAAGCACGCTCTGTGGACCATGTCAATGATGGATCCATCTCCAATTGGTTCAATTTTGGGTCTGCTGAAGAGCCTCCGTGTGGTCATATGACTGACATCTCCAGCTGTCACATACAGTAACATCTTTCTAAACATCTCTTTATGATGCCTGCAAGGTTACATCAAGTGAAATTAACCATTGCCATGCCAAGGTAGTGAGGAATATGGTCTGATATGTGTGTATATGTACCTTTCATACGGGTACAAACATATCCTTGATAGATATGAACCCAGAGATCTGTTCAGAACATGTGATTGTCTAACTGCCTATATATGTACAGCCATCACAAATGAACTTTCATAGATACAAGTGATACCCATCCAAGTAGGTGTAATATACTGGGTATATGTACTCTGATGATGATATCAATATGAGTTATTTTGTTGAGGGTGCACATATATGGGCAGTTGGACAATCACACGTACTGAACCGAACTCTGGGTTTACATCTTGTTGGGACCTATTTGTACCCATTTGAAAGGGACATATCCACATACAAATCTGGTTGTTTTTCTTTCTGTACATATCTTTTTTGAATAGATCTGCAGTGTGATTCAAGTAGTATTCATCCCTATGTTATCAGTTCATCCCGTACAGTGCTGGATTTTGTCAGATTAGACATGTCCCTCTCTGGTTGTCATGATGGTATCCTATGCATTGCATTGTGATGCATGGGATACCACTGTGGCAATCAGGGATTGATGTACATTACAGGATTCTGTCCATGAGGTCTGTTCAAGTTGAATCCTGAGAGGCAACAATCAAGCCAGTATTGAAGGATATCATTGATTGAGGCCTTTTTTTTCCTGGATCAGCCCATCCATCCTTCTGTGTGAGGCAGCCAGACCCGATATAGATATCCATAATCCCTGGCCTGTTATTGACCAAACCTCAATGGTTCATATTTGGTTCCCATATGTATCCTGCAAATAGTGTCTGGTGTACCATTCATCCATGGCATCAGCACTCCTGAGGATCTATATGTGAATCAAATGTGAGCTATGTAAATTGAAGTTAGCGTAAATGATTGCATACACAACACCAAGGCCAACTTTTTCACCTTTAGTTATGTGTGATTGTTTTTGGCGTGTGTGTTGCACATACAAGCATTTATTCTCAGTGGCACTGTGATTTGTGACCTGATCCATCCTGTTGGTGATTCAGTAAGCGGTTAAGTGGACCTGATGAACTGATTATGATGCTGACTTCTCCGCTGACCTCATTTCCCCATCTGCAATGTTTTCTATGGAGTCCACACAATGGGGCCTGTGCAGCTTGAATCCTGTTATTGGATGTAATTGTTAACCTATCGACATATGTTTGTTGTCTGGTTAACCCTTTGAGTACCAGAGGGGCCAAAGCATTGTTGATCGATGCATTGATGATCCCTCTCGCACTCATGGGGTTATGTGCTGGATTCCCTGTGTGAACATGGGTAACACTGTGTGACAACAATTGTGATGTTTGACATACAACACTTTACTGAGCATGGTTTGTGTGTATTGTGTGTGATCAGCACAGCAACATGAGGGTTAACCAGGGAGTTGGACAGGTTTTGGCATTGTTGAACATTGACATTTGTCCTTGTCTTGATTCCTGTTTAAACCATCAGGGTGCTGTGTTGGTGC